>QEPC01002794.1:664657-687577 GCA_003113815.1 Sphenodon punctatus
CACCTCCTGATGGCTGCCCCCACTTCCCCATGTCTCCAGGAGGGGGAAAGGGAGCCATCCCCCTGCCCAAGGAGAGACCAAGCAGAACGTTCCTGCTGTCCCCCTCCTGCTTAGCAACCTAAGCCTGTCAGCCTCCAGCCCTCCCAGAAGACCCAGGCCCGGCAGCAGCTGAGGTAAGGGCCACCCGGCCAATACCTCTTCCTCCTGTTTCTTGATATGAGCTCATTTGTGCTGCTACACGCGTCTGTCGGGCTTTGGGAGTAGAGTAGGGCCATCTGGGGGTAGTTTGGAAAGGGACTGGGGGTGCTGTGGACGTGGGGAACTCGGGAGTTGTTTTGTGTTTGATACGTTTAACTGGGTTTTTAGTGCTTTGGTGCTTGAGACCCTTAAATCCAAGAACTGGAAAGGGGTCACACTGACCAAGTCTTTCTGAGAGCTGTGTTTGGCTGCTCTGGGCCTGAGGTTCAGTTCCTCATCCCTGCTTTAATGGGGGGGGGTGCTGTGACTGTGTGGGGGTTGTTTGATTTATGTTTGATCAGCTGGATCTATGTTTGAACACCTGTGTTGAGAGTGTAATAGGAATATGCACCAACTTTCTCCAGCATTTCACCATTTGGTTTTCTTTTTCTTTTTGAGAGCCTTATGCTCAGCAGCAAGTGGCCTCCAAGGCAACATTTCATACAAAAGTTAGGGTACTTCCTAGGGTGCCTGGCCAATGTACCCTTAAATACTGTCAGGTACAAAAGTCACCATTGATGCCCCATCGCTAACAACATTTGCGATTCCAATAGGCAGTTGTCACTCAGGTGTTAAAGCAGATAGGGGTATTGCATCTACCCTGATACAACTCCTGGATGAGTATTTACAGTGGATATGGAGACTGCAGGGTGTTGTGAGAAACTGTGAAAAGGGAATACACAAATATAGCACAGAACGGCACTATTCCAGATGCAAAGGCACAGATAAAGATAAGGCTAATAGGGCTTTTTAAGAGATCTCCTCCAGAGAACAAGTTAGTGAGACTGTCCCATCAGGAAGTTTGGGAAGCTTGCTGTACCTTTGTTGGCACTTGTTCCACTAGGCGCTCTGATTATTTTTTTCCCCTCAGCCTCACTGAGCCTAACCATGGTTGAATTTACGAATACCGCATGTTTGTGTACAGCCATTAATAGTGTCGGTAACCCACGTCCTTCAAGGAGTGTTAATCTTAATTCTTTTAACTACTCTGTTCCCAACATGTCATCAGCATTTATTAACCGAGTGTTAATAAATGCCGATGACATGTTTGGAACACAGTTAATAAATGGGATATTAGTAATTATTTGATTGTATCCCATGTCTAGGATTCGGTTACTTACATTTAAATTGTGTTACTGCCCAGATATCTCCCACTTTGTCCAATTAGCCAATCCCTGCTCTTCTGTAATAGGATTTTTTACTATAGCCCAACCTTTATTGATAGGTGATTTTAGCTCTTTGTACATGCTCTCCTCCCCCCCCCCCCCCCCCCCCCCCCCCCCCCCCCCCCCCCCCCCACACTCTTATGAGGCATACACACAGCTGGATTTTAGAGCTGCAAATATAGCAGTACCAGTACCAATGCAATTATACCATTTCTACCAATACTAGTTTACAGTCCTTTAAGCTAAATTATTGGGTGGAATGACATTGCTGGATGTGATGTTAAATACTTTTAACTTACAATGAGAAGGCTGCATGGAATGACAATGATGTAATGGCTTACAATGATCTTGTCTTTTGGAATAGGTCATTATGTGGGATGACTACTAAAAGGGGTTTCCTGTGAGGGTTCTGAGAGGTCCAAGGGATGATATGTAAGAAGCACAAAAACACCTGCATATGCCAATCATCCTACAAATACCTAAACATACTTCCAATAGTCACTTTCCCATCCTGCTCAAGATCAGGACACTCAGAGAGCCCCTCCCCCTCGCTCTGCCTCCAGAGATCTCCCTGCATTAACAGGTAGCATCCATCATCCCAGGTGTTAAGTTCTGTCAGGCTCTCATACAAACTTTAGACAGAACTTAACCCTTTCCTATCTAATGGGCATGAGGGGGCGGCTAAGAAATATAAATAAATAAATATTTTTTACTCTGTAGTGATGCACTATGGTACATGAACCGTACCGAAAGAGTAGTATTTTAACATCATAATTTTGCATACCCCCCGCCCTATTGTTCCCTAGTTTTTTACAGTATTTGTAGTTGGGTAAACATTCATTTCATTTCATTACAGTATTTGTAGTTGGGTAAACATTCATTTCAACCCACAACTTTCCTTATTTGGCTGAAAAATACTAGACCCCTGCTTTCTACCTCCCACGCTGAGCTTTCAGGGTTTTGTTTTTAGCTTGATCTTGCTGTATCCAAGAATCTCTACTTCCTAATTGCCGTCCATGCTCAATTAGGCGTATAATCACCTGAGCCACAGTTACATCAAAACCTTCCACCACTTATGCTTGGCTACCCAAAGATTTTTTCAATATGAGCACATTATCTATAACTCCTGCAACTCACTCTGTTTTTACTACAAAATCACCCACCCAAGCTAGGAAAAGATTAACGTTATTTAAGAGTGTGGGGGGGTCCCAATTGACTAGCAATTGCAGCCATATCCGAAACATGCAAGCAGGACAGGTTTCCTTCCCCTCCATTGAAAGTAGAACATTGCACACTAGGGGTAGATGTTTCAAACCTCACTGTCCTTTTAGCCTGATCAATAGCCCCCTGAAACAGATTTTATGTCCTATCCAATGCTTGGTCTCCAGCTGACACCTGTCTATCCCATTTCTCAGCTCTAGCCCGTTGGTCTAAAAGCTGCGAACTGGATCCTCTAGTTTGCCAGCATATCTGACGGATTCACTGCATGTGCTAATTCTACAGCAGTAGGGGAATCAGGAAGGGACAACTGAGGGGTAATGAACACCAGGTATATGGAAGGTGGGGTTGAGTGCTGAGTCCCCAACACTTTTTCAGTCTAAGGGTATGGTGGGAGCTGAGCCAGGGCTTGGGAGAAAACCAATCAGCTTGCAGACTATATCACCCCCACTGGTTCCATTCTGAATCAATACTTGGTGAGCTCGGCAGTCACAGTTCCAGTTTTTACCCACTTTTATTTATTACAAGCTGGAAAATACTAGACCCCTGCTCTCTGCCTGCCGCTTTCAGCTTGGCAGCCTTCTGAGTCTGCTCCTGCAATCTAGTATTGCTGTTTCTAACTGGCAGTGCTTGTTTCGTACTGCTTCAGCACTCTGCTCCAACAATGCTGACATGCTAGTCGTTGTTTGAACAACTGCCGCAGCTGTCTCTTACTTTCTCCTGGAGGTCTTTAATCATCTCCTTATCCACAATTTCCTGCTTCAACAGTGCTACCTCCATCCTCAAAACACAGAGCCCTGTACACAGTAGTTGAAGGACAATACTCTTCCTCTTCCGTCTGTCCCTTATCAGTTCTCTGCATCTGGAAACAAACCTCCCAATCATCAAGTGCACCCACAGTAAATCCATATGGATCTCCTTCTTTTCCCACCCATTCAGTAACTGCCTCCACAAAGGCAAGGGGGAAAATTGGGCACAACAGCTGCCAGCCCCAAACCTGAAAGCCTCTCTTCTCCAGGCCTTACTGGGTGGACCTAGTGTAACGGCTTGTTTGTACCTCGTCTGACTTTCCGGGTGTAGAGCTATTGGTATGCATGTTATTGGTATGCACGTTATATGTTCCATGTGGATGCCTGTGGGGGTTTATTCAGCAGGTGCCACATGGTACCATCGTGTTTTTGCAAAATCGGCATGTGCAGAATACACAGCAGAAAGTAAGGGATGTGCCCAGATGCGCTGGACACTAGCAGATGTCCCAGGGAGACGGGAATATTGTGGGGGTTGGAGGAATTGAAAAAACCCAAGGTGGGGTGGTGTCTATGGTGCACAGCCTCTGTGCAGCAGTGGGATTGGCATATAGTGACTTTGTCCTCACTATCCCAAGTAGATTTGCAGCCCCATGGATCTAAGCCCAGGCCAAAGCATCAGGATAAGATCTCTTGCCATGGCAGTGGTAGGTAGCAAGGATGTCCCCTATGTCCTTACATAAGTGTGGTCAGCACATCCTGGTGTATTGACATGGCTGTTCGTGACTTTTTTTTTCAACAGATGAAGATACTACTAGGGAGGCATCAAGGACCATGAGCATGGGTTCTGACATGTATGTTGATACGTCGTGTGTGAGGGAGGATCACAGGGCATCCGACATCATTATGTGGCTTGTTTTCTGTGCACATTGCCGATTTTGGTGTCCACAGCTGCTGATTTGTCTGTGGTATGATCGAGCCAGAGTGGATGATGGGTGCTGTGGCTATTGCACAAGTGGCATGGCTGGGAGGGCATGGCATAGTGCTTCCTACAGCCCTGATCATATGCCTGGACAGAGAGCTGTCTGGCGAGGCAGTACACAAGCTGACAGCTTTTTCCCTCCGTTTTCAGATCAGTGTGATGGTAATGTCAGGAAATCATGGTCAAGTTTGGGTCAGCCATACATGACAAGCCACTGACTGCACAGTCCTGTGATGCCATCCCTACAGTGGTTATTGAACAACCAGGTTTGAGGCGAGATGATACCACAACATTCATGGGACACTGGAATGACAACCCAGGAACATCCACTTCCAGTGGGTAATGATGAGTCCAGCACAACACAGTTTACAGTGCGTGGGAGGCCATGCATCTGTCCTTGTGCCCAGTCGAGCTCTGCCAGTTCTGATACCAGGCAAGCAGGTAGGGAACATGCAGTGACTCAGAAACAGATGGAGGTGCACGACCAGTGGGGGGATGCTGGCTTCAATGGAGGGACTGGAAGGGAGTGATGCAAGCTTTTCCCTGGAAACGGTAACAGCAACCTGGACACAGCTATGGATGGTGCCACAACCAGCAATATATCTGCAAGTGGGGAGCAGACCTATGATGATGATTGTAGCAGAGTGAGGTAAAGCCCAGCTCTGCTTGAGACTGAGTGAAGGGCGCTGGAGTCAAAAATGTAGCCACACTGCTGTTGAGCAGCTTGGAGAGAGCACTGGCCCTTTAAAAAGATGCACAAGCAGCTGCAGCAGTGGAGATTTAAACCCGCAGCTGCCACACCTGTGAAGGAGAATGCTGCAGTGGTCCTGGAGATGGAGCAGAAAGCCGAAAGTGGAGCAGTGTGCGGAGACCTGATGAGTGGGAGATAGGTGGCTGTGGGATGCATCGCTGAGTAGGGAGTCAAGCAAGAAACCTGGAACGTAGGAGCAGTGACTGTGAGTAGCAGCGGAGCCGCTTTAAGGACTGTTAGCCCAGGAAGGGGCTTGAACTTTGGTTAAGCTGGTTGGAAGCCTTAACCTGGAGGAGCCTGAGAGTAGACTTTATATCACAACCCAGTGAAGGGCTAAGGTGGGAGCTGCTGCTACACTTGGAACAGTTATAGGCCGATTAGCCTGGTTGGGGCTTTAGTAGAGATGTGGCCTGAGGGGCCTGGATTAAGGAACCCTGGACCAGGGGAAGTTCTAGCTGTAAGCCCAACGTGGGGCAGGACTGTATATATTATTAGAAGATTAAGAGCCTGAATAAAAGATAAAAGTGAGGATGGCCTCATTCCAAAGTGCAAACTGTGAGCAAACAAAACCCACACAGGCAAAGGGCTCAGGCGACCGGGACCCTGGAATCAGACCAGATTACAATATTTAGAAACCAACCACTGACTATGGCTGACAAGGGTGATCTTGGCAGTGCATGTGCAACCAACATCGTGGGCAACGACCCATATCATGGTGTGAAGAGTGGTAATGGCAGCAACATGCAGAATTCTGAAGCCAAGGGTTTGTGGGATCCTACAACTGACTCACCACATGGTAATAATCACCACCAACATGGAGGAGCTCCATGCACCTAAAGATTGTGCCATTGTGGCTGTTTGTAAATAGAGACCTTTTTCCACATTACCATGATGACCCCAGGTCACAATTCTAGTTGTCCAGTCGAAAATGGGCACAAGACCACAGATGAATACAACTACTCTTGTAGTAGTACAAAATGTGTAGTACAACTTGGTCTCTGACCACAAGGCAGGACCCCCCACCCCAGGATGTGGCAAGAACAGGGGATGTCACTGCTGAGCAAGAACTGTGAGTGTTAATTCTGCATGCTCATACATCTTGTAAATGTGTTTCACTGGTAGACTGAACATGAGCCTGATAGTCTATTACCAGGTCATGACAGCTGTGAGTGTCCTGTTCAGGTGTTGAACTTTATTCCATGCTTTGGCCATTGCTAATGGTGTCACCACAAGATCCCAGATGCTGGGCAAGTATTCCGCATGTTGGCAACTCATGGCAGTGGAGTGAGGGACATAGTGGGAGCCCAAAACAGCACCATGGGTCGCACTCACGCAGGCCACACCCAAGCGTGTGTGATGCTTTGAACAACCATACCACTCTGGGTGGTGCAGGGGGAGGTTCAGGAGGCTTCCACTATGGGTTTGTCAGGTTTCTTATTGTACGGTTTCCTTCCACTACTTTGCAGGTCATGTTTGGAAGGCCATGCAACTGTAACTTCTCTGTGTTTTGGAGTGAAGCTCTGTAACTCCACCCCCATGCCACCCTGTGCCCATATACCCTTCTGTCATATTGTCTCCTCTCCTTTCTCGCTCTGCTCTGCACATGGTGCTTGTAGCCTCATTGTTGCCAGGGAGCCATCACTGGATAAATGCTCATATCATAGTCTAAGGAATTATGTATGCCTCCTAGCCTCACTGTACTGTGAGGTCTCGTCCCTGTAAGAACATGGGGGTCCGAGGTGCCACATTGGCACATCTGGTGATTTGTTTAGGAGTTCTTTGGGTTCAAACATGTGACATAACCGTTCTGTATTTGTATGTTGCCAATATATACCTGGAGTTGGTACATCTGCAAGTGTGACGTATAGTTTTCCAGTGTCATTGGATCTGCTGGCTGATTGTGGCCACCATGGACCTCCGGGACATCCTTGCATTCTTCACCTGGACACATCATTCCCACCTAGCAGTGACTGATGCTAACTAATCATTGAGGTGGCTTACTGACAAGCACGCACAGCACTACCAGTGCACCTATGTCATGTATGACCTTTGTGATCATCAAGGGCCCACTCAGTCTGAACTGAGATACCTGTGCTGGTTTCTGCCTTCTATTGTTATGGCATGTTGTATGCTGCCCTCTAGGTATTGCTATGAACCGGGCACATCCTATTCCTAGCACTGACCATTTGTAATGATTTCCACTAATAAAGTGTCTCCCTGTTGCTACACATCTGGTTCTGTTGTGCTCTCTGAGGCTCTTTAGGTTATTTCTGTAGGAGCCTGGCTCAGCCATTGGTCCCATGCCAAGCCGTATCATCTGCCACAGGGGTGGGTGGGGGGTAAGTGTACCACTGATCCTATATATGGCTCATTCATGCAGTAATGATGCTACAGACCACTGCCTTGGGTATGATGATCTTGCTTATGATGACACCCCGTGGGCCTGTACGAGTGGGGGACCACGGGGTTTGTACAAAAGCTGTTGTGCGACGGCGGGGGGATCAGTCGCAGCCTCACTTTACTCATGGCCTGCTGGCGCAATCCCTGGTGCACAGCTTGCCAGCTGGCCCATGGTCTCTGTGTGTAAGCGCGTCCCCAGGCTGAGGTGTAATGCAGCTTGGACCTTAAGCTAGTCAAAATATTGCAATTCAATAACTGCATTTTTTCTTCCCACATATTTCACATTCCCTTCTACAGATGGACCAGCAGAAGAGGATTTCAGGGCCACAGATGCTGTATGAACTTTGTGAGGTTATCTTCCCCACAAGAAGAGAGGGTTGCAGAGAGTGTGGAAAGCTTTCTTTTTTTCAAATGAACAACCTCCCAGATTTCATGGTGCAAAGATCCAGAGCAGTGTCAGTCCATGTATGATGTTGCTTTTGCCTGCTAAGGCAGCTCCAGTACAAAACTCTTCTCAGCACCAGGCATGCTGAAACTGCCTTCTCCCACTCTCACAATTGTTAGGGTTGTATGTACATATTGTACCCTCAAAGGATGTTATCGTTCAAGAACGTTGAGATATTTTTAATAGTCAGTATCCAAGAAATGCAAATTAAGGTTTTACATCTAGAGCTAGGCAGCCACACTGCTTTAACTGGACCATCAAAGATTTGCTAATTGTATCAGCATCGTGCTTTATTCTTTACATGTAGAATATCAGTCATCAGCACCACCAAACATCGGTTTCATCAATCACTTCATAAAGGTAATGTTATAGCACCTTAAATCTTGTATGCATTTTCATAATGTTAAGTCAAGCAGGAGAAACTCATTCACATTCAGATGAATTTTGGAGATCAGGCTGTCATACTGAATTGTGGGATTTTTTTGCAACGAGAAAGTAAGTATCTTCACCTATAAAGCTCTTCACAACCTTGCTCCCCGCTATCTCTCTGCACTTATCGCCCTCCATACTCCAGCCCGTGCACTTCGCTCCTCCTCTGTCCCTTCTCTCACCCTTCCACGCCTTCCCTGCTCCCCTAAGCGCCTTCGTCCCTTCTCACTTGCTGCCCCCCATGCCTGGAACTCCCTCCCTGTCCACATCCGCCTTGCCCCCTCCCTTCATACCTTCAAATCTCTCCTTAAAACTCACCTCTTTCGCTCTGCTCTGTCTGACTCTTTATCCTGCTGAGCCACTATTCCTATACCTACGATCGGTTTACCCTTATCCTTGCAACATGGACCTGCCTGCTGTCATTCTCATCGTAACCAAGCCAAGTACGTGCACTTGAGACCTCGCATCTTCATGAATGTTAGACCCCTTGTCTCTCCCTCTGTTCCCCTTCCTAAGTCTCTCCCCCAGCTCCTGTCTCTCAGATTGTAAGCCCTAGGGGCAGGGACCATGTCTATTTTATTACTTTGTAAAGTACCAGGTACACTGCTGGCGCTATATAAATGTTTGTTAATAATAATAATAATAATAATAAGTACCCCTGAAGAGATTGGGTGATTTCAGACGTTACGGGGCCCGTTGACCCCGTACCAAAATCAACCCATTCGTTCCCCGCCGGGGTCACCCCGTCACGCCATATCAGACGTGCCGGGGGGATCCCGGCAGGGAATCCACGAGGGGGCGGGGCCGTGAGGCACAGCGTGCGGCCGCACGGCCCCGCCCCCTCCACGCACCCCGCCGCCTGCCCTCCGAGGAGACGGGCGGGCGGCGGGGCCAATGTGGCTGCCGCGGCCGGCCGAATGCACTACGGCCCGGGATCCCACCGGTGATCCTGGGCCGTGGCGAACAGTCAGACGTTACTTTTTTTGGGTCCCTGCCGGGGGTCCGTTCGACCACGCTTCCCAGGACATTCCCCTGGCTATTCCGGGAAGCGTGGTTCAAATTGACCCCTTGTCCAGATTGACCATTTGGCGAACATCTGGTGGCCGCCAAACAGACATTTGAGGCACAGTGACCACAGGTGGGTATTCACCGTGGTTCACTGTGATCTCGTAACGTCTGAAAACACCCATTAATGCCATCATCACCTGGCAGGACTGGACCTGTAATGAGGTGATTGCCTCTACTATATACCACTTTTCCAATCAGGAATTCATTGTTAAACTATGTAAAGAGAGCTGTGTAACAGCAGCACTGCTCTTTCAAAATGAAACTATTATAGGCAGTTGAAGCAACAAAGTTCTAGTTCTCAGTGTGGAAACAGAATTGCAGGTTGTATGAAACTGCATTTGAAAGCTGCAGCCTGTGTTCTCCCTGTTGTGAGCTAAAAATGTGTAACTCAAAGGCAGTAATGCGAGTACCAAAGTGTGACTATCTAGTTTAACACTGCTGCTTTCATAAAAACCTTTGTTTGTGATGGAAGGGGTTCCAGGTGATTTCTGTCTGGTGAAAAACTGATAACCTTTTGATCATTTTTACTTGGTTTGACAGATCTTTGCCTCTGCCCAAGTATCTCATTCACAATCATTCAGTACTTGCTGAAAGCAGAGCTTGGCTGTTATTTCATGTTAGTAATCTGCCATATGGTTCAAAATAAATAACAAAAAATCTGGATTTAACCTAGTTTGAGGCACTGTAATGCAACAATGTTAAATCCTATCACAGGAGCTATTTTCTAAACGTCTGGTTTGTTTATTTATTTCTAGCGTTTATATCCCACCTCTCCTGCCTAAGCAGCGCGAGGCAGCTTACGAAAATTTAAATATTTAAAAATATGCATAAAAAAAATAAAATACATAAAAGGGAGGCATAAAAGAAAATTAAAAAACCATCTTCCCCAACCACCCGAACCCCTCTTCACCCATCTCCCTCACCAAACTTTTGATAGAACAGGCAGGTCTTGCACTGTCACCTAAATGAGTTTAAAAAAACTGAAATTAAATTCTCAGACTGTTTTGCTGCCAGGAATTTTTAAAAACTAAATTTCACATTTTATAAAATTAGAAACCAGAAGAGTGACTGGAATTAGAATGCATCTAGACTATCATTTTTTTGTTTTTTATTTTTATCCATTTCTGTTCATTGTCCAATTGTTCCATGTCAGAAAGACACTAAAACGGTAACATGGTACATCAGAATGGCTTGGTAAAACAGTAAATGGTAAAACAGAAAGTTGGTACCTAGGTAGTGCTAATACCCAGTATTTCGGGTATTATTTAGGGCCTAATTTGATACCCGACAAGTTTCCCAAATTTTGGCTATTAGACCAAAGGCCAGGTGTAACACACACACACACACACACACACACACAATGTCCTTTCCTAGGGAATTCTTTTTGATAAAGTTATGTCCTAGCAATTTGAAATCTAACTGCTTGCCACTTGGTAATGCCTGTTGTACAGGGAATGTCTGGAAGTAAGACCATAATATGTCCAATGAGCTGAAAACTGAACATGGGGTAGGGATAGTTATTTCCCATAAACATACTGAACCATATGAATATAATTTTGCATGTCTTAATTAACATGCCAGAAAAGATTGACAACATTTATTTTATTTATTTATTTAGATCGAGATACTTTTACCTCGCTCCCTCCTGCCCACACAGCAGCTCAGGACGACTCATAGCCGAAATACAACAATATAAAAAGAATTCAAAAATTAAAAACAAATACATAAAATGTAAAAACTATCAAAGAGCGGAACCAAATCCCCCCCACCCTACCCGTCTCCCTCCTCAAAGGCCTGGCGGAACAGCCAGGTCTTACGCTGTCTCCGGAAAGAGGAGAGGTCTGGGGCTAGGCGGGCCTCCATTGGGAGGGAATTCCACTGCCTAGAGCGGCCACTGAGAACACCCTCCCCATCATCACCACCCGAGGGACTTTGAGTTGGGTGTCCCCGGCCGACCGCAGGGGCCACACCATGACTCGAGACGTGAGGCAGTCCTGCAGGTAAGCGGGGCCTAGGTCGTTTAGGGCTTTATAGGTTTAACATCAACACCTTGAATCGGACCCAGAAGACAATAGGCAGCCAGTGTAAATTTCATGGATCTGACATTTGTTCACCGATTGAAGGCAAGGTATAACCCCATGCCCCCTAAGGAATGTTCACCAGTCAGTAGGCTAATGCAGTTCAGTTGCCAGCAGCAGCAGCATCGTTGTCATCGTAGATGATGTCCGCAAAGTGGTCACTTGTACATTTTCCTCAGTGTCGAGGGCAGTCTCAAACAGAATGTCTACCAACTCTTGTGCTAGGATATCACCATCAGTCCAGTCATACTCAGGATCTCCATTCTCGTTGACCTTCCACCCATGACCAGCTGGGGTTGGGATGTGTGGATATGCAAGATGTGCATTTTTCCATACAGGAGTTTGGTAGTTGACCCTCTGAATGTGCATCTTCATTGATGATTGGCATGGTGGTAAGAGACTTTGATCGATTCCATCATAGCTGGAAAGTGGTGGACAAGATCATGTGTGGAATTTCTGCCTGGTCAAGTCATAGTGCAATTTGTTGACATCTGTGTAGAATGGTTTACCCATATTGACACCAAACAAACTTCTCCAGCTGGTCTGAATACTTTCAGGAACAGAGTCTGTGTTACCAAGTGTCCTGAAAACATCCATGAATAAAGGATGCTTTTCTAAGGTCCGTTTGGCTGTGATCTTTTACTTATGAATGAAAGCACTGGTTGAGTCACACCCAGAAAAGGCATGCAGTGCAAGCAGTGCTGTACACATTGGTACACACCATACTTACTGATGAAGCATTTTACGTCCAACAGTGAGCTTTTGTTTGCAGCATCTGTGTCAAAGAACATATTCTGCTGTAGATGGCTACCAATACAGGAGCAGCATGAACACATCAGTGTCAGGCGATGAGGTCAGCTGTAGAGGATGCAACCACATACAAACAGTTCAATAAGATTCATGTGTCGGCTTGTTCCTGAGATGAAAAGAGTGCTGGAATGAGAGAGCTTTCTACTATTACATTACTGCAAATGTAACACCAATATTTAAACACAGCTCCAGAGGAAATCATGGAAACTACAGACCGGTGAGCCTGACATCTGTGCTGGGCAAAATGATTTAAACTGTTATTAAAAACAGAATCAAGGGGCATATTGATAAACATGGCTTAATGGGGAAGAGTCAACATGGATTTAGAAAAGGGAAGTCGTCTCTTACTAATGTATTGGAATTTTTTTATGGTGTGACTAAGCATGTGGATAAGGGGGAGACAGTCGATATACTATATCTGGATTTTTTGACAACTTTTGATAAGGTCCCTCGTGAGAGACACCTGAGGAAATTAAAAAGTCATGGAATATGAGACAACGTCCTATTGTGGACTGGTAACTGGTTAAATGATAGGAAACACAGAGTAGGATTAAATGGTCAGTTTTCATAATGGAGAGAAGTAAATAGTGGTGTCCCAGGGATCTGTACTGGAACCAGTGTTGTTTAATGTATTCATTAATGATCTGGAAAGGGGAGTGAGGTGATCAAATCTGCAGATGGCACCAAGTTATTCAAGTTAGTCAAAACATGAGTGGACTGTGCTGAATTGGAGGGGAATCTTGAGAGACTGGGTGACTGAGCATCTAAATGGCCGATGAAATTTAATTTGGACAAGTGCAAAATGATGCACATGAGAAAAAACAATCCAAACTTTTATGTACAGCTGGGTTTTAAATTAGGAGTTACCACTCAGGAAAAGGACCTTGGAGTCATTGTGGACAATACATTAAAATCCTCAGGTCCGTGTGTGGCGGCCGTCAAAAAAACAAACAGAATGTTAGGAATTATTCATAAAGGGATAGAAATTATTCAGTTTTAGATAAAACTGAAAATATCCTAATGCCATTATATAAATCTATGGTGCTACCACAGCTTAAATATTGTATGCAGTCCCATCTCGAACAAGATACAGTAGAACTAGAACAACAAAAATTATAAGGGGTATAAAACAGCTCCCCTAGGAAGAGAGGCTGGATAGGATGGGGAAGAGATGACTGAGAGGGAATATGACAGAAGTTTATAAAATCATAAGTGGTGTGGAACAAGTTAATAAGGAATGGTTATTTACTCTCTCAAATAGTACTATAACTCAGGGATGCTCCATGAAACTAACAGGTAGCAGATTTAAAACAAATAAAAGTGAGTATTTTTTTCACTCAACACACAATTAAGTTGTGGAATTTGTTGCCAGAAGACAGATGTGGTCAAGGCCAGTAGTATAGCTGGGTTTAAGAAAGGGTTGGACAAATTTCTGGAAGGTATGACAAATTTCTGCCTAGTATGGCACGACTTATGTCCTTACTGTGATGCCATCAGTTGATGTCAAGGAGGTACAGTTGTCCCCACAGACAAAGAAAGATCTTATGACCCTAGAGTTGTGTGGTATAGTTTTCCTTTTGCCACTGTGACAGAAGATGCTTGATCCAGTTAAGTTGCCTTGTCATTATTTGAGAGGAATGACTTCCATTCTTTTGGCAGCTTTGTTAATGGGCCTTTACCAGATATGCATCCCAAAATCCTCGTCTTCTCCTCTCAGCTGACTTAATCGAATTATTCCTACAGGTATTGGTGACAAAGTCCAATCTCCTCTTCTTGGGCAGAAAACTGAAAACTTTCTCAGCTAACTCTAAATATCCAAAGCAGAGCAGTGAGGAACTGTATGTAATAGGGTGTTCCCATCAACAGTGTATGCACCCAAGTCATCAAAGCCAGGATGGTCAACCAACACAGCAGAGACCCATGTTGACTGCAATTTTTTTTAAAATAAATTCTGCAACCAGTGCCAGCAAATTTACCGTGAGCATAAAATGTGCATAATTAGCTTGCTTTGCATAATTATGCAAAATATGTTAATGCAAGTTTGCTTCCCAGCATGCATTTCCCATATTTTTCACAGATATAGAACTGTGTTAATCAAAACTGACACAAGATAAAACAAAAATACTATTTATTTTAGCAAATACATTATTGCAGAGACAAAGAACCAGATATACATTTAATGAAATGAATTAGAACCAGATATACAACATTTATTTTATTTTTAAAAAATCTTACCCCACCCCTCCTACCACAGGCAGCTCGGGGCAGCTTACAATAATTAAACATAATTAAAATAGAACATCATAAAAGGAGGGGGGGAAATAACACATCCCATCGCCCCCACTACCTATCTCCCCCGCCAAATGCCTGGTGGAACAGCCAGGTCTTACAACTTCTTCAGAAGGAGGGAAGATCCAGGGCGAACCGAGCCTCTACCAGAAGGGAGTTCCACAACCATGGTGCGGCCACCGAGAATGTCGTCCTCCATATAGCCCCCTGAAAAACTCGGGGGACCTCGAGCAGGTACCAATCCAGTACCCAGGGAGTGAGGCTATCTCACAGATAGGCAGGACCCAGGCTGTTTAGGGCTTAGAGGTCAAGACCAACTATCATGTATTTCCTGTTATAAGCATATATTTTTTGGCTATCTGTGTTCCTAATGTATTGATTTTGAGTTTCAATATATTAACTTTCTGTTTCAATGTATTGAACTTGTGTTTTGCTGTATTAATTTGTATCCAATGCATTGATTTTTACAATCAGTTTCTATATGTACCTTGGTTCAGGCTGAGGCCTCCTCAGCTGTGTTCCAATGAACTTTTTTTAAACTTCTCAGTGAACTTTTCACCATATCCAAGGAAACAGGAAAAAAATGGCTAAAGTTGGAGGCCAGACCAAGGACCTTATCAGTCTATATGTCTAAATGACAAATTATGTCAGGTGCAGCCATCTCCAAAGTGAAAGTTTTAGTTTTTCCTAGCTGGCACAGCTGCTTCAACTAATTGGTTAAAAAACCTTGAAGCTGTGGTCAGTTCTCTCTGTAATCTGACAATTAATTTTGATGGAAATATGAGGTTTTGTTCAAACTTTGAAGGAAATCTGACTCTTTGTTCAGTCTCCTTACTTGCTCAGAATTAAGAGAACCAATTGGAATCCTGTATATTTCCATGCTAACTGATGCCATCAGCTTCATTGTGAGCTTCTGGCAAAATTTGCTTTAAGAAGGGAGACACTAACTTTGCTTTTTCAGATTGAAATCCTACACTATGGGTGTTTTCAGACGTGACGGGGCAGCTTCGCCCCGTCCCGAAAACAACCCAGAGATTCCCCCCCGGGATCACCCAGGCACGGCAAACAGACGTGCCGGGAATCCCGGCGGGGAATCAGGGAGGGGGTGGGGCCGCGTGGCTCAACATGCGGCTGCACGGCCCCGCTCCCTCCATGCTGCCTCACCGCCTGCCCTCTGGGGAGACAGGTGGGCGGTGAGGCCAATGCCGCTGCAGCATCTGGCCGAGTTCACCATGGCCCGGAATCCCGCCGGGGATTCCGGACCGTGATAGCCGACCAGACGTTACTTTTTATTGACATCCGCCTGGAATCACTTTCACCACGCTTCTGCGGATTTTCCCACCGGGAGCCCAGGAAGCGTGGTTGAGATTGACCCCATGTGGGTATTCAGTGTGGCGAACATCTGGCGGCCGCCGAACAGATGTGCAGGGCACAGTGACCACAGGTGGGTATTCACTGTGGTTCACTGTGATCTCATCACGTCTGAAAATACCCTATGTTGGGGTTTCTCTCTCACCATCATGGCAGAAAAGGGAAGAACTGGTGAAGTATTACTTTCTGATATCTTTGAGCCAATGAATTGAGCACATGTTAAACTTTTAGAAGCTATTTTCTTAAAATAGAAATGTTTTTTAGATAATGTAACTTTGATTGGCTATCAGTACCATTCTATGTAAGCTACTGATATTTTCTATTTAAATTTAAGTAAACTGCTTATTTTTTTTATAATATTCTGAGTCTCTTGCTTCATTCATTTATTTATAAATATATTGTCATTTTACAATACTTGCTTTGCTAGCTTGGCATCAAAGTAAAGTGTAAACTCATTTTATACAACTTGGAAAAGAGTGGCCCAATCCAGTTAGACTAGATCTGGCTGGAACACACAGTTCTCTTTCCTTTTGTAAAAAAGAGACACACAATGCGACACAACACCTTGAATCAGACCCAGAAAACCACCAACAGCCAGTGCAACAAACAGAGCACTGGTGTAATATGCTCCCGGCAGCCCAGTCCCACTAAGAGACAGGCCGCCGCATTTTTCACCAGCTGCAATTTCTGAGCCGTCACCAGGGGTAGCACCACATAGAGTGTGTTACAGTAATCTAATCGAGAGGTGATCAAAGCATAGATGACATTACCCAGGTCAGAGTCCAAAACAAATGCCCGAAGCCATCGCACCAGATGTAATTGGTGAAAAGCACTCCTCACCACAGCCTCCACCTGGAGATCCACCTGGAGATCCAGGTGGAGCTACGCATCGAGGAGCACCCCCAGACTCCGTACCTGGGAGGCCAATTGAGGGCAGACCCCATCAATAATGTGGGCCACCAACTCCATCACCTTACCCACCAACATCACCTCCATCTTGTCAGGATTCATCCTCAGTTAATTAGCCCTCATCCAATCCCCCACAGCCTCCAAACACCGAGTAAGCACTGAGACTGCTGGACCTGGGTCTGTTGAAAAAGAGAGGTACAGTTGGGTGTCATCAGCATATTGATGACATTGGACACCGAACCCCCTAATCACTTCGCCGAGCGGCTGCATTGAACAGGAGAGGGGACAAAACCGAACCCTGCGGGACTCCACATGAGAGATCTCAATATGATGAAAAGCACTCCCCGAGCACCACCCACTGTGTTCTTCCGGTCAGGAAAGAGTGGAACCATTCAAGAACAGTCCCACCCACCCCTGCACAGTCCTGCAGGCACATCACCAACATCTCATGATCAACATTATCAAACATAGCCGACAGATCTAACAAAATCAGCAGGGTCGAGTGACCCCGATCCAGTTCTTGGCACAAGTCATCTACCAAAGCCTAAAAAGGGAAGGTTAGAAACAGGATGATAGCTGGCAGGGGAGTCGATGTCAAGTGATGATTTCCTGAGCAGAGGCTGCACCACCGCTTCCTTGAGACAGCCTGGCACTCTGCCCTCCCACAGGGAGATGTTGACCACCCCAGCCAATAACAGTCCCATTGTGTCTCGGCAGTACTTAACCAGCCAGGACGGGTTAATATAACAAAATCTAATGGAAACATTATTTCAGTGTTTCACAGCAAGAATCAGATATACAACAGTGTATCATAATACAAGAATCTGATATGAAAACAGTATTTCAATGTTTCAACAAGGGGAGAAATTACCAGCTTCTACCATTTATTAATATTTGCATTAGTTGTTTTCATTATTTTTATTAAAGTAGATAAAAACAGCCCTCTTTATGCTGTCCTGTGATATGTTTCTGTGGTTCTGTTCAGACATCAAGTTATGGGCACTGAAACTCACTTCAGCATCCGCAGAAGTTGTAACAGAGTTTATTCGAGCAAGTGCCACCTTTTCTAGGTTTGGCACCCTGTCTAGTGCACTGTTCCAGAATGTGTCCAGGTTCTTTTCCACCGATTCCTTTACACAACTATTTACATATGGTGGTACAAGGATTTTTTGACAGAGGAAATTCCTCCTGTGGTACCAAATCCAGTTCAGGATTAGTGTCTTTGATGTCATCCTTATTGAAACCAAGGAATGGGATCTTTGCAGGATCAAAACTTCTTACTGTTTTTAAGAAGTCATACTCTGGCTGACCTTCGTGGACACATACTTTGTTAGCTTCAGTGCTGCACCTTTAAAAGTCTCTTTGAACTTGACTACTATCTGCGGCCAAACAGCCAGAGGTACGTTTTCCTCCTCTCAGCATCAAGGAAGTTCCTACAGGATTCCACTGTGAGCTGTATGTGCATCTCGAGATGAATCTGTAGCTGTTCCAGGAAATTCACAGCGTCTGTGCCAATGGGGACCTGGGACTGAAATTTGTCCATAAGGGGGCTGTTTTTTCAGCTAGGAATGCCAGCTCCAACTGAATCCTGGCATATGACTTCCTGACAGAAAGCATTATCTGAACATGAACAGGGGAGGGTGGACAATAGTATTGAAGGAAATTCATCCCCTCCCTCTAGTTTTTTTTAATTAAACTTATTTTACTTAAAATAATATTTATCTGTAGTCTTTTTAGTGTCTCATATTGGACACCCTGATCAATTTCCTTTTTAATAAAGGTGTTATATGATCCTTGTGTTAGACAACTGCTTTAAAGAAGGAGCTCCACCCTGTTGAACAGGGATCTGGTGGCATTGTGGCTCTCTTGGCAGGATCACACTGTTTGAGGTGGTCCAAGTATCAGCTTTTCCTTGGCAATGAAAACAGCTTTCGAAACATTTTCATGTAGGCTGCTGTAAGCTCAAAAGCCTTTGCAATTCACCCACAATAAGATCTAGTATATGTGCAAGGCAAGTTATGTACCTTCAGCCCAATAGAAAAAGCCTTCTTCATATATCGATATGAAGCATTTTTGGTAGTGAAAAAATAAATGTTTTCAAATGGAATATTGTATTAAGTAATTTCAGTAGCCACTGATCTTGCCACTGTTCCGTGTTTGACACTATCCAGGAATATGGTATCCAGGATATAAGCCTGAATTAGTGCTACACCGAATAGGCCATCCGAATACTCGGAACAAGTTCCAAGTACCCAGTTCAAGTACTCAGCCGAACTTAGGAACTTTGTCCAAGGATATGGAATTTGGAACTCTGGACCTTGGAAATCCCCAGAACTCCAAACTTTGGAACTCTTTCCTTTAATGATTTTAAAGTGCACCCATTGTAAAATCATTATGCCAAGCATTATGCAAGAAAAGCAGGCTAGCAAGACAACAGTGCAACTGTGTTCAGAAAGCCGAAAAAGGCAGCAGTATCCACAGCTTGGCCCACCATCAGCAGTGTACCCATTTTAAAATCATTATGTCAACCAAGCAGTGCCCAGAAAAGCAAGGTAGCAAAAGCTCAAGAAGACAAACCCACAAAAGTGAAGCATAGTGAAGAAGCTGCTGGGGGCATGCTTTCTCCTTGTGCTTGCTTCTTTGAGTAGAACCACCACCTCAGTTCCGAGAGGTTTTGAAAAGTGGTGTGCGGATGTGGTTGCCAGTAAACGGAGCAAACAAATTTTTCTGTCCCTGTCATAAGGAGATACTGGGCTATGTGTACAAGTCTAACAAATATGTAAAGGTTAAACATGTATGTAATGTGAAAGCTGAGAACTGGAAATTCACTTCATGCAATGCAGAAATGCAAAGTCATGCCAAATGTGTATTCAGAAAAAGCCTAAACACGTCTGCAGACACATAGACCATTGCATTGCAAATGGATTTCTTCCTGTGGACATGACTGAAAGCACAGAGTCACCTGATGGGAAAATCAAACAAAGAACCCTGGAAAGGTACTTAAGGGGGGAGACAAGACAAAGAGAGGATCTATCTATCTGAGTTGGTTAAGATCAGCTTGTTGAGCTTCATCTGCATCATCATATCTTACCAGCCAGAGAAGGGCTGCACCAAAGGAACTACAAAGTAAGGCCTTTTGGAAACTAAGACTGGTACCCGGCCAAGCTCTCCATTGTTGTCTGTGACATGAACTGAAATACCCTTGGACCTTGATTAGGGTAAGTATAAATCAGGAGAATTCAAGTACAGATAGGAATGCGTTATTGGTTTATGTTATTTTGGTTTCTGCACTCTCAAGTATTAATTAATCTTCTTTTTACTGAACTTCATGTGGTCTACTGGAATTGCTAATCCTAACATTGGCGGGACACAGTTTGGGGTTACTTCTGTGTTTACAAATACAGACGAACCTAGAGAGAAAGAGTCTGTGCTGGGAAACTTTTTGGCTGAAAAGGTGACAAGAAGGTTCACCCGTTGCAGGCTCAATCAGTTTTAGAGAGAGAGCTGATCCAGTGAGAGCTGCAAGCCGGGAAACTAAGTCATGACAGCCTTGAGGTAGTGAGCACCCAATCCCATGACAATTCCACAAAATGTTCCTTCTGGAATATCATTGATTTCTCCAAGGGAAATCAAAGCACACAAAACATCGTCAGGGGTATCAATGAATCTATCACGGTTTTCTTTCCAGGCCCCTCCTTCACATTCTGGAATTGCCTATTGATGGTTAGCTGCACCGAACACTCTGTAGGAGAAGTGTCGAGGATCAGGAACACCGCGACCAGAGTTCTTTGTGTGTTAACAGGAAGAATTAATGAGTTGTGTGTGGCCCAAGTTAGTCCTGATTCTGATTAGAGCACTTCCTTGCTCGCAATTCTTTATATGAATTCCCCTAGCTAATAATCACAAGAAGTCGCTGAGGAGAGCCTCTGCAAACGGGCTTTACACTTTTCCCAACTGAGCATAGTAGGAGTTTGTAAAAGGACTCGGGAATTTGTATCAGCTCTTTGCTCTCATCTAGTATAAGATCTGCAACCATATCACCCTTCTCCAAAGACTGGTACGCAACCAGGACTGTTGCGTGCAGCGTCCGCTTTCCATCAGGAGTATCCTCTTGGAAATCCAAGTTATCAGTCACAAAGTGCAGGAATCTGCCGGGCTTTAGTTCAGGAAGGATATAAACTCCATTGGATGCCCCCATTCATTTTATAACTGCTCTAGCAATTTCATTTTCAATCGCTCTAACCCTGTCATAGTTGACAGAAATGCCCAATCGGAAAAAAAGGTCCACTAGTTTCACACCTTGGGTTTCTCAGTGTAATGTCAGACAGATGCCAACTTGCAGTAGTAATTCTCAGGTTCTTCTTATGATGTTCCTGGTAGTATAGGTGGCCTGATGAGCCAAAAGGCACTCAAACATAAGAATTTGAGAAAGCCAATTCTAGCGGTCGTAAACCTCATTCCTGCGTTGAATGTTTCAGTGACAGTTACCTTTCCAACAAGACACCACTTGAAGAAAACCGCTAGTTTTTTAGGGATTTCGTAAGATCCCTTAAATGTCAACTTTTCCAATAACTGGCAAATTTTATGAATAGCTAGAGCAGTTTGCGAAAACATCTTCAGCTGGTGCTCATTGCTTTCTTCTTTGAGTTTCCACATTGCAGCATCCTTCGTTGGGGCCAGAGAAACGTGTTCGGAAAATTCTTTTGCTTTGCAACAGAAAAAACGATTCGAGGAATTTCCTCACTCAGAAACTGCTTCAGCTCTTTGCGGGACTGCACTTTGCTTACATTTGGATCAAGACCATTTGAGCTGCAAACATTTAAGTAAGTCATATACACAAGTATATGTAAGTATGTCTGCCATACACAACACATTTCCCTCCATCAGAAAACCCTCAATGAGACGTAGAAATTCCAGGTCGGATCAAATGGAGGCTGCGCTTTTCTCACAAGTTTCCAAGGCAGACACTTGCTTGTGAAGCACATTGGTAACATTTGTAGCCCAGCATCCAACATGATACAAGACATCCATGGCATGGGTAATGCTCTCAGAAAGCCAAACTCACCAAACATCATTCCCCAATATTTCCCCTGCTCTTTTTAAAATATCACCCGATGAGTCAAAAGAGACATGACGAAGCTGGTTGCCAACTTTTCCTTCATGATAACAAAAAAAACAACAACAACCCAACAACTTTTTTTTTATACATGGAGCATTGCTACATGTGAAGTGAGCACGCCCTGAGGTTCCTGGACAGTCCTCGTAACCAGGGTTCGAAGTGACATCGGGCTGTTGATGCTCAAAATTCTGAACAAGTAAAAAAAAATTTCTTCTATCTACAGGGTCGTCTTGTGTGTAAACTTCTTGAAGCATAAATGAATGCCAATGAGCATAAATTGCTTTTAATTGCTCCAGCGTCAAACTTCCACCCATGTTTTTCAAAGCCTTTAGAGCGCCCACATAATTCCAGTGCGCTAGTTTATTCAGTGCTTCAAATAATACAACGTAAGAATTGTTGGAAGGATTGCGGACCCTTCTGGATTAGCAGTAAGACACAAAAAAACACTTCTTCACATTTACTTTTGCCACTGGCTCCATTTTCACCAAGCACTTTGTTTCACAGGGTGAAAACAGACATGACGCTAACCACCCTTTAACCACCCTTGGTGGTCATTTATGCATGTTTCAGGGCTGCATAGGGCACCAATACAGTCCTGCAACATGCATAAATAACCACCAAGGGTGGTTAAAGGGTGGTTACCGTCATGTCTGTTTTCACCCACAGTGGGTATTTTCAGACGTTACGGGCGGCCGGTTCACCACAGCGAACCACCAGGGGGGCGAACAGCGCAACCACGCCCGGGGGTGGGAAAACTGCCCAAACAGACGTGCCGGGAACGGGACCACGGCCCGGAACCGGGCCGCACCATCGCGGGCCGTGGCAGCACAACAGACGTGCAGCCGAACCCCCGGCGGGCGCTAAACCCCCACAAGGCACCGGGCAGGGGCGGGACACAGACA
>QEPC01002794.1:693697-705220 GCA_003113815.1 Sphenodon punctatus
TGCCGCTGTCGCTGTCTCTGCCTCCGCTCTCTTCCGCTTCCCTCCTCGCTCCATCCCGCCACGCTTGCTTGCTGCTGCTCTCGCTTTAAATCTCCCTCCGGTGGTTGTGTTGATGCTGGTTGCCTGGCAGCGACGCTGCGTGCCTCGTCCCCGGCTGGGGCTCTTTTTTTTGGTTCCGCTTGGGGATTGGCGTCCAGACATTACTTTTGCTTGGTTCCCTGTGGGGGTTCGTTTGACCACGCTTCCCGGGACCTTCCCCCGGCTAGCCCGGGAAGCGTAGTTGAAACTGACCCCATGTGGGTATTGAGCGTGATGAACATCTGGCGCGCGCCGTTCAGACGTTCAGGGCCCTTTGGCCCCACGGGGGGGGTTGAGCGTGGTTCAGTGTGGTTCAGCATGATCTCGTAACGTCTGAAATCACCCAGTATCAAATGGTTCTCTGAAAAGAAAAAAAAAATCATTCTCACCTGATGATACTGATTCTAAATCATAATAAGGCAGAAATTAATGTTTAAACCAAATCAGGGTAATTTTTTCAGGGTAAAAATAACCTTATTTTAAATTAACAAATTTTTATATCCAAACCTTTGTGACTTTACACTCAACATTGGGTGATTTCAGAAGTGACGCGTTCCAATTCACCACAGTGAATCCCACCCCGGTGTGAATAGATTCACCACGGGTTGTGGTGACATGTGTGGCCCCAACAGAAGTGACAGGATCGTGACCACCGCCCAGGGGCAATCAGAGGGAACATGGGCCGGGGGAACACAACAGACATGCAGTGGAGACGTGAACCACGGTTCGAGCCCCAGAATGCACAGTGGCTGGGGTCAATTCCTTCCACCGCAGCTGCGGATTTCCATTCAGAAGTTACTTTTCATTCACCCTTGCCGTGGTGAGCATTCACCACACTTCTGGACCTCCTCCCGCCCCGACCTCATGAAGCATGGTTAGCTTCACCCCGGGCCACGTTTGACTGTGGTGAACATCTGGATGCGAGCAAACAGACATGCACGGCGCTTTCACCACCCCCTGCATTTGACTGAGGTTGACTGTGGTGGACATTCACCACAGTCTGAAATCACCCTATGTATCACAAAATTTACCATGGATTTACATAAGCCAACCAACTCGTAATATTAATAACACAGTAATAAGTTCCCTCAGGTTCCTAAGAATATGCATCTCTTTTCAAAGTAGTTCATATGTGCTCTTTTCAAAATGTTCCACTAATATTTTTTTTATTAAAGCGTTTTGGAAAATTCATTATAGATCAAATTCGACCTCCAGTCCATTTGGTGCTTTCAAGCGATTTCAATAGAAACTAAAAATGCGGGTAACAACGACAGAGGGTGAAAACAGACATGACGCTAACCACCCTTTAACCACCCTTGGTGGTCATTTATACATGTTTCAGGGCTGCATAGGGCACCAATACAGCCCTGCAACATGCATAAATAACCACCAAGGGTGGTTAGCGTCATGTGTTTTCACCCAGAAATTAAAAAACGGCGAGCTCTATATCACCAACCCACCTTTTGTATTGCACACACACACCCTTCGAGGGGATGCAGTGAAGCAATTTAACTAGTTATGGTCTCTTATATCTTAGTAGAACTTCTACTAATATTCTTAGATAAAAATTGAATGCATAAAATTAACTATTTCCCCCCCCCTATTATATATACCCTTGTTTTCAGTTAGGGGTTATTTAACAACCCCCTGGAGAATTTCCCCGATGTCCACCATTGATAATTGGATTCCACACATTTTTCTGAAAATTTAGATGTGCCACTCAACGTATCACAAAATTTCCTACGGAATATTATTTCTTTACATAAGCCGACTGACTACCACCCCCTGTGCCTCTTGCCTAACCTAAACCCAGCCCCTAAAGGCACACCCACGTCGCTTCAACCACCAGAATCCAGCCCCTAAAGACTGCCTTTTCAATACCTGTATCTCATGAAGAAAGCGGCAGCTGCAGCCAAGAGGCACGGAAGGAGAAACCGCCGTTTTCGTATGGGTGCCACCTGTGTAAAAAGGGCCCTAATAAAGCAGTGGCTGCCACTCCATAATATGTAGGAATGCAGTCCAGCTTCAAATTAGCTCCTAATTGGCTCTTACGTGTTAGATGACACTTGTTATATTGTCACCAAAAATTAGATGAAAGCAGCAATTACCAGGTGGTAACCTGAATTTTACATTCCAATGTTATAAGCTGCTTTAAAAACACTGTGGTGTAAATTCCTTAAGGGCAGGGAGGGTTATGTCTGGCTCACAGATTATATTACTTGTGGGTACAAAATTTCCTACCTGTTTCAGCTCTAATCTAGACTGTAGCAACAGCAAGTGAGCCCATGTCTACAGAAGTGATAGCATTCCCTCCCATCCCCCCTCCCTCCTCATGCTGGGCCTAACATGTCACTTGCTCCTGGTGTCTGCCCTAAGTTACAGAATAAGGTATCTCTGGTTGGGCGGGTAGCTTAGGTGCTACAGCCATAGGCAACCTGGGAAGGATACCATAACTTAGAGCAGCTCCTAACATTGGAATTATACCAGGGCTTGTTCTTACCTTCTCAGCAACCCAGATAAGGTGGTACAAAGGGAGTTTAAAACCACCTTTGCCCTCCCCCTGAGCTGTGTATAGAATCTCAAATAAAGACTCCACTCTCCTCCTAGCCAATAGTTTGGGGAGCCTGGGCAGAACAGGCAGGGTTTGCAGCATGCCCTGAAGGTGAACAGACCTGTCTCTGCTAAAGGAAGGGTAATATTTATTATATTTATATTATATTTATTTATTTATTAAATTTTTATCCCGCCCCTCCTAAAACAGCTCGGGGTGGCTTACAATAAGAACAATCGCATATAAAACATCTCTAAAACATATCTAAAAACAGTTAAAACATATCAAAAAACAATATTCAAGTATTAAAACAGGGCCAGGAATGAGTGGATTCAACAGCTGAGGGCTCCTTCCTGAGGGTCAGCCTATTGCCTCCCTCTCAAAAACCCCCGGAGCTGCTAGCTTGAGCCATCCAGCTAATATCAGTTGTCAGGTAAATGAGGAGAGAAGCAGGTTTCAGTATCCAAGATTCAAACCACTTAGATCTTTATAGGTCAAAAACAGCTCCTTAAACATCTCCTGGAAATGAGCTGGAAGCCAATGCAGACAGCAGAGCGCACACGTAACAGGCATTCTGTGAAATACACCTTTCAGCAACTAGCTATATTTTCCACTAGCTGAATTTGCAAATGGTGTTCGGTGCGTCCCCATGCAGAGCATAAGGTGGAGGTGGCAGAGGGCTGGATTCCTGCTTCTCAGTTCCAAGTCATGTCTAAAGCTATGAGATCTGGCCCAATGTGGAAGGAGTCAAACATGGGGTAATTTCAGACGTTACGATACCATGGTGAACCACAGTGAACCCCCTGTGGTGGCCACGGTACCGTAACGTCTGTTGGGATCACGATTCCTGTGAACCCCCGGCGGGAATCCCTTTGACGACACTTTCGGACCTCCAACCACCCGAAGGTCTGGAAGCATGGTAAGATTGGCCACGGGCCGGAATCGGCGAAAGGTAACGTCTGTTACCTTCAGCCAATCCCGGGTCGCGTCCCGACCATGGGAGGGGATTGGGCACAGCGGCCAAATTGGCCGCTGCGCCCGCCCATCTCCCGGAGGGTGGGCGGCCAGGGGAGCATGGGGGGGGAGGCAGGGCTTTGAGGCCACACTTCACGCTGCACAGCCCAGCCCCCTCCCCAACCCCCACAGGGAATCAGGCCGGCACGTCTGAGGGATGGCCGGTCTGATTCTTCACCGGGATCCAAAATGGATCCCAGTGCATGGTTGGACGTGCCCGGTGCATGTCTGAAATCACCCATGTTGCCCTATCTGTCTGATCACCCACAAACAAAGGAGGGCCCACATCTTGGGGATCTCAATAAAACAGAAGTGCCTTACATGAGGGAACTCATTTTACATAACTTAATTTCTGACACAACTTTGACAACAGAATAAATATTTATTCACTAAGTTTGCAACAGTTCACTATAAAAGCATAAAACATCTCTGCATGTAAATTCACACATTACATTAAAGTGCATTTACAGGAAAACGGGGACAAAAGTGATCTCCCTTTCATGGAACTATCACACTCAATACACACCCATGCCTACACACACCCCAGGATTGTTAAAGCAGACACAGTAATTCTGCACTTAACCATTTTCATAGGGTACAAGAGCTTTGTTCTCAAAGTCCCCCTCCCCCATTGGTGGTCCTGATGCTAGCACAGCTCTTTGAGAATAGGAAGGCACACACTTGAGTGTGATGGTTGATGGCAGGTTATGTTATTTAAGAAAAACTTGCATAGACCACAGGGTTTAGTATTTTGGGTGGGGCTTATTGACTATGAATGTTAATGAGACTTGAGCTTCTCCAATCCTGCATCCTTCCTGATGCTCTAAAAAGCAAAGTGCTTTATTAGCAGGTAATACAATAGGGTAAAGAAAAAACAAGGCTCTTGTTCACTATTTCAAGGTCTGTTGCATCACTGAAATGTTTTTGGTTCTTCTGCTTTCTTGCAAGCTCCAAATGAATAGAAAATATATTTGTATTTAGAAACAAAAAAAAATAATTGAGTCCTTGTGGTGTATAGGAGGTGCAGTGAAGCCATGGTAGCTCTCCATGGTAGTAAACTGCCACAACTCACTTTGCTTTGCATATGTCTTGTACATGCGTACTCTGGTTTAGATGCACACTCCTATGTGTATGTTATACACAACCATCTGTTCCTTGAATAAGGAACCAGTTTATGACCTCACTTAATACATATCCAAATATAGAATATTTAACCATAATTTTATAGTACATAATTTATAAAATATACAAAATAAACTCGTAAAAACTGCCGTTTGCTGTATACTGTGCACCAAGTATGGAGGCTCTTTTATTCCTTGCCATTTCAGAGAAATATGTGGAAATAACTTTAATTCTACAATATTATGCTGAAATTTTGTAGGTATAGTTTCTGAGACAGGGTTCCTCACAGACCAGTTAAATATACATTCCTGAGACCTTGCTTTTGTTTAGAAGTTTGGGGCAAGTAAGAGAGAAGAAATATTTTCTCTGGAATTTGTAATAGCTGAAAAATGTTTAGCTCCCCACTTCTACCCCAAAAGCATAAACAGCTTTGCTGTTCCACAGGACTCGCTCACCCCACCCCACAGTTCTGTAAACAATGGGTGTTTTCAGACATGACGGGGCCAATTGGCCCCGTCACGAAATCAATGAAATGATCCCCCGCCGGGATGACCCGTAAAGCTCTAATAGACATTCCGGGGGATCCCGGCGGGGAATCGGGGAGGGGGTGGGGCCGCGTGGCGCAACGTGTGGCCGCACGGCCCCGCCCCCTCCACGCTCCACGCTGCCCGCCCTCTGGGGAGACGGGCGGCCGCCGCGGCCAATGCTGCCGCAGCGCCCACCCGCTATGGCCACGGGCCGGAATCCCTCTGGGGATTCCGGCCCGTGTCCGCCGTCCAGACATGATGGCGGAGGTCACCATGGCCTGGAATCGGATTCAACACGCGACGGCCTCCGGTCCCACCGCTTCGGCCGTTCGTGTGGTGAATCTGATCCCACGCCGTGGTAACATCTGGGGGGGAACATCCGTTCCCCCCAACAGGCGTTACGTGATCCAAGCCACCACAGGGAATTGACTGTGGTGGACACTGACCATGTAACGTCTGAAAATACCCAAAGTAACACTGCATTGTAAGTGTGATAGATATTTTCAGCCAGGCCTATGTGCTGTACAAGGAAACAATGTGACCAGCACCAGGTCATTTGACTTCCCCAACCCAATGGATCAGGTAACCAGTTCAATCCAGTCAAGTTTGTTGTGTTTGCAGAGCCATCACAAGTACAAATCACACAAATAAAACAGACACAATAAAAAAATATAGAAACACAGCAATATAAAATATTTAGACCCCCAGAGCAGCGCATAATAGGCAGGGCTGCTTTCCTAATTCTAAATGCAGCTGCACAAAATTTTGCAACCACCAAAGTTATATTTATTTATTTTATTTATTTCAAAGATTTATACCCCGCCCCTCCTGCAAAAGCAGCCCGGGGCGGCTTACAACACTATAAAAGCATAATAAAAACAATTTAAAACATACAATATTATTATTATTATTATTATTTTTCAAATTTATATCCCGCCCCCTCCTGCAATGCAGCTCGGGGCGGCTTACAACAACAATAAAAACAATTAAAACAATTAAAATATAAATATAAAATACATCAAAAAACAGGGTTAGGAAACAGTAATAAATAGATAAATGGGCAGGGGATTAAAATCNGGGGGGGGGGGGGACTTAAATGGCAACATTCCAAAATAGGGGTTTATCTAAAGTTCTTAATGGCTTTCTTTAGTCCTCAGGCAGTGCTTTCGTTTTCTGCATTTACACAAACGCTTTATCCTGCCTTTTTCAGTTTCTCTCAGGAGATTGTAACTGCACCTTTAATATTTTCTCACATTGGGTAAAAACAGAAGTGATCGTGTCCACAAAGGCAACCTGACCCAGCTCAGGTTAGAAAGCTGCCATGCACATGGTCTGGACCAGGTCGGGCTGCGGAACAAGCATTCACACGGCCGGGACCCAGGGGTGCAGGAAGATGCACTAATATGTGGCCACCTGGCCCCGTCCCTGCACTGCACCTGAAGCACCGCCCCCCACCATAACGGGCAGCCATGGTGGCCAGCCATGGACCTGATCTGGACCAACAGGAACAGACTTAGAAACACACTCTGGCCTGCTTTGCCCTGCTCAGGCTGGTGCTAGCCTGGGCTGCGACTTCAGCCATTTGCTGAGTTGAGAACCCAAGCTAGCCACCAACATGCCTGGGCTCAGTCCAGGTAAACATCTGGCAGCCCTGTAACAAATGTGACAGTGGCCTGTGGGCCACAGTGGGTTACTGTCACATTGGTTTTTGCCCCTTCTCTTCCCCTGTTTTAAATGTTACCCTATTGCCATGGCTGCTGCAATCCCACGTGACTCTGCAGGTCTGTGCTGACTGGATTAAGCACATCATATATTATGAGAAATGCAGGTGTGGGATTTAGAACCGTTGTCAAACCTGGTTTTCTGGCTTAACTTCTTGTGAGTTAATGCCCGAACCTAGTTCTAATGTTAAATAAAAAATGAACAGAGGGAATATTTTTCTTGTGCAAAGTGTATCATGTGAATACAGCCATAGTAACTAAGGCACCATGTCCCTTTTTCCTGTGTAGAACCATTGGGTGTTTTTAGATGGACCTGGGGGTGACGATCCCCAGGTCTGCTCAGTAGTGGTGGGTTTAAACAGAGCCTGCAGTCTGCCCGTGTACACCCTCCCCCACACCATAGAGCTGCGGGCGAATCGGCATCCACTATAGGCTACCACCCGCAGCTCTATGGTGGTTGCCAAGGCAACCCACAGCTGGAAGCAGAGCTCCAGCTGTCCTTTAGATGGGCCACTGCTCCGGGTTCAGGTGGTTTACTCCACTTGCGGTGCTCCGGGATGTTCCGCTCCTCCTCCTCTGCCTTGCTCCAGGGTGCCCACCTCCTACGTGGACAGGCCACCCGGGGGTGGAGTGGGGCATGAGCGGAGTAGGTGTCTGTCTAAAAACATCCGTTGTTTCCAGTTATTGTTTTTAAGACAGAGCTGGGAAACTTAGGAACAGTTGCATTTTTGCAGGATGGGGAGCAAACCGCACAGGATACAGTAGTAGTTTGTTTAAAGCTTCCTCCAAGGGCCTGCATGGTTCTAAAGGCACTAGAAGATACGGAACTTGTCTCTAGGTCAGGACTTTGGGCTGGAGCCAGGCCAGTAGTAACCAGAGGTGTTTTATGAGACTGATTTTTGGCCCATTTGAAATGAATAAGACAAGAATTCCAACACGATCCTCAAGCTTAGTACCAGCACTAGCCCTTGGTACCAACGCAAGTCCCATTCCCTTAAGTGGGACTCAAATCAACACTAAGGGCTAGCTCAGTAGTGAACAGTCAGAGGATTGTACTGCCAATTTTTTCAGCAGCCTGTTCTGATCTGTCTGATGAGACTGCCAGTGGTTGGCGCATAAGGAATCTTGGGAGGGCAGCGCCTTACAACCGAGTAAAGTGGCACTCCAGTTGCTCTTGTGTGCTTTGATTCCTTTAACTGGACTAACTTATGTTGGTGAGTGTCTGATATATGCAGAGCTCTTCTTCAGAGAATAGGGATGTGCGAATGCGCTTCAGATGTTCGTAGTTCAGGCCAAACTTGGCCTGTTTGATGACCGAACCGAATGTCTGAACCGAGCATTCGAACGGCCGAACAGTTTGGAAAAGTTCAGATGAGTTTGGATGAGTTTAGGGGCAGGAAAAATGTGACTTTGGGCAGGAAAAACGTGTCTGGAAGGGGGAGGCAGCTGAGGAGCAGACTTCCTGGCACCAGGGGTGGATACCAGGGGTGGTTTCAGGGCCCAAAAAATTTCGATTTCGGTATCGGTATTGATAGCGCTATTTTCAGATGTTCAGTCGAACTGAACTCTGCCGAACCAAACAACCGAACCCAAACTCAGGTTTCGAACCGAACGACTGAATGTCCAAACATCCAAACCGCGTTCTGTTAGCACATCCCTATCAGATAAGGATAATGCATGTCAGAACCGAAGCTGGTCTAATTGCAGGCAAGGGTTGATTAACATAGGATACAGGTGGTGAATAGCTGTTAATAGATGGGTGGGTTAAAAATGCATGAAAATAAATAAATAAATAAATTTCCTGTGGAGTCTCATACACACACTGGGGCTTGCAGCTGCCAAAAGTGAGCAGTTTGGAGTAGTACTGCAGCCATCTATAGGGGGCGGGGAGCCTGCACTGCTCAATGCACTTGCATCACAGACACCCACCTATAGATGGAAACGCTACTACCAGGAACCAAAACACTCTTTTCTGCCCATTGACGAGCAGCAGGCTACTTTTACAGACCACCAAGCTGGGAACCCCTGACTGTGCCTCTCCCATCCGAGCACTGCATATGGGAGTGTTCTATGATAGGTTAATCCTACTGATTTGCTCACCCCTAGTTCCACTAGCAAGAGAGTTTTTACTCACCCTTCTAGTTCCACTAGCAAGAGAGTTTTTACTCACCCTTCTAGTTCCACTAGCAAGAGAGTTTTCCAAAATGAGATTAAGAAAAAAGGAGAGAACAACCCAGAGGGTCACTTTCCCTTGAGTTATTTTTAGTTCACCACACTACTCAAATCAGCATATTGCTGTACAAAACTGAGAAATCAATTTCACACTACCATCTACCCACACAAGGTGGCACATCTGCTAGAGTCATGCAGCAGAAACCTGCATTCTATCAGCTCTATGGTAATTGTAATTCAGTCTTAGGGACTTGTGCTGAAGTCTATTCAAGTCTAGATGGTGGGTGTTAACACACATAATGCTGGCCCAGTTTGCCTGCTCTGGCCCACCTGGGCCAGCACCAAACCCCATATGTCTGCTCCAGGCCTGCCAGATGTGGGCCTGGTTCAAACCCCGGTGGGGTTGGCGGCCAAGCCATAAATGTGAGCCCCAAACTAATGAGTCCCACACTCCAGCCCTGCGAGCCACCCAGGGAGGACGAACCACGAAGGCACATTTGTTTTTGTGCCCCCCCAGCCCCATGTGGAGAATCACCACGGCTGCCCATCATGGTGGGGGGTGGGGTGCCAGCCAGCCACACGTCGCTGCCCTCTCCCACTCCCCATCTGGGTCAGGCCAGGGAAACATTAGTTTCCACCCCTGACCTGACCTGGCTGGGGATTGTGGGGGCAGCCATCTGGCACCTGTGTGTATGTTAACACCCAAAAGTCAACTTGCAGAAGTAATTACAATGGAATAACCGCAAAAACCTACAGCAAAGAGTGAGGATTATTTAAAATAAAAGAGTGCACTATTTAAAATAAATAGCAAAGAAGGGTTTGTAGGAAATACCACATTAGTAAGAAAGTTTGTTTAGAAGGCTGATAACCCCTTTCACATAGAGGGGCTACACTCAGGGTCCTTAGCCTTGCAAGGGAGCACCGGAGATCCAATTGCTAGTTGGTGGAGTTTTTATTTCTGTCTCAAAATGTGGGTCCTTCAGACTTGCTGCTGCCTCTATCCCAGGGCCACATGTTCCATGGACAGCTTAACCACCTTTCTATGGTAACACCCCATCACCCTGCCCACTCCACCCCCACAAACCAGTGTTTCTGTGGTGTGCTCTGGTAAAAATATAGAGTAGCAGTTTTTATTAAACTCATTATTTATTATGATATAAACTGAGTGAATAGGGTTGAAAATTTTCTAACAAAACAAATTTGGCAAAATTAGCATTTTTAATAAAATAAAACTCAAATTTTATTTAAAATGTAGAGCTTAATTTTGCTTGCTAAATAAAAGATAATTTTATTTATTTATTAATTATTTTATTTTATTTATAAAAGATTTCTATCCTACCCCTCCTGCCCGCAGGGTAGCTCGGGCCAGCGAACAACAAATTAAAACAATAAAACAATAAAAACAATTTAAAAGTTAAAAATCCCATATACGGGAGAAAAAACAACTCCCCACCAACCCTACATCCCCCACCACCACCAAAAGCCTGGCGGAACAGCCAGGTCTTACACAAACGTCAAAATGACAGGAGAGCGGGGGCCAACTGAGCCTCCTCAAGGAGTGAGTTCCACAACACAGGGGCAGCCACTAAAAAAGATCTAACATCAGTGGCCACCCATCTCTCCCGGGGAACCTCCAAAAAGGTTCCCATGGACGATCTCAGGGGTTGCACGGGCACATGGGGAGTGAGGCGGTCCCGCAGATAAGCAGGGCCCAGGCCGTGAAGGGCTTTAAAGGTCAAAACCAGCACCTTGAACCTAGCCCGGTACTTTACAGGCAGCCAGTGCAGAGCCTGGAGCACAGGTGTCATGTGCTCCCTGCAGCCCAGCCCTGTAAGGAGATGGGCCATGGCATTCTGCACCAGCTGCAGCCTTTGGACCAGCTTCTCGGGCAGCCCCATATAGAACGCAATGCAGTAATCCAGCCTTGAGGTGATGAAGGCATGGATGACAGTGGTGAGGTCAGAATCTGAGAGATATGGCCAAAGCCACCAGACAAGATGTAACTACCGAAATGCACTCCCTGCCGTGGCCACAACCTGAGATTCCAAGCTGAGCTGTGAATCAAGGAGCACACCCAGACTCTGCACCTGAGAGACCATGGGAGAGCGACCCCCCCCCCCACAAGCAGAGATTCAACCACTCCCAGGCCCCCCAAGCCCTCGCCCACCAACATCACCTTCATCTTGTCAGGATTCAGCTGCAGATGGCTCAACCTCATCCAAGCCCCCACAGCTGACAGGCACTGGGAAAATAAGGAGACTGCATGGCCTGGGTCGATGAAAAAAGAGAGGTAGAGCTGAGTGTCATCAGCATACTGATGACACTGCATGCCCTGAAG
>QEPC01002794.1:710374-730636 GCA_003113815.1 Sphenodon punctatus
GGAGGAGGGGTCTCTGGGGGGAGGGGGCTGGGAAAGCAGGAGGGGGCTCAGGGGGAGGCCATATGTTACTATTTCTGTGTTTCCGTAGCTAAAAGCAAGGAAGAGGCCATTGCAGTAGCTGAGTACATTTTTTAATTTAATAAGTATGTTTGTTGACAGTTTTATGCATTAAGGACATTGAGGTGAGGAAAGAGGGGAGGGAGAGGGGCAGGGGAGTCTATGGTGATGGGCGGGGGGGGGCCCAAAGTTCATTTCTTGTCCCTGGGCCCATTCCAATCTAGCTACGCCCTGGCCACAGCATAGGCCTTTAAACTGCTCTTATGCTGAGATCAATCATACTTGTCGCGAGTCCAGCGCCACCATCGCTCCAAGCGCCTGCTCTCCCGCTTCAAACACCGCAGGTCCTCAGTAAACCAAGGAGACCTGCGGGAGACTTGGGAGAGCAGCGGACACCTGGGAGCCACTCTGTCAATGGTCTCAGCTAACAAGGTGTTCCAGAAGGCTACAAGATCATTGACAGAGCGAGTGTCCCTAGTAGGAATTTGAGAACTTTTTGATGAATCATGACCTGACAGTGTTTGGTATGTTTGCTATCTGGGCACACTGTAGATTTTGTATATGGTCCTAAGATATTGTTATTAACAGTTCCGGAAATTGTCCGTATTGGGCAGTGATCTTGTATTGTAAGTTTATTTTTATATTTTATTTGTATGTGATTGTTTGTATTGTGTGTTTGTTCCGTATGTTTGTGTAACTGTCTGGCCATGGCGGAAGCCAGTGCCGAATAAACAATTTGTTGTATTTGAGTGTCAAGGTCCAGGGGAAACTCCCCCAGAGCATTCTGGAACCGATCCGGGTTCATAAGTGTCTGGGGGCGGACCGATCTAATAGGTCCTGCACCCCGTTGGGGGCTGACATGCACCAGGATGCGCGCCTTAAGAAGGTAAGGGTCAGACCATGACAAAGGCTTCACCCCCCTGACTTCTACCAACTGACCCCCCACCTCAAGGCCGGTGCAGAAAACCAAATCCAGTGTATGTCCCTCCTCATGTGTGGGGCCCCAGATGATTTGGGACAGGCCCATGGTTGTCATGGAGGCCATGAACTCATGCCTCGCTCCTCCAAGATCGGTGTCAGCGTGGATGTTAAAATCCCCCAGGACCCCAAATCTAGGGGTCCGGAGGATCACATCTGACACCAGATCAGCAAGAGCATGTAGGGATGCCATGGGGCAATTGGGTTCACAGTACACCAGCACCACCCCTAATCTGTCCCCGGCCAAATCCAACACAAGATGGAGACACGCAACATCTGGTGGAGTCTGCACCGGATACCTCCTAAAGGATAGTGCATCCTTGATAACAATGGCTATACTGCTCCCCCTTCCCCACCCCCCATCCCTCCAGCCGAGGCTGATGCTGCACAGAGAACCCAGCTAGAACAAGATCAGCCAGAATATGGCCCGATTCATTGTCCAGCCAGGTCTCTGTAATACACACGAGGTTGGCATCCCGCTCCGGGATTAACTTCGGGATAGTATAATTTGACCAATGTTTGTGGTTTTCAGTGCAATTAAGTGGCAGAAATCTGAAAAATGTTGGTTTGGGGCAACCAAACTATACAAAAACTGTGTTTTTCTGCCACTCAAATATACTCAATAGTGAAGTTTGGAAAATCCAGCCAAACTTTAAAATTAAAAGAAATCATCTTTTAATAATAATTTTAAAAATCATCTGAAAATTTTCAGTTACCAAACATTTTTAGTTTGGAAGCAGGGAGGAAGAAAGATTTCAGAAAACAGAATTATTTCCCGATTTCCTACAAAGCATAAATTTTTTCATTTTTTTCTGAGATTTTTTTTTTATCAACTCTAAATTGAGGTTAAATTCACTGTCCCTAAATTCTCAGCAGGGAAACAATCAGCCCCTGGATCTAGTTCCTACCCTCAAACCCTGAAAGAGTGAGCTCATGGTAAGGTAGCAGAGAGGAGGGCATGTACACAAGAATAGGGGCCAGATGTATGGCACAGTTCCATAATCTGGACCCTCCTCACCTTCAGTGAACCCCTGCCCTCCACTTCTATAAAGCCCTTGGAGTTTGTATTAATTTTCAAAGTGGCCCCTGGGATGGAAAAGGTTCCCCGCTCCTGTTTTAAGTTTATTTATTTATTTATTTATATAAAAAATTTTATCCCGCCCCTCCTGCGGCGAACAACAAATATAAAAACAATAAAACAATTAAAACAGTTTAAAATCCACATATATGCAAGGGGGGAAACTTCCTCCCACCCAACCCCACCATTTCTTAGAGCCAAAGTGTTAGAGAGATGTCAGAAAGCATCCCTGCATCAGTTCCACTCAAGTTTAGGAAAGGGTGCATTGGCTTAGGCTGTGTCTGTTCAGCTCTGTATATCTTGCATATTTTGTACACCTGCTTGTCTGTTTTGCACAGTGGGGGGGCGGGCTTTGGTTTGTGGGGGGCCAGCAGCCTGAGAAGGGTCTTGGGGTGAAACATTCCTAAATCCGGCCCTGTCTGTGGGGGGAGGGGGCTGGGAAAGCAGGAGGGGGCTCAGGGGGAGGCCATATGTTACTATTTCTGTGTTTCCGTAGCTAAAAGCAAGGAAGAGGCCATTGCAGTAGCTGAGTACATTTTTTAATTTAATAAGTATGTTTGTTGACAGTTTTATGCATTAAGGACATTGAGGTGAGGAAAGAGGGGAGGGAGAGGGGCAGGGGAGTCTATGGTGATGGGCGGGGGGGGGCCCAAAGTTCATTTCTTGTCCCTGGGCCCATTCCAATCTAGCTACGCCCTGGCCACAGCATAGGCCTTTAAACTGCTCTTATGCTGAGATCAATCATACTTGTCGCGAGTCCAGCGCCACCATCGCTCCAAGCGCCTGCTCTCCCGCTTCAAACACCGCAGGTCCTCAGTAAACCAAGGAGACCTGCGGGAGACTTGGGAGAGCAGCGGACACCTGGGAGCCACTCTGTCAATGGTCTCAGCTAACAAGGTGTTCCAGAAGGCTACAAGATCATTGACAGAGCGAGTGTCCCTAGTAGGAATTTGAGAACTTTTTGATGAATCATGACCTGACAGTGTTTGGTATGTTTGCTATCTGGGCACACTGTAGATTTTGTATATGGTCCTAAGATATTGTTATTAACAGTTCCGGAAATTGTCCGTATTGGGCAGTGATCTTGTATTGTAAGTTTATTTTTATATTTTATTTGTATGTGATTGTTTGTATTGTGTGTTTGTTCCGTATGTTTGTGTAACTGTCTGGCCATGGCGGAAGCCAGTGCCGAATAAACAATTTGTTGTATTTGAGTGTCAAGGTCCAGGGGAAACTCCCCCAGAGCATTCTGGAACCGATCCGGGTTCATAAGTGTCTGGGGGCGGACCGATCTAATAGGTCCTGCACCCCGTTGGGGGCTGACATGCACCAGGATGCGCGCCTTAAGAAGGTAAGGGTCAGACCATGACAAAGGCTTCACCCCCCTGACTTCTACCAACTGACCCCCCACCTCAAGGCCGGTGCAGAAAACCAAATCCAGTGTATGTCCCTCCTCATGTGTGGGGCCACAGATGATTTGGGACAGGCCCATGGTTGTCATGGAGGCCATGAACTCATGCCTCGCTCCTCCAAGATCGGTGTCAGAGTGGATGTTAAAATCCCCCAGGACCCCAAATCTAGGGGTCCGGAGGATCACATCTGACACCAGATCAGCAAGAGCATGTAGGGATGCCATGGGGCAATTGGGTTCACAGTACACCAGCACCACCCCTAATCTGTCCCCGGCCAAATCCAACACAAGATGGAGACACGCAACATCTGGTGGAGTCTGCACCGGATACCTCCTAAAGGATAGTGCATCCTTGATAACAATGGCTATACTGCTCCCCCTTCCCCACCCCCCATCCCTCCAGCCGAGGCTGATGCTGCACAGAGAACCCAGCTAGAACAAGATCAGCCAGAATATGGCCCGATTCATTGTCCAGCCAGGTCTCTGTAATACACACGAGGTTGGCATCCCGCTCCGGGATTAACTTCGGGATAGTATAATTTGACCAATGTTTGTGTTTTTCAGTGCAATTAAGTGGCAGAAATCTGAAAAATGTTGGTTTGGGGCAACCAAACTATACAAAAACTGTGTTTTTCTGCCACTCAAATATACTCAATAGTGAAGTTTGGAAAATCCAGCCAAACTTTAAAATTAAAAGAAATCATCTTTTAATAATAATTTTAAAAATCATCTGAAAATTTTCAGTTACCAAACATTTTTAGTTTGGAAGCAGGGAGGAAGAAAGATTTCAGAAAACAGAATTATTTCCCGATTTCCTACAAAGCATAAATTTTTTCATTTTTTTCTGAGATTTTTTTTTTATCAACTCTAAATTGAGGTTAAATTCACTGTCCCTAAATTCTCAGCAGGGAAACAATCAGCCCCTGGATCTAGTTCCTACCCTCAAACCCTGAAAGAGTGAGCTCATGGTAAGGTAGCAGAGAGGAGGGCATGTACACAAGAATAGGGGCCAGATGTATGGCACAGTTCCATAATCTGGACCCTCCTCACCTTCAGTGAACCCCTGCCCTCCACTTCTATAAAGCCCTTGGAGTTTGTATTAATTTTCAAAGTGGCCCCTGGGATGGAAAAGGTTCCCCGCTCCTGTTTTAAGTTTATTTATTTATTTATTTATATAAAAAATTTTATCCCGCCCCTCCTGCGGCGAACAACAAATATAAAAACAATAAAACAATTAAAACAGTTTAAAATCCACATATATGCAAGGGGGGAAACTTCCTCCCACCCAACCCCACCATTTCTTAGAGCCAAAGTGTTAGAGAGATGTCAGAAAGCATCCCTGCATCAGTTCCACTCAAGTTTAGGAAAGGTTTTCTTAGAAACGAGCATTTTAAGAGAGGGAATTTTTGAAATTGAGGAAAGCTGTTTCTGGAGGCCAAGCTGCCTGGATGGCATAGGAGGAAGCCTTTCCAGGGTTTGCCAGCATGCTAGCACAGCACAACAAAGGGTTAAAAAGGCCTGGCATCTTCTGTGCCAGCATGTAGGATGGGCTGGAGAGAAGAGGTTGCCCATGAGAGAGGAAACTGGGGCAGCTTGACACTTCCAGGAAGGTGGTAAAGTATTTAATAAACTTCTCAAATGGCTCACAAAGGGCTCACAAGCTTTGTCTCAGCAAGGAAAGGGGCAGGGGAGGTTTTACATGTGTTGACATGCTATTTTTAAAAAGTTAACATCCAGTGTCACCAATACCTTTGCAAACGTGTTAACTGATTATGGTCAAGCGCAGGGAAAGACATTCAAGCAATTTGTATTCAAACGTGTAAGCTGACACTTTCTAAAGTGTTTTTTTTTTACTCAAGGCAAAGTCCAGGAATCCCACTAGGCTTTATCTGGAATCCACCGTGACCCTTAAAATTAAATTTTGGAGCTTTCGTTTAGAGAGTTCCGCATGAACTGACTATCCAGCCAATTATCTTCTAACGAGTCTGTTTGGAGTCATCCTCCACAGAAGAGTGAGAGAAGTGCCCTGAGGAGCCTGTGCAGAGGCAAAGCTCTTGGATTAATACTGCTCGTTTTAATGCTGTTCATGACTAGCAGTTGTGAGGTTGCCGATGAGCCTCTCTCTTAGACTTCTTGCCCATGTTACCGGGGCCGGCAATTCCCCCAGAAGGGAATCTCCCAGCCAGGAAACTTATGCTGAGCTCTGCATGTGGGCATGGAGCTAAAAGAGTCATCAGCCACGTCCAGCAGCTTTTTTCCCTACGAATGCCCACGTGCTAACCTCAGCATACGTTTCCCGGCTGGGAGATTCCCCACTAGGAGAATCACCGGCCCCAGTAACATGGGCAAGTGGCCTTACAGTGCACAGTGTACAGTATTTCTGGTAAAAAGAACAATGACAACATAACTCAAAGAAACACTTTTACATAAACCAAATAGTAAATATTTTACATATTATCAAAATTAGATTAGGGCTGAGCCAAAAGATCTAAAACTATCCATAAAAGAAGAGATTCAAAGATCTCCTGGAGACTGCCAAGTCCCTGAGATTTCCACACCTCAACCCTTTTCTTGTGGAGACGCAGACACAGAGGTTACACAGAGGAGCACCACACATAAACACAAACAGTTAGTTTCACCCACATTGGATAAAAACATATGTAGAATTTCTCTCTCTAATTAAAATACTTTTGCTTCCAAGTGACAATTTTCTGGTGATGCGCAACATGACTTCTACATGTGTGTACAAGGGCTGTTTCACTTATGTCAGAGGCATAATCACAGAGCTAGACTTACTGATGAATCCAGTTTTGTGTCAAGAGGCCAGCTTCCAAAGAGTGATTTGATGAGATGATTGGCCTCCAGTTACTCAAGAAGATGGCCCAGCCCTAAGCTAGTTCTAGTTCAAAAATAAATAGAGTGTTGAAGTTTCCAATTCTCCCCTAAATGCTCTAGAAACTCATCCTCTCACTCTCACACACATGTTTCTGGGTTAGTTACAACTTCCCCATTTTTTTCAGGTTCATCTTTCAGAAATTGTTCCACCTCGATAGAGTCCACCTTGGTATCCTCAGGCGTTTGGTCTTCGGATTTGTTTAACTCCTCTCTTTCTGCTGCCTCGTCTTTTGTTTGTGGTTCTTCAGATTTTTTCTTAATACAAAAGAAATTGCCTAGAACCAGCACCAACGATGACGTAACCACTTCAACTCCAGCAATAATAAAAACAAACATATACGTGCCTGTCGCATCCAAGATCTTGCCTGGAAGAGACAAAGTTCACAGGTGACTAAAACAAATGCTTTTGGCAGAGGAAGTGGAGGAAAATGTTCTCAGTAATGCTCGTTTCCTCAATGGTTATTGGATGTGAAAATATCTTGGAGACAGTGGCCTTAATTCATGCCCTTTGGATCAAACCACATGGATCCACATTAAGGACACATTGTGCCCTGCGGAAATCCTACACATGCGCAAGCATGCAATTCTCAGGGTATGGGACTGTGGCTGTTGCCATAGGGGGGCAGGAGGGATGTTTTTAACAGCACTAGAAAAATTCAGGAGCACAGTTCCCATCAAACTGGACATGGAATTGGGCTCTTAAATTCTTCAGGCACTTTTGAAAATCTCTTCCTTGAAATTTAATTAATTTAAGGAGTGGTTCCACAGGTGCCATTTCCCTCAAGTCTCGCTGCCATGTTTTGTGATTTTACAACTATATTTTCCTGTTCTGAAGACAAAAAATAATTCTCTTCCTCAGAGACCCATAATCAGGAACAAGGACAGTGACAAACCAGTTTTTCTGCAGAGAAACAGCCACAATGATTAGAAAAGTGCCCAGTACAAAATGAGATGAAAACGCAGACAGTCCTTTCTTGTAATGTTTCATTAGCCCTCGCTCTAGGAGCCGATTGTTTGTAACAATAACATCAAAACATGTTATTTTTAAGTTGATGTGACATGACACAGACTTTGCTGAGCCTCTCATTTTTGAAGTCTAAATCTTCCTTGAACAATTTTGTCATTTAGAAACCTACATGTGTGATTGCACCTGTAAACCGAGTGCTTAAACAGCAGGGGCACAACCAGCATGGGCTCCGCTCCAAACCTCTCCCTTGGAGCACAGGCTCCCTGTCCCTTGCCTCCTCACACCTGCCCAGGTCTGTTTACTTCCTGAGGATGAGATGGATCTCTGTGACAAAATTTGTAAATGCTGAAGAGCTTATTCATGCCTACAAATTACAGATGCTGATGATTGCAGGCACAGGTTTTGTCATTTTTCTAATACGGATGCAATCTAGAGAGAGAGTGGTTACCATTTTGGTTCCAAATGTAAGAGATGGAGACAAGGTAGTTCAAATGATATCTTTATGGACCAACTTCTGTTGGTGAAAATATGCAAGCTTTCAGGCCACTCTGGCATGTAGCATAGCCAGCCAGAAATATATTAACTAAGCAAATACAGGACAGGTATATATGAGTTACTTTATCTTGTGTAGAGAAAACAGGGTTTGCCATGTTGGTCCCAAATATAGGCAACAGAATAGAGAGAAAGTAGTAAAGTAGTAGTAGTAAAATAATAAAGTTACTTTATTACTAAATTTAATAAGTTACTAAATTAGTTAAATTACTAAATAAATAAGTTATTTATTACTAAATAAATAATTTACTACATTAGTTAAATAAGTTACTAAATAAGTTACTAAATTTAGTAGTAGCAAAGTAGTAGTAGAATGAAAGCTTGCATACCTCCACCAGCTGTAGTTGGTCCAATAAAAGAGATCACTTTACTACTTTGGGTAATTTCAGATGTGACAGCCCAGAGGCCCGCCATACTGAACCCCGGACTGGGATCCGTCTCAGATCCCGGTCCGTGATCAGGTCGGCCATCCTTTAGATGTGCTGGCCTGATCGCTACCAGGGATCAGGGAGGGGGTGGAGCTGCATAGTGCGACGTGCGGCCGCACAGCCCCGCACTCCTCCGACCGACCGCCCTCGGGGAGACGGGCCGCTGCGCTCGATCCCATATCACAGTCAGGGCCACGATCTGGGATGGGCCAAAGGTAACACACGTTACTTTTGGCCCATCCCGTATCATGGCCACTCTAACCACCGTGGTCAAGCTTGATCCTGGCCGGAGGTTCACCATGGTGAACTTTTGGCCGGGACCAAACTACGTTCATGGAAACGCCGTCACCACAGGGAATCCACTGGGGTTCACTGTGGTGACAGGCGTTTTTGTAACATCTGAAATTACCCTTAGTCTCTATTTTACTTTATCCACTCGCACCCATGTCACTCTCTCTCTCCTCATATATACCTGTTCACACTCCCTGCCTCATATATTCCTTTCTTCCGATTCCCTATCTGGAAGTACCTGGAGACTGGTATCCACATAAATGTTAGTCTTGTAAGTCACATAAATGCCCAATCCTTCTTTTAACCAAGGTTTTGGTCTCAATGATGTCCTGTGGCAATGAGTGCCACAGATACTTACACATTCTGTGGGAAAGTATTTCCTTTCACCAGTTTTGAATTTGCCACCTTTCAGTTTCATCGATCCCCTTGGCTTTGTGTGAGGAGACAGGGAGAAAACAGTAGCTCCTGAGAGACCATTGATTGTTTTGCAAAGGTTTATCATGTTCCACTCTTACTTGTCTCTAGTCTTTTCTAAAAGAAACAATCCAGTCATTTTTTTCCATACTCATAATTGTTTACTTGTGAAGATCTCCTCCACCCCTGGGAAACCTAATTTCTTTGGTTTGAATATAAGGAAGCAGTTCCCAGAGATGACCACTGACCACTTCTGCAGTTGGAGAAAGTTCCATCCAGATAAAAACTCTCTAATTTGTGCCCATCCCTGCCTCATATATTCCTACTCACATTCCCTGTCTTCTGATTCCCTCTCTGGAAGTGCCTGGGGTCTGGTATCCATTGACGCAAATGTAAGTCAGGTGCAATAAGCTATGTGCAGGTCTGTATTGCTATTTCAGTGTTCAACTACTTACATGCCCAAGGACTCTAATGCCCAACTCCCCTAATGTTGGCACTAATGGCTGAACAATACCCACTGGGTTAAACTTTTAATTGAATAAACACTCACCTGCAGATGGTGGCCCTATTAGAACAGCCATCGCCTCTGCCAGAAGCACCAAGCCAATGGCACTGGAGAACTTATGCGTGCCAACAATAGCCATGAGAACTTCAAACTGAAGAGCGCCTACCATTCCATAGGAAATGCCAAAAAAGATGCAGAAGATAACCAAGCCAAGATAATTGTACGACATGGACCCCATCAGATCAGTAAAACCATTAAAAAACATAGCAAAACTAAAGAGGTAGACACAACGTGGTCTGACCCACTTCAGGCCAGCCACTATTCCACAAACTGGCCGGGCAAAGATATCAACAAATCCAAGAATAGTCAGAAGAAATGCTGCTTTGGTGTCCTGATAATGCAGATCCTTCGCATAGCTCACCACAAATACCGGTGGCACAAATAGGCCCAGGACCATAATCGAGGCAGCCACTGTATAGATTACGAAGCCACGATCTTTAAAGACACTGAAATCCAGTAATTTTTTCTTGGGTTTTTTCTCAGCAAGTGCTTTGGCAGCTTCGGGTTTCTTAGGAGGTTCCAAAGGTCTCATTAGAGCTCCACAAACACAGCAGTTCAGAAGCATCCCACCCAGAATAAGGAATCCTCCTCGCCATCCATACTCATGTTGCAATATCTGCCCTAGGGGCGAAAGGGCACAAAGAAACACAGGACTCCCAGCAGCAGACAGCCCATTGGCCAAAGGCCGACGTTTGTCAAAGTAACGATTTAACATGATGAGTGATGGCTGAAAGTTGAGTGCCAGACCCAAACCTGGAAAAAAGACACATATGAATCAAGAGTCACCTGCAGCATCTATATGAAAATGTACGCAGGTGAAACATTCTTAATCTTAACCCAAAAAGGAGGACAGAGTAGGACCAGGACTTGCCTACTTCAGCATTCCAGAAAAACAGAAACATTCAGAACTGTCCCATATTAATATTATTCCTCTGCTTTCCAGTCCCACACCAGCAACTAAAGCTGTGGCTACAAAAGGAAACAATTGTTTACATTAACTGACTATTTCTCCTAGTTGAATTGGGATTATTGAATTTCTCCTAGTTGAATTGGGATTATTAGAAAGGCCCATGTTGAGGATCCTGTTGCTGCCAGACTAGGTCAGACCAACAGTCCACCTAGCCCTGCATCCTGTCTCTAACATTGGGTGTTAATATACGTGCAGCCAGCGCGCTGGCTACACATCTGAGGAAGTGAGGGCTATCCTGGCCGGGTCAGGTCAGGGAACTGCGTAAATGTTCCCTCAGATCAACCCGGTCAGGGGGGCGGAAGCACCGTGAGGCTGGCTGGCCCCACTACTATACTGAGACCAGCATCCCACCCCCTGCTGTGAAAGGCAGCCATGATTGCCAAAAACGGGCAGCCATGGTGACACAAACAAACGTGCTCATCTGCTATGGCCTGCCTGAGTAGACTGCGGGCCCACAATTCCAGGGCAGCCACCTACCCGGTCGGAGCCTGTAGCAGACTCACATCTGATGACCCACTAAGTACTTTTGTTTTAAATCTGCTGCCCATTAATTTAATTGGGTGCCCCCTAGATCTTGAGAATGGGTAGATAACAGATTCCTATTTATTTGCTCAACACTACCTATAATTTTGTATGCATCTATCACATCCCCCCTACTACTTATCATTTCTATAGCACTACTAGTTGTACGCAGTGCTGAATATCCCCCCTCAGTTGTCTCTGTGCTGAAGAGCCCTTAATATGAGCTTGTCCTCATATTGAAGCTGTCCATCCCTATAATAATCTTTGTTGCTCTCATCTGTACCTTTTTAAGATGAGTTGACCAGAACTGCATACAGTGGCCATTTTTACACAGATACCCCCTCCCCCGACTCGGTGTTTGGGTAGGTGTGCAGGGGGGGCATCCGTGTAAACGACTGGCGGTGGGTGGGGGGATGGGTGTCCGCTCGGTGTTCATCTGTGTGAACACCGAACGGGATGGGTGGGGGTGCATGCCCTTTGTTTCCTGTCTTTTTAACTGAGTTACCAATCCATGAAAGGATGCCTTCCTCTTAGCCCATTACTAGCTTAAGTTTTCTCAAGAGTCTTTGTTGAGGGGACCTTGTCAGAGGCTTTCTGAAAATCCAAATACACTATATTGACAGCATCACATGCTTGCACATACCCTCAGAATTTCAGTAGTCTGATTAAACATGACTTCCCTTAACAAAATTTCAGTAGACTGATGAAGTGTGACTTCTCTTTACAAAAGCCATGTTGGCTCTTCCCCAGTATATCATTCATGGCTGTCTATATACCTAATAATTCTGTCCTTACCACTTTGGCTGGTACTGACTTCAGACTCACTGGTCTGAAACTTCCCATGGTCACCTCTGAAGCAATCAGTATAACATTGGGTGATTTCAGATGTTACGAGGCCCGTTGGCCCCATACCGAAATCACCCTATTCATTCCCCACTGGGATCACCCCGTCATGCCGTATCAGACGTGCCGGGGGGATCCCGGCGGGGAATCTGGGAGAGGGTGGGGCTGCGTGGCGCAACGTGTGGCCGCATGGCCCCGCCCCCTCCATGCTCCCCGCCGCCCGCCCTCCAGGGAGACGGGCGGGCGGCGGGGCCAATGCGGCCGCTGCGTCGGGCCGGAGTCGCCATGGCCCGGGATCACGCCGGGGATCCCGGGCCATGGCGCCCAGCCAGACGTTACTTTTTTTTGGTCCCCGCTGGGGATCTCTTTGACCATGCTTCCCGGGACATTCCCCCCGCTAGCCCGGGAAGCGTGGTTCAAATTGACCCCATGCGGGTATTGACCGTGGCGAACATCTGGCGGCCGCCAAACAGACGTTCGAGACACAGTGACCACAGGTGGGTATTCACCGTGGTTCACTGTGATCTCGTAACGTCTGAAAATACCCATTAGTTGCCCTCCAGACCTCAAGTACAGAGGCTGATTTTAGCAATAGGCTATATATCATTGACCCTTTTCAAATGGGCCGCAGTGGGTGGGCGGATGGGTGTGTACCCATGGTGGGGGAATGTGGGTGTGTGCCCATTTCCACAGGCACACACCCATCTCCACCGACCTCCACCCATCTCCACGCATGGAGCAACCAGCATTGGAGCCCGTTGCTCCGTGTGTGGGTGAAGGGTGGAGATGGGTGGAGCATGGGAGCGTGTGCGTACCCCACACACCGCAGGCATCATTCCTACGGGTACCAGCCCATCCCTCCCTGCACCTGGCACACTGTTTGCACAGACTCCCCCATCGCACACGGGGTGTCCATGTGAAAAGGCCCGTTGATAGTAGCTCTACAATTTCATATTTGAGTTCCTTTTAGAATTTTTAAGTTAATAGCACCTGGTCCTACTGTTTATCAATTTGCTTAGTTCATCAATTTAAGCTACTTGCTGCTGACATGCAAACTGAACTGGCCAGCTCCTTGCAGGCCCTCCACCCTCCTTACCAGTAATGACACCAGCGGTGAGATAGATCTGAATGATGCTAGTACAGAAGGAAGCTATCACCATCCCCAGCGATGCAAACAGGCCTCCAACCAGCATGACAGGACGACAGCCAAACCGGTTGACACACACGCTGCACAAAGGACCTGGGCAAAAGAGACAGGAGTAAGCGCCCAGAGCAACATCAGGGGTTGCTGTTGAGATCTGTCAATCTGCAGTTCTGTCCATACTCAGCACTCAGTCTCCAGCTGCTCCGTGGGACTGTTCTCTCTCCAAAGCAGTGATTTAGGATGTGTTTGCAGCTTCAAAACCTTCATAGCAATGTAAGCTCTCATCTCTAGATGCTCCACCTCATGGAGACAAGCTGTTTGTCCTGTCCAGATATGGGGAAAGGATGGGAGGGCTTGGTGTTGAGTGCCAACAGCGCCCTCCAGTGGCAGCTGGTGGACTTTTAGGTTGGGGGAGCAGAGGGTGAGGCCACCTGGGGTGGAGCCACCATTAAAATTTCACACGGTACTAAGAATTGCGCAATGGGTAGAAAAACCCACAGTGAATACTGATCTAAAGACTTACACAGTCTTGGTGGCATGCAATAGTGAGCAAAATGCAAAGCTCTGTGAGCAAATCAAAAAGAAGAAACAAGCCATTGCCCCTGTAGAAATGAAAATTGGCAGGTCAAGAGTTCAAGTCGATTTTAGGTATGGAGACATTACATGTAGGTATGATTTCTTTCACTTCTAAAATTTGCTATTTAAAAATGAGAATCTACACAGAGAGAAACCCTGTACATGAGGCAAGCTTCAGGAGAAGTTGGGACACTCGGTATACATCAGGTAATTCATGCAGGAGAGAAACTTACTTTACTTGTACCCACACTAGAAATGCTACAAGGTGAGCTCAGCCCTCAACACAAAGAATCCACCACGCAGGGGAAAGGATTCTTTGCCTAACTGTGGGGAAAATAATCTCAGAATGCATGAAAAAACCTAAACGGGTCTCCCATTACCATCCCCCATCTCAGCTGCAGTTGGGAAAGAGGAGGGCATGAATGGTAGAGTTCACTTGAGAGGAGGCATGGGGCAGAGGAAACAGTATAATAGACTGAAAGCTTAGCTACTGAGCCATATTGATGGTGCTGCATTCCTAATCTCTCACCCCACATGAGCCCGTCCTATCACAGCTCTTTTCCTCTTATACCTATTTCCCTTATGAACATCAACTAAAGACCATTCCCTCACTTCTCCCTGTCTTCAAAGTGAAACTTAAAGAGGCTGCTTGCCTGCAAGTGCAGGTCTGATTGTCAACACTGCAGCAGGCAGAATAAAAAGCTCTGGATGCAGCAGTGCAGGTCAGTCCCCAAAGCCAGCAGAATTCCAAACAGCAATAGTTAAGGTATAATTCAAGCAGACATTTTAGTATCTGGAAATGACAGGCAGTCATGGACCAAAGGTAGGAGGAGAACCTTAAAAACCTGAGATTTGCAGTAACTTCAGGTCACTCAGGGAACAAGGGACAAAATTCAAAGTGGCTACCAGTATTTTCCCCTTTCAGAGACACCATAAAACTACATAAAGCTGCATGACAAGCAAGTTCCCACTGCAGCAGAAAGATTGAATATAACAAGTCAACAAATAAATCCTTTGGAAAAACATTTTAATTCTGCCTGCATTAGATTGTAAGACCATGGGGGTAGGGACCAGTCTATAACTATTGATTGTACAGTGCCAAGTACACTTCTGTCACTATATAAACAATTAATAATAATTAATAACCAATTTAAGTTTTTCAAGCATCAGATTGCACAGGGATGGAAGAGACTAAAAAGCCTTTAGGTACTTTTTAAAGGCGAGGGGGGATGAACCGAGATGTATATCTGGAAAGCGAGTTCCACACTGAGGAGGCCACTACAGCAAACGCCCAATTGCCTGCTGGCTTAAGGTACAATGTGGGCATCCCCAAATCGCAGGTGGTTCTCCTTCAAGTGTCTGCCATTTTTTACATATGGGTCTGCATGTATACGTGACAGAAATTGTGTGATGTGCACAAGGCTCGATCCCTCAGCACAGGGGGAGTCCATAGATCAGGGATGGAGAACCTCAGGCTCAAGGGCTAAATATGGCCTGTGGCTAGGTTTTACTTGGCCCCTTTCTAGTTCCTGGATCCTGCCTCTGGATCCAATTCCTGTCCACAAGCACTGGAATTGCAACCTCAGGGTAACAGAGAAAAAGAGACAGATCCAGGATCTGGAGTCCTCCTCTCCTTAAGCACCTCTTCCCCAAAAGGAGAGAGCAGAGGGGAGCTCCTAACAGGAGGATCAAGAGACAGCAGAGAGGATCCCTCCTCCCCCTTCCCTCTACCTTTTCTCCATGCCCCTGTTAGTATCCCTCCTCCCCTCCCCTTTTTCCCACTGGGGGCGTGGGGAGATGGCGGAGAGGGGAAGGAGGGATCCTAACAGGGGAATGGGGAGAAGACAGAGGGGAGTAGGAGGGGAGAGAAAGGAAATCAAGCACGCACTATTCAAAGCTCCAGCTGCTCCTCCACTGGGCTCTGGCTTCTCGGGGAAGGAATGCTTCTAGCTCCCACCTTCCACTATTTTAAATTTCCCCTTATTCAAATTGACTGGGGATGCTGTTTCCATTGCCCCTCTAGCCTGGTTAATTGTCTGGGGGGCTCCATAGGGGACTACAGTGAGTCGTCCAGCCCCTCCCCTAGATTCTACTGCATGGGCGTGGCAGGGGCAACCTTGTCTGTTGCCCACATCCCAGGAATGTGCAGTAGATTCCAGGAGAGGCTTTCTCTGTTGATCACCCTGTGAGCCTGCACATGCACAGAAGGCAGCCGTCTTACATGTGTCAGTTCACTGGTGATGCAGGAAGCAACTGAAGGGAGATCGGATGTCAGGCAGGGCACCGCCCATTCCTGCCTATTGGAGGAACCACTCCTGGTGCCCACAGTTGATCAGTGCTTCTCTATTCTGAACGTGTCTTGTACCTGGAAAGTAGTGGGGTCAGAAAGTATGTCCACAATACAAAAGGTTCAGGATATGGGAGGTTCAAACCAGGGAGGTTTCCTTATGTAACTTTTTCTCTTCATCTTTCTTGGTAAACAAGGCAACACAGTCCCATTCTGCATATAGCAGATGAATGCACCTTGGAAACTATTAGCTCATAAAACAGACTCATTGTTCATATTCCCAATGCCTTGTGGAACGTGATTTAACAGGGGAACCTAGACCCATATTTAAGGAAATGCCTTTTCCAACAGCTATCTTTCTATGGAACACTGTCTTAACAGTTAGATACACTTACCTGTTCCATAAAGCATGGCCAGTAGAATGGAGGAGATCCATGCTGTGTCACTGTATCCAATACCAAACTCCCGGATAAGCTCCTTAAAGAATACACTGACTGCCTTAGGAAAGGCGTAGGAGAATCCAGTGATGATAAAACTTCCAAAGAGAACAGCCCAACCCCAGCCACCATCAGGGGCTTTCACGCCAGATGGGCCATCATCAACCACTACTGCTCCCATAGTGAAATGCTGTTGGTTCCCTAAGAAAAAATAAAACCACCACAATTATAGTCCACAGATATTGGGATGATAATCCACTCTACTTCATTCCACATGGAGGGATTACAGGGCATGCAAAGCATGGTAGACCATTCTGAATACTGTTGCCATAAACAGGAAAAGGGAGGTTATACTTACCTGAAACTGGGATTCTTTGAGATGTTTCTGTATATTCTCACAAATGGGGAGGGAGGTTGCGCATGCGCCGCTGCTCACTCCCGGTTCTTCATCAACTATCATTTTGAATCCAAACCATAACCATGTGACCTTCTTGCACCCCCTAGTATATATATACCCCTCTCCCCTCATACCATTAGTTTCTTCCAACCCCAGACTTCCTAAGTGGAGTTGGATGGGCGGGTGTTGTAAGAATACACAGCACCATCAGTTACAGGTATCAAATCAAATTTATTAACATCAGCTCTAGCTTTCACCATGGCCACAAAATATTACAGAAACAAACAATTATACAAACACTATATAAAAAAATCATACAACACATATACATTCAATGGTGTGTAATAGCAATCGAAGGATAAGAACACCTTAGTTTATCTAAAAGGGGGGAAAGTGATAAGTTCTAATGGAAGCCAAGACCTCCTGGGCATTTTTAGACAGGAGAGCTTACTTCCACTGCTTTAAAATGTGCCACGGGGGAATTAGATGCTCCTCGCTGGACTGGAAGTCACCTGGGTGCCACTGAAAATAGCGGCACTGGGTAACTCCCAGATATTTTGAGATACAGACTAAGTAAGACATTGCTTCAGAGACTTACTAGTCCGCATCTCAAAACTTCTGGGAGTCACCCGGTGCTGCTGTTTCCAATAACGCCCAGCAACTTCTGGTCGAGCAAAGAGCATCTGATTCTCCCCACAGGGTTTTCCTAGAACCACATTTTAAAGCTGTGGGAGAAAGCTCTCCCATCTAAAAACACCCAGTGTCTTTTATTCTTTGAAAGAATAAAAGGCACTGGCCTTTTCTCTAACAGTAAAAATTCTTGTAATTTATGTAAAAGCACAGTCCACTATAATTAAAGGTCCTGCATACAAAATTAAACCATGAGAAATAAAGGGAATGATGACGATCTCTGTCCTCTAAACAACACATCTTTGGTAGCCTAGTTGGGAAGACATCATCCTAAACCAATAGGCTCCTACTCTGGTGGTTTTGTTCGTTAAAGTGATACCATACCAGTTTCTAATCTAAGAATTGATGCTGGTGTAGAGGGAGGAAGGTCTAGAAGGTAGCATAAAAGGTTATTTGGGGGAATATCAATATCGGTTGACACAAATAACCCCAAATTGTCATTTCATATAACATTTATGATGCCACTTTAGCTTGAAACTCCTTAAGTATCACAGATATAGATCTCTGAGCAAAAGTGTCATGAAAACGCTTAATTGCCAACATGGATGGACTAATTTTGTCTTTCAATTATTTAACATGATCAGTCCAAAGTGTTGAAGATGACAAAGTTAAACCTTTTATATTCCTTAATAACCTCCAACTTACAGGAATCAGCTTGCCAAGTAAAAGATCTAGGACGCTTACCCCAACAAAGTATTTTATTTTGATTATAGTTAATAGGCAAGTTATTATCTTTGATGGAGTTAGTAAAATTGGTTATGGCTCTTTGTAAGCCAATCAGTGTTCTAGAAAGGAGGACTGCATCATCTGCATACATCAAGATGGAAATGTGAATATTAAGACTTTTCAGTGGATGTAAATATGAATCTTCCACATTTTTAATAATATCATTTACATAGAGGTTAAATAAGAGAGAAGCTAAGATACAGCCCTGTTGAACTCCATTATAAGTAGAAACTTTGGAGGTTAGTTCACCTTGTGGGTCGTATCTCACCTGTGCCCATCTCCCCTCATGATAGGGTAACCAGTTTACAGGTAAGTAACTTCCCTTTCTCCTTTGAGTGACTCTGGATGAAAACAGACATGACGCTAACCACCCTTTAACCACCCTTGGTGGTTATTTATGCATGTTTCAGAGCTGTATTGGTGCCCCATGCAGCCCTGCAACATGCATAAATGACCACCAAGGGTGGTTAAAGGGTGGTTAGCATCATGTCTGTTTTCACCCTCTGTAATGTTCACAAATGAGAGTACCTAGCTAATTTGGAGGCAGGAGGAATTCTATATTAAACATATGCAAGTGGGAGATGGCTTTATTCTTTTATCTTAAACATGTTTATTTTAACTAGTCACATCTTTCACAGATTCCAGAACTGCTTATTCCAGCCTGATATCTTCTTGTGATTGCAAATCCAGTGCATAATGTCTCATGGAAGTGTGTATCAATGACCAAGTGGCAAACTTACACATTTCTTCATAAAAACCCTGTGCCACAGCTGCCACCAAAGTCCCTATCACTCTTGTTGTATGAGCCCTTAGCTGCAGCAGTACCTCTCTCCCTGCTGTCTTAGAGCATTGTTTAATACATTGCACCAACTATTTAGATAAAGTTTGAGATGATGCCTTTCATCCTAAGTTAGGCTCTCTGTATAAAATGAATAAAAATTCTGATTTTCTAAACTTGGCTGTCCTATTCAAGTAATAAAGCAAGATTTTCCTTACATCCAGCATGTGCCATTTCTTCTCCAGATCTGTCTTATGTGGTTTGGGGGCATAAGTTGGTAATATTATTTTCTGTTCTAACTGATACTTTGACACAGCTTTTGGAAGAAATTAAGGATGTAAAGTGATCACTACTTTATCTGCCTGTAATCTCATATATCACTATTGCTGTCAACTCACTTACTCACCTGATTGAAGGTAAAGTAACCAGAAAGACAGACGTCCAAGTTAGTTCTAAATCAACTGAGTCTACTGGTTCAAATGAAGGAGACATCAACATAGTCAAAACTAAATTTAAATCCCATGTACTAACTGGTGATTTAACTCTTTTTTTAAAAAAAACCTTTTTATCCCCTTGAACAACTATTTTACTAAAGGGTATGTAAAAACTGTAAGTGCCTTCTATTTTTCTAAATTTCAAAGTAGCCAAAAAATGTTCTCTTAATGAAGATATGCTTAACCCTTGCTTTGCTAAACCAAAAACCTATTCTAAAGTATCCTTTATGGTGCAACTGGATGGAGATTTTCTAGCCGCGAGTCATGGCTAGAAAGATAAAGGCAGAACCTCTCACCATTATAAAAGCTGGATTGTAAAACCTTATATTGAAGAAACTGCTTGAGCTACAGTTCTGAGAATTTAACTATGGTTTATATTTCTGAGAACTGCTAGGGATGGGCGAACGAAGTTCGGAAGTTCGGAGTTCGGCCCGAACTCGAACTGTTCGGACGACCGAACTCGAACCTGAACATACCGAACAAACCGAACGGCGAAATGGCTGAACAGTTCGGTCAGTTTGGATCGCGTTCGGATGAGTTCGGGTGGCAAAAAAAGGTTCACTGGAAGGTCAAACTTTACAGGGAGGTGTCAGTCACTGAGGAGCAGACTTCCAGGCACCAGGGGTGGAGAGGCTTGCAAGAAACGAAACTAATTATCTGCCTCCCCACTTCCCAACACCTTCTGAGCTAGTCACTGTTCCTGAACAGCAGGTGTTGAGTAGGATTTTTAGATTGCTTTAAGTTTCATTTCACTTTTGTAAT
>QEPC01002794.1:752356-784315 GCA_003113815.1 Sphenodon punctatus
CCCCTGTGTTGATCCCTTGATCCCTGTCTTCCAGTTCCCAGCCCTGTGTGTTTCTTCCCTGTCCCTCCACCTCGATGATGAGTCGTATGCCTTCCTAGACCAGCTTAGCTGGTACTTATGCGGAGTGCTTTATCTCCTGGATATCAGAGAGCGGCTGAGAGGTTCCCTTGCTAATCCTGTGGCTCCCCTTTTGCCTTCCCTCATCTTCCCCTCCGTCCTTTCCCTAGGCTCCGACCCCGGAGCCTGACACCAGCACATCGGTTTTAGTGCCACCAGATGTAGGCCCGCTTCTGCTCCAGGCCATGTTGGTGGCTAGCCTGGACTGTGACCTTGGATCATCTCCAAGGTCACAGCCCAGGTTAAGGCCCACCCAACTGGGCCAAAGCAGACCAAAGTGGGCTAGCATGTCTATCCAGCCATGGCATACCAGCCCTGGGCCAGGGGTCACTCTGGCCAGCAGCCATGGCTGTGTTTCATTGGTCACCATGGCTGCCCATCATGGAGGGGTCAGGGTGCTGGGAGCACAGCAAGGGCAGGGCCACCCGCCCGCACATTTGTTGTGCTCCCAGGTCTGCCCAGGCTGTGCAACCAGTGGAATGGCTCCCTGGCCGTGGTCATGTCAGGTCAGTACTTTCGGGCACATTCAACTGTATATAACAGTCTTGCAGAAGACGTGCCATTGGTACTTAGCTCTTGATCACATAAACTATGGCTGATGTCAGACTGTCTTTGTACACACCCTGCAGCAGCTTTTACAATGGCATCCAGACATTTTCAAAGAATTTATGAATAGACACTTCACCAGCAGGAAATCACTAAGACAATTCTCCTGTATCTCAGATGACCAGTTACATGAGCAAAATAACAGATTTGTTAAGGAGGATGGTTCCATACTTGATATATTAGATAACCCTTTGGCTTTGCTGAAATGGATGATCAGTGGTCCAGAAGTTGCACGTCTACTGTCTGAATATGAAGACAACTGTGACAGGATTGTACCCACAAAAGTGTCAGATAGCTGGCACCATGAAGATACTGCTAGTTTTCAAAGTCACTTTGTAACAAATGTTAGAGACTTAGTCACCACATTTTGTGAAAGTAGTAACCCATTTGAAGATGAAGAGCTGACTACTGTTGAGCATAGAAGACTTGTCATGAGTACAGAATCAAACAACTGACCACAGACATAAAGCAGCAGAGGTATGATATGTTTGTGAATGAGCGGTTAGTGTGCGGTAAACAGTCCATCCACAATGTCATCAAAAGGAACAATTTGCTGTTATTTAAAAGTCCTTTGTCTTGAGTCATTAACAAAGACAAAATTAACCTTCTCAATGCGCAGAAAGACTCTAATCTCTTCTGTAAAATGTTAATTGCATGCCAGTCACAGGAAGGTAACGTTAATGATTTTTTCATGCATGAGGATGAATGTATCCACCATAGATATTGGAATTTGGGGAAATGAGGCAGCCATCATCCAAGGCGGACATTTTACATTGCATTCAGCAACAACATGAAAGTGACAGCTTACTTCCGGAATACCCTACTTCATCAGCCTTCATCATTGCTGGGGCTGTGTTAGCATATGCTGGAACCTGGCTCAGTGAAGACTTTCAGCAGTACAGCTGTGATGTATTTGACAAATATGTTTCAACGAGGCTTCAAAACATTGACAGACTTGATATTGTCTTCGACCATTATGTGTCCAAAAGCTTAAAATCTGGTATATGAGAAGTGCATGGCTCTGGATAGTCAGATCTTGTAAAACCAACTGCTATGATTCCACCGAAGTTCAGTAATTTTTCGGCAAATGACAGAAATAAAGACCAACTGTTTAAGCTCCTTGCCAAAAATGTTGTTGATATGAGAAACCCGCACAAGGAAGTGTACTGTTCACATGAAAGGTCTGTCTTAACATCCTCGCAAAAGGTTAATATCAGCACCATATCACCTTCATCACATGAAAAAGCTGATACAAGACTCTTGCTGCATGTGTTGCATGCTGTTCAGAATAGACACAAGAAAATTGCCATTCAAACCGTGGATTCAGATGTGGTGACAATAGTTCTGTACGTGTTCTGTCCCCTGCAACATACTGAGGAGTTATGGACTGAGTTTGGCACTGAAAAAAATTGATGTACACTGCCTGCCCACATACTTTCTTATCAGCTGATCTCTGAGACCATGAACTTCCCTTTTTCCACTCTGACAAGATGCAACATGTTTCAGCATTTCTTGGAAAAGGGAAGAAGTGTGTTTGGAACACATGGATGTTGTTCAGAGACACAGATGTGACATGTAATGAGTGGTCGACCATAAATCAAGTACATCTGTCAGTGATTGCCCTAACGCAGCGATTCATCATACTGATGCATGACTGTTCCAGCCCTCTACATGATGTAAACCAGTGCAGACATATACTTTTCAGCAAGAAAAATCGTTCCATTGACAAAATCCCCCCTACCGCAGATGCACTGACTTTTGGCAAGCAGTTCTTCAGTGCCATATTTGGAGACAGTGCTTGTTGTAGAAGGATCCAGTGGATGTTGATCCTGTCAACGTGTTGGAAGGATGTGGAAGGAGGAAGATCTTATGAGCCTTTGTAGACTACACTACCTCAGATATCAGCTCATTTCTTGTAACTAATTTCAACTAATTTCTCAAACTCCATGTATTAGGTGCAAATGCGTAAAATAAACAGTCTCCTGTGTACTTTACTTTGTGCATCTGAAGGACAGCATTCCAGGAAGTAACAACTTCCTTCCTGGTCCTATGGTACCTCTTACTAATGCATCTAGTCAGATACTACATCATGTTGTGCTGGATTACCATGCTGAGATGTTTTTTGCACAATTATTATTAATTCTTATTGTACAGTTTGGGTGTGTTACTGGTATACTGATATAACGTGCACCTACCAGTACAGTAGCCTCCCTGGAGGCTCTGGCAGAGGCTGTGACGGAGGTGGTGTTGCAGGACCTCAACATTCACACCGACGCAGTCCTCGTGGGAGCCGAGCATGAGTTCATGGTCGCCATGGCAACCATGGGCCAATCCCAGAGGGTCAACGGCCCGACACATCTTGGAGGACATACTTTAGACCTCATGTTTTTCACTGGCCTTGAGGCGGGTGGTCCGTTAATGGGGGAGTTATCAGCTGTGCCCTTGTCATGGATGGACCATTACCTCCTGCAGACCTCCCTTCTAGCACGTCTGCCCCCGGAAGGGTGTGGAACCTATTAGGATGGCCCACCCCTGGAGGCTGTTGGACCCAGTGTGGTTTCTTGGCGCTCTGGGGGAGTTACCCTCTTACCTTGACAACTGTCACATTGATGACCCGGTCAAGCTGTGGAACACCTTGCTGACAGAGGCCATCGATCAAACAGCTCCCAGGTGTCCGTTGCCCAGGTGGAGGCTTCGCAGACCCCCTTGGTTCTCCGAGGAGCTGCGGATGCTGAAGCAGAGGGGGCAGCAGTTGGAGCGATGGTGGCGTCGTTCTCAGGCTGACGCCGACAGATTGTGGCATCAAGCTAGTTTATGAGCCTATGCCATGGCTATGCGGGCAGCAAAGAGGGAATTCTTTGCTGCCATCATAGCATCTGCAAAATCCCGTCTGGCGGACCTGTTCTGGGTTGTACAGGGCTGGTCAGTCCGGCCTCCCTCAACCCTGGAGTTGAGTCATCATCTGCCTGCTGTGACCTTTTTGTGGATTATTTTGGGGAGCAAATCGCTTGTATTCACCAAGACCTCGATGCCGCAATTAATACAGTGGAGGAGGTAGAGGTGGTAGAAACCCCGACTTGTCTGATTTTTGTGGGATCAATTTCAGTCTGTGACACCCGCTGACATTGTGGGGGTGCTGGGAGCTGTTTGAGCCACCTCTTGTGAACTAGATCTGTGCCCATCCTGGCTGATTAAGAGCTGCCAGGAGACAATGGGGCCATTACTGGCTGGTGTCGGAGGGCAGAGTGCCGGGCTGCCTCAAGGAGGCGATGGTACAGTCTCTGCTAAAGAAACTGTTGTTTGACATTGACTCCCATCCCAGTTTCTAACCTTCCCTTTTTAGGGAAGGTTATTGAACGGGTAGTGGCTTAGCATCTCCAAGGGCATCTCGACCACATCGGTTATCTGGATCCCTCGCAGTCTGGCTTTCATCTGGGGCATGGCACTGAGACAGCATTGGTGGCTTTGGTGGATGATCTGCGCCAAGAAAAGGATAAGGGTCGATCGACCATTTTGGTCCTATTAGATCTGTCGGCTGCATTTGATACCGTTGACCACGAGATGTTGGCGACACGCCTGTGGGACAGTGTGGGGTGGGCAGAATTATTCTTGAATGGTTCTGCTCATTCCTGACCAGGAGAACTCAGTGGGTGGTGCTCAGTGATCATTTTTCATCTCACCGAGACCTTTCATGTGGGGTCCTGCAGTGTTCTGTTTTATCCCCTCTCCTGTTCAACGTGTACATGCAGCCACTCGGCGAGGTGATCAGAGGTACAGGGTGAGGTTTCATCAGTATGCAAATGACACCCAACTGTACCTCTCATTTTCAACTGACCCAGGCCTGGCTGTCTCAGTGCTTACCCAGTGTTTGGCAGCTGTGGGAGACTGGATGAGGGCTAATCGACTGCGACTGAATCCTGACAAGATGGAGGTGATGTTAGTGGGTAAGTCGATGGAGGTGACGGCCCTTTCGGTTGCGGGGATTTGTCCTCCACTGACTTCCCGGGTGCGGAACCTAGGGGTGCTCCCTGATGTGCAGCTCCGCCTGGCTCTCCAGGTGGAGGCTATGGCGAGGACTGCCTTCCGCCAGTTATATCTGGTGTGGTGGCTTTGGCTGCTGGTTTTGGTTCCGGATCTGGCCACGATCATCCATGCTTTTATCACCTCTCAGTTAGACTACTGTAACGCGCTCTACATGGGGCTACCTATGGTGACGGCTCGGAAGCTGCAGCTGGTGCAAATGCAGCGGCTTGGCTCCTGGTGGAGCTGGACAATCGAGAGCACATTACACCAGTACTCCGATCTCTGCACTGGCTGCCAATAGTCTTCCAGGCCCAATTCAAAATGTTGGTTTTGACCTATAAAGCCTGACACGGTCTGGGCCCTGCCTATTTGTGAGACTGTCTCACTCCCCGGGTTCTGAACCAGCCCCTGCGGTCATCTGGGGCTGCCCTGTGGGAGGTCCCTTGGGTTTCCAGGGGGACCACGCACAACAGAGCGTTCTTGGTGACTGCGCTGCACCTTTGGAATTCCCTCCCGTTGGGGACCCATCTGGCCCCAGACCTCCCAGTTTTCCGCAGGAATTGTAAGACCTGTGTGACATGCCTGCCGACCCGCAGCTCCTGATCCTGGACCGGGATGCCAAGGGGAACCCCCAGAACCCGGGGACACCCAGGAATCTGGTTCCCCAGCACCCTGACAATACCTGGGAAGAGAAGGAGTGGGGGGAACGTCCACCCATGGTGGCACTGATGCCAGAACCCATGAGGAGAGAGTCAGCGATGCAACCAGTGCTGATGTCATCAGGCGATGCCAGCAGACAGACTGGATGCACTCGGAGCCGGAGAACCTGGAAGCCCCAGGTAGAAAAGGCAGAGGCGGCAGCCAGAGAGGAAGGAGGGCTGGAGAAAGTGGGAACAGCTTCAGTGAAGTATCCACTATCTCCTAATGGCGGGGTGGGAATGGTAGCGGTATCCTTAGTGTGATGCGGTGATTGCTTTAAAACCCTTGGTAACCTGGACAGGGTCTGGAGGGTGGAGGAGGGTAGGTACAGGCTTTGGCCTGAAGAGGCTCTCCCGTCAGGAGGGCCAGGTGACATGCCGAACCCTCTCAGGGAAGCTCCAGAGACAAAAGGGGTTTCTCTATCCCTCCAGCCCCAAATCTGGAAGCCGGTGGGACACAAGCTAGGGGGTCGCACCACAACTGGTGCTGTGGCTCGTATCAGACTAAGGGGACACATACAGCGGGACTTAGGCCCGATGGGGGTCACAGCAGGGGCGAGGGACACTGAAGCCATGCTAAAATGGCTCATGGAGGCCCATAAAGTCCTATTAGATACGCAGAGGGGTTATCTACAATAGTTAACTAGTGAGCTGGCTAGCACCCACATGTGCAGCCAAGTCCAATTAGCAGAGGAAGTGTCAGCCTTAATATCCACTGCCATTGCTGCCCTGGCTGTGACTACACCAGGGGCCAGGAAGATTAAGGCTCACAAAGATGGCACCTACAGACGATCGCGAGACATTTTTAAATGTATTCAAATGAGTGGCAACAGCGGCAAAGTGGCCCGAATCTCAGTGGGCCATTTTGTTGACCCCCTGCCTCTCGGGACCTGCCCAAGGCATATATGATAGGCTGGAAGCAGCAGAAGCTGCGGATTTCCCAAAGGTAAAAGAAGCTATCTTAAAGGGGCTGGACATTTCAGAGGAGACCTACAGGAAACAGTTTCGGGGGGAGAAGTATACCCCCGGAGCATACCCACAGGCTGTGGCTCAGCAGTTGAGGATGCACTGTCTGAGGTGTCTAAAACCCCAGAGGCGATCGGCCCAGGAGATCGTTGACCTCCTCCTTACGGAGCAATTCATCCAGATCCTGCCCCCAGGTGGGCAGGCCTGGGTGGCTTGGCACAGGCCGACCACCCTAGAGGACACAGTCCAGCTGATGGAGGATTATGAAGCTTTTGAAGGACCAGTCGGGTACGGGAGTAGAGAGGCTAGTAAGGGACCCCGCTCAGGAGGACAGAAACACCAAACCCAAGGGACCACCCAGGGAGGAGCATTTTGAGGGTGGGGGCTGGATAGACCTGCGTGATGAGGTCTCTCGAGGGGAGATGAGAGGCCTATATGAGGGCGAGGGAACCAAACATGCCTGGGGGATGCCACGGGGATCAGACCCCAAACCATGGACCCCTACTGCCTCCACCCCAACGAAAGAGGGTGTGGGGAGCCAGGGAACCTGGGTGTGTTTCCAGTGTGGCAAGCCAGGACACCTGAAAAGAGATTGCCCCCTCATGGATTGTACCTATGTGGATGGGTGGCTGGGAGACACCAGTGCAGGTAATAAGGAGGGGAAGCCATTGATTCTTGTATGGATAGAGGGCCGCGAGTATAGGGCCCTCATTGATACGGGATGTGGAAAAACCTTGGTGCGGGTGGGGCTGCAAGGGATACCCAGGGCCAGAACCCCACACATAGGTATTCGCTGTGTGCACGGGGAGGCGAGGTTGTACCCGACCTGTGTGGTAAACCTAGCGGTGGCAGGGCAACCAATGCGTCACTGAGTAGGGGTTGTACCCGGGCTGGCCCACCCCATTATCTTGGTGAGAGATGGGGGAGACTTAGGGTTGCTGCTCCCCAAGAAAGAGGGGTTTCTGGGAGACGGGATAACTGGAGGGGAAACCACACCAGACCAGCAGGGGGATGCGATCAACAGAGCCCCTCCTGGGGAACCTCCCTGGATGGTAAGCTCCTTTGATTTTATCCAAGCCCAACAGAGTGATCCCTGGTTCCACAGTGCCTACGAGGAAGTTGCCGTGGTAAACGGCCAGCCTAGGGACCCAGGGGGGACCTTAACATACCCTCACTTTGAATTGATCAAGGACCAGTTGTACCAGGCAGATAAGGACCCTGCCTTAGGGGAGGAGGTATGTCAGTTGGTGGCTCCGGCGGAGGTGCAGCAAGACCTATTACGGTTGGCACACGAGATACCCTGTGCTGGGCACCTCAGGGCGGAGAAACCCCTAGAAAGATTGACAGCCCGGTTTTATTGGCCAGGTATTTGAGAGACAGTGAGGCGATACTGTGCCTCGTGCCCGGAATGTCAGCTAATAACAAAGAGAAAGGTGGCACCCACCCCTCTGGTTCCACTTCCATTAGTAGGGGTCCCCTTTGAGAGGGTGGGCTTGGATATCGTAGGCCCGGTAGAGAAATCATCAGAGGGGCACAAATATATCTTAGTGCTAGTTGATTATGCTACCCGGGCTGGTACCCAGAAGCAGTGGCCTTGCGGTCCATTAAAGATCCTGCGGTAGCCTGCAAATTAATCAAAATATTTTCCCAAACCGGGTTCCCACAGACCATCAAGGGACCAATTTTATGGGGAAACTGATGCGGCAACTATGTCGCCTCCTGAAGGTTCGCCAAATCACAACCTCGATCTACCATCCCCAGATCGATGGGTTGGTAGAACGGTTTAATCAGACCTTAAAAGCTATGTTGCGCAAATCCATCCACAACGAACCCCGCGCATGGCCCTCCCTCCTCCCGGTCCTACTTTTTGCCTATAGGGAAGTTCCCCAAGAGTCCCTGGGGTTTTCCCCCTTTGAGCTTTTATATGGGAGAAAACCCAGAGGCATACTCGACTTGGTGTGGGAAGGGTGGGAAGAAGCTTCTACTCCCGCTTCCAACGTGGTCCTCTACGTAACAAGGCTGCGGAACAGGTTACGAAGGGTATGGGACTGGGCCACAAAGAATGGGCTGGAGGCTCAACAGAGACAAAAGGCCTGGTTCAATCGATGGGCTAAACCCCATCAACTGCACCCAGGCCAGCGAGTCTTGGTACTGTTACCCACCATGGAGTCAAAGCTCCTGGCCATGTGGCAGGGCCCATACGAGGTGGTGAGACAAGCTGGGGAGGTAGATTATGTGGTGCGGCAGCCCAGGAAACAGCCTGAGTTGCAGACGTACCACATTAATCTCTTAAAGGAGTGGAGGGATCGAGAGAAGGGGACAGCGGAAGCTCTAGAGGGGGACCTTTCCGGGGGGCGATCTCAGCCCGAGGGAGGGGAACCTGATATTCCTGTGGAGGCCGAATTAGACCCCACCCAAAAGACTCGCCTACGAGCACTGGTAGCCACCTTCCAACATGTGTTCACGTCCACCCCTGGGCACACAACCCTAATCCATCATGATATCATGACGGAACCTGGAAAGGTGGTACGCGAACCGCTCCACCGGAACCCCCAACATCTCTGGGGAATAATGGAAAAAGAGATACGAAGTATGCTCAAGATGGGAATTATCACTGAGTCAAACAGCCCCTGGCGCAGTCAACCAGTGTTGGTCAACAAGCCTGATGGCTCCACAATAACAAAGTTTTTGATGGTTTTTGTATTGACTTTTGAAAAGTAAACGCCGTCTCCCATTTCGACGTGTACCCCATGCCACGTATAAACGCTTTACTCGAACGGTTAGGGGAAGCTCAGTACCTCTCAACAAGCCGCCCCGGGCTGCTTTGCAGGAGGGGCAGGCTATAAATCCCCAAAATAAATAAATAAATAAATAAATAAATAAAACATTGGACCTCACCAAAGGCTATTGGCAAATTCCCCTTGAGCCTGACGCCCAAGAGAAAACTGCATTCGTCACCCTACTGGGACTGTTCCAATTTGTATGGATGCCCTTTGGCTTACATGGAGCCACGGCAACCTTCCAGAGATTGATGGATAAGATCCTCATGGGACATGAGGCATACATGGCTGCCTATATCAACGGCATTGTCATCTTCAGTCTCACCTGGGAAGAACATGTGGAACACCTCCGTAGAATAGCCCACACCTTAACTAGTGCCAGTTTGACAGCCAATCCCAAGAAGTGTTGGCCTGGGCTACGAGAGGTGGTGTACTTGGGGTATCAGGTGGGCAAGGGGCAAATACGGGTCGTATGGGATAAGATACAGGCAGTAAAAGACTGGTCTCAGCCAGGTACTAAGAAACAAGTCCAAAAGTTCCTGAGTCTCGCGGGGTACTATTGAAAACATGTCCCGCACTTCGTGACGATAGCCGCACCCCTAACGGACTTGACGGCCAAAAAACAACCAACCCATATCCAGTGGACTCCAGTCGAAGAGCACTCTTTTGATACCTTAAAGGACCGACTGTGCAATGCCCCTGTTCTCTATGCCCCTGACTTGAATCGACCGTTCCTTCTCCAAACGGATGCCTCAGACGTAGGGTTGGGGGCCGTACTGTCCCAAGTAGTGGATGGGGAAGAACATCCTATAGTGTACATTAGCCGCAAGTTAGACCCGAGGGAACGGGCCTATGCAACCATAGAAAAAGAGGCCCTGGTGGCCAGCTGGGCCATTGTCTCCCTCCGCTACTACCTTGCGGGTATGTTCTTTACCCTAGTCATGGATCACGCCCCCCTCCAGTGGTTAATGTCCATGAAGGACTCTAACACTCACCTTCTACACTGGTATCTAGCCCTACAACCATATAAATTCAAGGTCTGCCATCGGGCAGGCCGTCTTCAACGTAATGCTGACTTTTTGTTTCAACAGGGCAAGAAGGCCTCTCGACGTGACAACCCCCCGGATGGCCTCTTAATGGGGGTGTGTGACACGCCTGCCTACTTGCAGCTCCTGATCCTGGACCGGGGTGCCAAGAGGAACCCCCAGAACCCAGGGACACCCAGCGAGCCGGTTCCCCAGCACCCCGACAATACCTGGGAAGAGGAGGAGTGGGGAGAACATCCGCCCGCAGTGGTGCTGATGCCGGGACCCATGAGGAGGGAGTCAGCGACGCAACCAGCACTGACATCATCAGGCGATGCCAGCGACAGGCCAGACGCACTCGGAGCCGGAGAACCCGGAAGCCCCGGGTAGAAAAGGCGGAGGCGGCAGCCGGAGAGGAAGGAGGACTGGACACAGCAGGAACAGCTTCAGGGAAGTACCCGCTATCTCCTAATGGGTGGGTGGGAATGGTGGCGGTATCCTTACTGTGATTCGGTGATTGCTTTAAAACCCTTGTTAAGCTGGATAGGGTCAGGAGGGTGGGCGTGGGTAGGTACAGGCTTCGGCCTGTGGAGGCTCTCCCGTCAGGAGGGCCAGGTGACGTGCCAAACCCTCTCAGGGAAGCTCTGGAGAGAAAAGGGGTTTCTCTATCCCGCTGGCCCCGAATCTGGAAGCCGGTGGGACATAAGCTAGGGGTGCGTGCCACAACCTGGCTGTTCCGTCAAGCATTTGGTGAGGGAGAAGGGTGAGGGTGGATGGCTTTTTGTTCTCCTCATTTTTATTGTTATTTTTACTATATGATGTTTTATATGTTTTAAATGTATTTTATTGATTGACTTTGTTAGCCGCCCCAGGCTGCCTGTGGCAGGAGAGGTGGGGTATAAATTTTTTAAATAAAATAAAGAAATAAAGAAATAAATAGACACTGCACTATTTCAGGTATGTTAGAAATAAGAGGAAGAAAAAGGAAGCTGCTCGGTGAAGATGGTGAAATGTTAACAGGTGACAAAGAGAAGGCCAAACTACTCAGCTCCTATTTTGCTTCCGTCTTCTCCCACAAGGGAAACTGTGTCCAACCTGGCAGAAGTAGCATGAATGAGGAGGGGAAAAGATTGCAACTAAGGATAGATAAAGAGTTGCAACCCCTCCCAATTTTGTGTTGTCTGCAAATTTGATGATTATACCTTCCACTCCTTTCTCCAAATCACTAATGAAGATGCTGAAGTGGACTCGGGGACTCAACCTACAGTTAACCAACTTGTACCAGGGTATAAGAAGCAGCATTTTTATTTTATTTTTTAAAAGTTTTTCTTTATTTATATTCAGTCAAAAGAAAATATTTCTTACATACTCGGGCTTTACACCATTTGCCCCTATTTCATTATATGTAACCTTTTCGTTACATATAGTTCTTTGTTGTTTCCCTCCCTCCCTCCCCCTCTATTTACTTATATGTATCAGAGGTATGTATTTATTATTTGTTCATACTCCTGTTCTCATGGCACTTCAAATAATCTCCTTTTCATAGAGGTAGTATACTTTTCCGTCCGGTCTCTTATACTGTTGTAAAAAATTCCAAATAGGGGACCATGTAGTCAGGAAATCGCTTTGTTTGTTATGGAAGTTTGCTTTTAGTTTTTCCATTGAAAAAATAAACCAGACCCTATTGATCCATGCAGCTTCTGTCAGTCCAGGTGCATTCTTCCAATTCTTCATCAGAACATTTATACCTGCCAGTATCAAAATAACTATAGTGTCTTTGTAGTATTTCAACAGTTCTACTTCAGGATATACTCCCAATAACATAAGTTCAGGTGTGAAGGGGATAACACATTTGGTAATTGACAATATATTATTATGAATCATTTTTTAAAACCTTTTTATCTCTCCACAACTCCAACAACAATGTAATAATGTCCCCACTTCCCCACACCCATGCCAGCATTCATTAGTTACGCTACCACCAATTTTTTTTAACCACTCTGGAGTCCTGTAAAACCTGAAGATCAGTTTTAATTGTGGTTCCTTTACTTCTAATGACTGAGCTGATCTAAATGTTCTTTGTCTAAGCATTTCCACCTGTTCTTTAGACCAATCCTTATATAATTCTTTAGATCAGTTTTTTTCATAACTTGGGTTCTCTGGATACTGTGTATCTATCAGTGCTTTGTTAATTCTAGATACCACTCCTTTTCGTGATCCTGGTCCCATTATTGCCACTTCCAATGGGTGTTTTGACCTCAAAAAATCCTGTCTGTGTTTGGATGTATCTATTAGGTGTCTAAGCTGTCTATATTCTAAGTAATCTATCTGAGTCTGCAATAAACTTTCTAAGTCTGCTTGCGTCATAAACTCCTCTTCCCCATTTTGCTGTTGTATTTTGTATATGTGCCTATTCTGCAACTTCTTCCATATAAGAAGCAGCATTTGAGGGAAGAATGACTGAAATTCTGATCTGTTGGGTGCCCAATCTGGAGCACATGTGTGATGTTGTAATACCTGTTTCTGGGTTCAAATTAAAGGTCTCAATGAGCAGAACACATTTTAAATGTGTATTTGGAATGTTTGGATGCTTGGGGGCCGGAAAATCCAGAGATCCCTGGTGGGGGAGGGGGAAAATGTGCAATGTATAAGATATCGGTGTTTGCACTCGAATAATTTACCTCAGGGACTGCCTCGCCCTCCACGCCCTGGAGCGGCTCCTTAGGTCTGCCGGGGATGCCTTCCCAGAGGTCCCCCACATCAAGCAGGGGGCCACAATGGAGAGGGCGTTCTCGGTGGCCGCGCCGCGCCTTTGGAATTCCCTCCCGGAGGAAGCTCGCCTGGCCCCAAGCCTTCTGACATTCCGGCGAAGTTGTAAAACCTGGCTGTTCGCCCAGGCCTTCGGGGGGGGAGGGTGTAAGAGGGTTTTATCTCCCCTACCATATTTATTGTTTTAGTGAGTTCCTGGGCCCTGTTTTAATATTTGTATTGATTTAATTGTATTGATATGTTTTAATTGTTTTTAGATATATTTTATATGTATTGTTTTTATTGTTGTAAGCCGCCCCAAGCTGTTTCTAGGAGGGGCAGGGTAAAAATCTAATAAATGAATGAAATGAATGAATTTATTATACCTCTCTTGTTCTTCTGACTCAGACCTGGCAGTCTGCGTACCCACAGAGCTCCAAGCATAGGAAGGCCTGAGTCGTGCCAAGTCCTATGATTTTATTACATGTTCTGCAGTTTGGGGAGTCATTTTAAAGTTCTAGCTCCTAAAATCACAGGAACATCAGTCTCAGATATTTCTTTTTCCATTTTTAGTTCACAGTTTTTCATGGTTGCAGAAAACGCCACTGAAACATTACTATTAAAGCGGGGGGGGGGGGGCAGAGGCCAAATGCAGCCCCCGGCAAGTTTTTATGTTCCTCGATCTGGCCCCCTCAAAACACTGAAACACTGAGCTCTGAATGAGTGAGTAGAAATGAGGACATGCACAAATACAAGACAGATCTGTGGCACAAATCCATGATCTAGACCCTCCTTTTCTTGAGTGCAGCTCCTTATGTACCACTGCCAGGCTGCCCCCAACTTCTGTGCAACTCTTGGAGCTTGTACTAATTTTCAAAGCAGCTCCTGGGAAGGAAAAGGTTCCCCACCCCTGCACTGAAGACTCAAAGTTCAGAAAGTAAAAACACCCCACATTTATTGTTGCCAATTTTGCAGGCTTTTGTGGAGGGCAGGAGCTGGCTTATTGTTCTAGAATGCCTGGGGTTCAGTTTGAATACTGGGATCTGCACCACTCAGAACCTCTGTAACCACAAGAAATCTTTGAAAGAGGATCAAGTCTGGGTGAAGTACTATTGTCACTGGAAAGAGGAAGAGGCGGATAGGCTTTAAATGGATACCATTATTTTTCTCTACGTGTAATGTTTGCCACTGCTCCAGCTACCTAATATGGGGAAAATGTTACATTTGTTCAGGCAAACCCAGGAGGAAGTCACAAAGGGAATATGGTTTTGTGTGGGGCTGCTGACTGGAACAACTTCAGCAAACTCATAAGGAGACCCACGGAGCAGCCAACAACACAAGCAATGATTGCTCCTCTGCTCAATGCTCCTCCAGCAGGGCTTTGCCAAGTTACAGGGGGGGAGCTATACCTTGTCAATCTCACCAGCAGTGCTTTCAGGCTTCATCTATTTATGCTTCCACCCAACGGGCTCCCTCTGCTGGTCTGGAGTAGCGTGGCAGTATAAACACAAAACAGTATGAGTATTGTCATGCTGCTCTATCATGGGACAACATTGTAGTAAGTACCAGGAGATTGATTTTTCCCCACAGTAGGGAATCGATGAGTTGGAAGGCATTGTTTTTAATCACTTTGAATGCTGGGTGAAAACAGACATAACACTAACTCCACTTTAACATTTCTTATTCATGTTGCAGAACTGTACTGGTGACCTATACAGTCCTGCAACTGTTAAAGCAGTGTTAAAGTGGAGTTAGCATTATGTCTGTTTTCGCCCACTGGTGAGTTTATTCCTGTGAATGGTTGGGCTGTTCTATGTATCCAATAGGCCAAATTACTCAAAATCATGAATACACCTAGTAATCCTGCCAGTCAGAGGGAAGGTAGGGGAATGGAAGCAGCTATCCAGGAGAGGTAATATGCACAGGAGAATAACAACAGGAGGAGCTAAGGGGGTGTTATGAGGGGCCAGAATTAAGGAGGGAATTGTCTCCTGCTATGGCCACATAGTTTTGCATGACAAGCTGGGAGCTGGACTGCCTCCCCCCTTGCTTTGGACTACTGTTACTCCACTGAAGAAGTCTTTTACTAAGCAATGCCTCTATTTCACAAGGCAATTGCAAACACTGTGGTTATTCTGATGCTTCACAAGTTGTGCGATTTGCTGCCTCACTATGCCCACTTCCTGATAGGTGCACTTTAAGAGCAGGGTATGTATGCATATTTGGAGCTGACATGCTGTCTAGACGATTGAGTGCTGAATATATGATCATTCCAAGTCTGAAATAAGTGTCCTTTCCATGACATTCAGACCAATGCTGCTTGGAAGAAACAATTTAACATTCATGCTCCAGAAATAAACCTGGCAAGGATCTCCAATTGATCTGCTCCACAGAGCTGCTCTTTAAAAAGGAAAATATCAGAAGTCTTTGTCACCACACAATGTCTGTTGGGATCCAAGTGCTCAGGCTGCATGAGCTCCATGGAGTTAGGACTTCAATATGCAGAAAAGCAACAGGCTGAGAAACAAAAGAAGAGCAAAAGCATCTAGACTGTGAGGTGGGTTGGGCTGGGGCAAACATATTGCAAAAAGCCTGGTTTCCAACATGTCACATTTATGAATGCAGGAAGGAACAGATGAATATCTGCCCCCACATGCTGCAAGAGCTTTCCCAGCTTACAAAGAAACCACCTTTTCCTGAACTGACATCACAGTGTCATTTCCTGGAACATACATGCATAGACAGAGTCTCTTTAGTGCATTTACAGCAAAGGTCATCTGAGGGTAATCCTCTGAAAACTGACATAATTTAGGGCCCCCATCAGTAAAATATCCATCTGGAAGCCTCCAGCAGCAGATGGATCTTTTAAATAAATTACCATTAACTAAATAGCAACACACTTTCTCTTTTGCTAGAAGAAGAAACAGAAAAGACATATCAGATGTCATTTTGTTTCTCTCAGGCTGCTACAAAGCTAAAACATGGAAGCATGAGTAACTAAGCAGATGACTTGCTAAAGCAAGAGCTCGCTCTCATCAGCAGGACCATTTTGGCTCCTTTCAAACAAGGAAGTCAGTGTAAAATGGCACCCAGGAAGAAGCCACTGACTTGTACATCAGCATTCCTGCCATTTAGGTAGGTTTATTTATGGCATGTAGTCAAAAAAATCTTTTCCTACCATTTAACCAATCACTACTCTTAGACAGAGCCAAACTTCCTCTAAAAACAAGCTGGGATGCTCTGTTAAATAGCCACATGAAATTTTGCTATGTTAGAGGGGGTGCATTTCAGGTGAGACAATCTGGCCCCAGAAAGCTTTGTCAGGACAAACTCAAGTATCCAGCACCCACAAACCATGCAGGAGACCTATGTAAACAACCCCTCTTCCAAAACCAGGAACTGCACTGATACCAGGAACTGTAAAGAGCTTCATCCTTGCAGAAACATGTGGGTATCCATGCATGCACATGCACTCAGCGCCAGCTGTTCACTCATGTCAAAAGCAGCACGTGTCTGTAAGGTCAGCCTGCCTCACAGTGACTCCAGCAGAAGCCCAGTTACTCAAACTGTTCATTGTATTTATAGCATACGCAGACACTGACATTCACTGCTGTGCAAGTCACCACTCTATGGGGTTTTTCAGCCCCTCTGTCTGCTTCCAGTACATATTCTGCTTGCCAGACCGCTGAGACAGTGAAATTTATAGTAAGGTGACTACATAATCCTCACAATGAGACCCCCACAAGCCAAAATTCCCAGGAGTCATTAGGAGTCAGAGTCAATCAGTCTCAGCACCTCAGGTGATAATGCTTCTAAAGACCTGGCATGGGCCACCTTGCATAGTTTTTCTCATCACCCCTTAAGGTGACCCAGGAGACATTGGGGGTGGGAATGACCAGATTGAAAACAGGGCCCTGCTACAGGATGGAATAAGTTTCTGTGAGGGTCAAGGAAGCAGGTGTACAAAGGAGTGGTGAGGGCAAATGGAGAGAAATGAATCTACTGCTTTCTCTTTATGTCACCTCAACTAAACTACACCACCCCCCATCATCCTCACCATGAACAATCTTGCATCCTCTTAGTCATCTCTCCCAGTCATTTCCTCCTCTACATCTGGAGGCCCACCTTCACTTAAAGAATAATCTTCCTCCCATGCTCAAAGCCCCGTAATTTGCTTTTCTCTCTGCCTAGAGAGATTTTGTTTGATTTTTTGATGCACCTCTTTCATTTTCTGCACTCTCCTCTGTTCATTCCTCCTCTCTTCCTTTCTCTTCCCCTCCTTTTCTTCTATCCCTAGACTGAATTTCCCCTCACTCTGCTGCACACTTTCACTCTCAGCATCTGACTACATGAAAAGCAAGTTATACTTAATTATACTAATCGGGGTCCTGCATATGGATGGATCAATTAAAATAAATTTTAAAACACAGGTAGACATTTATTTCAGTGCCTCCTCCGAGTTCCCAGCAGGATCAATAATTCTTTAAGGAAGGCATATGTTGACAAGCCCTCACCACACTTTCTTCCTCTCTTGCCCTATTAGCCCCCAAAGGCTGAAAGAGAAGTAACAGCAGCAAAAGCCCCAACAATGGAGGCAAACACAAAGGCAGGGGATGGGGGACTAAGCAGAGAGAATGGACTGGGGGGAGGAAGCAGAGACTGGATGGGGGTGGGGTGGGATGGGGGTGTGCCAGCCAGGCATGGAGACTGGACAGGGGGCGGTAAGGTTGGGGTGCTGAGCATGGAGGCTGGACAGGGGGGTAAGGTTGGGGTGCCGGACATAGAGCCTGGATGGGGGGGTAAAGGTTGGGGTGCCAGGTATGGAGACTGGACGGGGGGGCGGTAAGGTTGGGGTGCCAGTCATGGAGACTGGATGGAGGGGTAAGGTTGGGGTACCGGGCATAGAGCCTGGATGGGGGGGTAAGGTTGGGGTGCCAGGTATGGAGACTGGACAGGGGGGGGGTAAGGTTGGGGTGCCAGTCATGGAGACTGGATGGGGGGCAAGGTTGGGGTGCTGGGCATAGAGCCTGGACGGGGGGGTAAGGTTGGGGTGCCAGGTATGAAGACTGGAGGGGGGGTAAGGTTGGGGTGCCGGGCATAGAGCCTGGACGGGGTGGGTAAGGTTGGGGTGCCAGGCATGGAGACTGGATGGGAATACGGTTGGGGTACCGGTCATGGAGCCTGAACGGGGGGGAAAGGTTGGGGTGACAGACACGGAGACTGGAGGGAGGGGAGGAAGCGGGGCTGCGCGCGGAGCCTGTGGTCGGGCAGCGGCCGGGCACGAAGCCTGGATTGGGGAAGTAATAAGGGAGCGACGGGAACAGGGGTCAGGGGCACAGGCCCCCCAGCCCATCCCCTCTGCACGACAAGACATTCGGCAACCCCCACCGCATGAATACGTGAAGGACGTGACTGAGCCAAACGGGAAGCGCTGCTGCGCTAGTTGCCGGAGTATGCGCACATTCGTGATAACTCCCGAACTACAGTAATTACCAGAGCACGCGCGCCTCCCAAAACTCTCAAACCGCCCCCCAGCATCAGGTTCTAACATGCTGCCTGGGCTGGACTCTCTCTCTCCAGCAGCGCCGTTCCCAGGGCAGACATTTCCGCTGGGCAGTGTCTGCAGACACTCCCCTTATCCGGACCTGCACAGTGCAAAGTGAGGGGTGCTCAGAGTCCCGCAAAACCCATCCGGCCCCCACACACCGGTCCCCTGCTTAATGCCGCCATGAGGACCACGCGGGGACCATATGGGGACAGAGAACCTGTGTCCCCTCTGTCCCCACAACCCTGTTTTCTCACCCATGGCATTCATCCAGCTTGGTTAACCTAAACATGTGTTTTCATGTTGCTAGGGCCTTGAAGGCTTCATTTAATGGCCGGTGCTGACCCACCCACAGCTTGAATCAGAGTCAAGAGGAGCTGTCAGTGCCCCACAGCTCTGAGAAGCAAAGCTTTCAGGTCTGAGTGGAGGGACACAAGGCCAAGGCCAACCACCCTTTTGCTTGGAAAAGCAGGAAGGGATGAGCTGCCACACTGTTGCAAATGTAAACATCATAATTGCTTAACTGGAATTTGGTCCAACTCTGCATTCACAGTGAGAGAATGGCATTCACCATCTTTTGATACTGAATTCTACAGCGATTTCCAAACTTCTGGGACCAATGGACCACTGCAAACTCCCAAATTTCTCATAGCCCCCCCCCCCCCCATCCATCAGTTTGACAGTGTGACACCTAATTTTCAGTTTTTATTTTCAATTCTTTTTCCTAGGAATTTATCAGTGTTTATTACAACAAAAAGGATGAAAATCGGTGCAAAAACGACTCATTTTTTCTGGGTTTATTTTGGTGGACAAAAAGACGTAAAAATAAGTACATTAATGGTTTGATAAATGGATTTTAATGTGGTTTGCTTTAGAACTGAAACAGAACTCCAATCACTGTATTTCACCTCTGAGTTTAAGAAAACAATATATTTCTAATCCCACAATAAAAACTTTTCCTTTGAATAAAAATTTACTGTTGAGATTCATCCGTAATTACAGATGTGCATGCACCTCTGAGCATGTGTGTGTATTTTAACTATTTACTTAGTTACATTTATAATCCACCCCTCTTGCCATGTGTATTGTGTGTGTATATCTTAAAAATCAGTTTATTAAACTGAAAATGAAGTGGCTTACACATACTCCAAGTGAGAAGGCCAGCCACAATTGCTCCAGGCAGGTGGTTTCAGTCCTCTCCAACACCATGGTTGTCTCAGGGGAGAGATGTCCAAGGACAGGCTATAATGTGTATGTGTTTGCCTGCAGCATCGAGTTCATAGCCTGGACTCGCCTCCCTAGGCAGATGCCTCATGCCTGGACTGGGTCTGAGTGAAGCGGAAGGAAGTCCAAATATTGTCTGCATCCATTCCCACCTCATTAAACTCAGAGAAAAAAATGCAGAATGAGCTGCCTATGCCAGTGTCTGCTCTCTGGGAAAACGAAACCAGCAAACTGGTACTCCCCCAAGAGAACAACTTCAGCAAAAAAAAACCTTCCGGTGCCCAACAGGGGAACGGGGTAGTTATGGTGTCCATGGCTACTCACTGTCCATGGCTACTCACTGTCCATGGTTATGGTGTCCATGGCTACCACAAAGAGGGGGGGTGAGCATTGGAACAAGAGGCCTGCCCTGCCCAACGGGCAGGAACCAGTGTTCACTGAACCAATAAACATGGGTCCCTGCCAATGGGAATTGAACACACCCTACCATGGGTAAGTTAATCAATGAGTTCAATAATGCCTTCCCCCCACTCTCCTCAGCTAACACAGAAGGGAGACTAGGTAGGTGCTACTCTGCAGCTTGTGCTTGTTCCCTTAGAAACCAAGGTGGAACAATTAGGGAGACATATTAATGACTGTTGACTCAATTGTGGTATGTTTGAATGGCTGGCTGGCTGTTTGTAGTCCTCCCTCCCTCTTCCTGACTCTGTAGTGTCCAACCGTGGCAACTGAAAACAAAGCAGATCTTTGCTAACTGCAATTGTGCAGACAAGATCAGCACAATATAGAGACAATAGAGTATATAATAGAGACCAGAGCCCCATCCTACCTGGAGCTACTCAGAACAAAAGAGAGGGTACCTGCCCCAGATAGCTTACAGTCTAAATTTGCAAAAGAAAGCAATTGGAGCAAAAAGTGAGTGCTACTCTCCCTATTGCATACATGCAGAGACAACAAACAACTTGCCCAAGGTCTGTGACAGGGCCAGGATTTATGTTAATCTGCCTGAGTTCCAGCCCAGTGCCCTACCCCAAACCCAGCCATCCTTTCTGATTTTGTTCCTCTGTGAGCCCTTCCATGCCAGTTCATTTTAATTCCTCCCAGCTCAGAGAAGACCCCCCCCCCCAACAAGCTCACTGCTGCTCCTCACCTGCTTCACCCATACTGCTGAGTGTGCCAGGGGGGCAGACAGTAGTCACTGGTCAAGTTGCTAATGCCTGTACTTGTCCTTTCATAGTCTGGTCATCTCAACTAACTCCTCCAGGGCTTCCCAGGCACACTCAGGCACTTCCCAGAACTGGAGTGGCCTTCTCTCCTCCCCCATCCCATTTTTCCTCCAGTCCATTACAGAACCTTTGGTCTGACCTTCAGGCCCACTGCACTCTCAGCTCTGCATGCACACAGCACCCACTAGCACCTTTGTTTCTGCCACTGGGGACTCCACTGCTGCTGCTGTTCAAACTCCTTGGAAGAATCTTCCACATTGGTGAAAAGAGACAAGACAGTAGCCCAGATTAGACCCCTATGGATGGTGGCCACCTGCCTTTTAGGTGGCTGCCAGATGTTCACCTTCACCTGCCACCCACCCACTGATGTTGGTGTAGGGCATTCTGCGCTTTCCAGCTGAGCCATGCCTTGGCAGCAGCCATGTAAAAGCGACAGAGTTCCATGGTGCCCAGACTAGGCAGACATGACAGGGCATATGCTGCAGCATGGTCAGCATCATGATTAATCCAGTCCTGTTTACCAGAGGCTGACAGAACAATTCTCCATTAAACTCAAGGGGTGGAGAAGTGCACCCTGAGCATTTGACCCACCCCCAAGCATCCTCAGCCTTTGTTGTTCCTGAAGCTAAAACACCTGCTGCTAGAGTCCCAAATTCTAACCCAGCCCAGCACAATCGGCGTGGAAGAGGGATGCGCATCTCTTTATAACAACCAAGCTGGAAACAGCATTTCGTTGCTAATCTTCATCAAAATTAGAGCGCAGTCTCAGCTACTAGCAGTATTGCATCAACAGTTTCAAATGCACAATGGCCTCAGCTCCCCCCGGTATATGAATTTTGCATCCTTTCTTTACAAGCTAGAAGATTCCAGCCCAATGGTGCCGACCTGCGAGCGGCACAAACAACGCAAGTTCCCCGGGCACTAGCAGGCTTGGGTGTAGGAGAGTGGAGCTCAGCCCCCCCGGCCCCCTTTGTCCCTCTACTTGAGGGAGAGTAGTAAACAACCCTGGCGGCAGGGATCGGGTACACTGCATACTATCGCGGCCGGTGATCACTCCCAAGCGCAGCAGTGACTGCGGGAGCTGTAGCCAAGTCGGCATGCTCAGAGCCCGGAAAGGCGCGGAGCACTGTGCAGGACCTAAGCAAGCGAACCCCTCATCAACACGAAAGATAGGACACCGGTCGCACAATTTCGGCTTCGGTGTTCCTTTTGATTTTACTAGCGCGCGCCAAAACTCCTGCTGCGCCCAATTCCCGCTGCTCCACACTCTCTGGTGACAGCCCCGGTAGCAGCCCCAGGAGCTTGCACCGCGCGGGCCCTGGAGCACTGCAGCGCCCGCATTATCCCCTCCCAAAGAACCGGCCTGGTGGGCCAGCATCCCAGTCCGCACCGCGGACAGCTCCCTCCGTCTGGTACCTGGGACAAATAAGCCGCTCTTCCGGCGGAGGTGGCCGAACCTGCGTGTCCTGCCGCTGGTTCTGATTTTGCTCTTGATGCCGAGACCGGCTGGCTCTGTCCCGGCTTGTGGGGCGATTGTAACTCAACAGCGCGGGAGCCGCTTGACCCCAGCCGCGTCAGAGCAGCCGGGCCAGACAGGTCCTAGTGCCTCCCCCATTCCTGTGAATCACCGGGAACCACGTGGGCCATAGATCCGAGTCCAGACTGGAGTAGAAGTTAGGGACCCGGAGCTCAGACTAGCAGCCGAGGAGACAAAACCGGGCCAGAGGACTAGCCGCGCAGAGCAGACAAGGTCCTCTCCTAGTCCATCTCGTCCCTGGAGAGGCTTCCGGGGGGGCACCAGTACTGGTTTTCTCCCCCGAGTTGTTATTTGAGAGGTGGTGTGGTCCTCCGCCCTACACTTAGAACTAGAACGGGACTTGTGACTAGCTTGTGATATATCAGTAGATCATATTCTACTTCTTGTCAGCATTTGCACTAGCATCCCCTGCTCGCCCACCTTATCCAATGCATTAACACAATGCAAGCGGGAGAGCTGGGGATGGTCACTTACCACAGTGCTTTTACAGGTGTGTTGCTGTAGCAGGGACTTTCCCATCTTCCCAGAGGCCCCAGTTGAGACCTCCTCTGCAAGGATGATGGATCCTCTTAACAGGGTATAGCTGAATCCATCCCTTCCGCTGTGTCCTTGTAATTGTCTCTTGAGCTGACTCCTATCGATAGAGCGTATATGTCAATGTGCTTGGTATGAGCAAGGTATACTGTCAGAGAAAAAGAAAAGGGCTGTCTCACGAGGCGTGTGCAAACAGAATCAATAGAATGCATATAATATCCAAGTTCCCAGTATACTCTGTGTCAAGGGCAATACAATGGGGCTTATGCAAACAGAATTTTAAAAACCTAGTTAAGGCAGGTTAACATGAAACAAACTTTAACAAACCAGGAAACTGTATGTTAAGGCTCCTGCCTTAACTTGCACACCTTGTAAGAATCAAATAGAACGCATATAGTATCCAAGTTCCCAGTATGCTCCATGTGCTACCGTTGAGGGCAAGTAAAAAGGTCCTTGGGTGGGCCTTGTAAGAACAGCATTGATAGATCACATCTGATGAATGTGAGGAGTATTTATTTTTATGTATGATATGTGATATATGTGACATATATGATATATGAGGAGTATTTATTTTTATTTTATATTTATTTTATACTAAAAAATTTAACCAGCTCCCTCCTGCACAACAGCAGTTCGGGGCAGCGTACAACACAAATAATAAAATCACAAAAATAAAATAATCTAAAACACTACAATACATACAAATATAAAAAATGGACATAGCGGTACAATGAGAGGAACTTGAAATGAAATGGTAATGCCCCAAAATTCCAGTCTAATTCCAGTACAATACTTTTGTAGGTGACAAACCATGCCTTGGGACCCCCTGCACCATCACACCCTTCTTTACCTTCTTGAAGACAAAAATCCTAACTTGGTGGTCAACGGGTGAGGTGCTTTATTCAAGAAGTCAGAGGTTGTGGGTTCTCATCCCCTGTGCTGCTGTCATTGAGTAGGGTAGAAAAAGGCTGTACCTTTTAGAAAACTTTTTTTTGGTGTCCATTCCTGTGCATGGGGTAGCGATCCTGGAGTCTGAGCACCCTTCTTTACCTACTTAAGGACAAAAATCCTAGTTTATAAGGAGCAGGACTTGGTGGTAAAGCAGTGAGGATATTTGCTCAGAGAGCACAGGTTCTAATCCCCTGTGCTGCTGCTCTTGTCAAACAAAAAAGAAACAAGCCATGCATCTTGAAAATTTTTGTTGGTGCTGGCCATCGAAGTGTCCATTCCTGTGTACGGGGTTCTGATCCTGAAATCCAAGCACCCTCTGCATCTTCAGAGTGGCGCAGCATTGTGTCAGGCCTGTATCGATTGAGCACATCTAATATCAATGTCCCTAGTGTGAGTATGGTATACTGCCCTCAAGAGAGAGAAGGGGATGGGGCTAGTGAGAACAGAATCAACAGAAGGTGCGTAAAATGCAAGTTCCCGGTATGCTCTGCATGCTGCTGTAGAGAGAGAAACAAAAGGGCCATGGGTCGAAGGAAAAGGGATGTGTGATGGGGCTTGTGAGAACAACTTCAATAGAATGCTTATGATGAATGCTCGTACATGTGAAGAGTATAATGAGAAGAACTTGAAATGAAATTGTGATGCCCCAAAACTCCAGTCTGATCGATTGGTGTAGACAATTATTTTGTAGGGACCCAGGCAGCTGATTGGCAAACAAGGCTTCTGGACCCGTCAACTCTTTCTTACCTACTTGAGGACAAAAATCCCAGTTTTCAAAAAACAGGGCTTGTTGGTCTAGAGATACAGCTCTTGCTTGGGGGAGGAAGAAGGCCTGGGTTCTAATTGTCTGTAGTGCTGCTGTCTTAGAATAGGAAGGGGAAATGCCTTTCCTTCAGGGGAAAAAATTGTTGCGCCTGGCTGTCAGAGGTTCACATCAATTCCTGTTCATGGGGCCCTGCTCCTGGAATCCAGACATCCTCTGCATCCACAGAGTGGAGCAACTTTTTTCCAGACCCGTAAACCCAGGTATTTTATCCATTGATAATCGTTTTATCAATGGATAAAACCACTCTCAGCTAGATGGTGTCTTTGAGAGCTATGAGGTGCAAGGGCATGTAAGCCCTAGGGCAGGGACTGTGTCTATTCCATTACTTTGTAAAGCACCAGGTACATTGCTGTGCTATATAAATGCTTGCTAATACTACTACTACTACAACTAATAATAATAATAATCTAAAGATATGATCCTTGCTTGGAGGACAAGAGGTCCTGGGTTCAAATCCCCTGTGGCACGGCTGTCGAGTAACAAGAAAAAAGGCCACGTGACGGTGCTTGTGAGAACCATGTCAACGTCCCTGGTATGAGTATGGTATGCTGCTATCGAGAGATAAAGAAAAAGGCCGTGTGATGGGGTTCGTGAGAACACCCTCAATAGAACGCATATAATATCTGAGGTCCAGGTATGCTCCCTGTGTTGAGTGAGAAGGAAAAGGGCTACATGATGGAGCTTGTGAGAACACCCTCGATAAAATGCATACAATACCCAAGATCCCGGCATGCTCCGTATACTGCTGTTGAGAGCAAAAGGAAAGAGCTGCGTGATGGGACTTGTGAGAACACCCTCGATAAAATATTGTCAGGCCTCGCCCCCGCGGGACACGAAGGGCCCCTGTAGGGCCGTCCCCGACGCTGCACACAGCAGAGACCCCCCCGACGCACCCGATAACTGCGCCACCAGCGGGACCGCCGCCCGCAACACTGTTCCCGCAACCCGGAAGTGCCGGAGAAGCCGAGCCCCTGCACGCACCAAGGAAGCTGGCTCCGCCCCCTGCAGAGCGTCAGAACGCCGAGGCTGGGGCGGCGCCAGCTCACACAGCTGTAGGGCCTGAACCCATGACTCCAGGAGGGCCCCGACGTTCGGAGCGCCTCCGGCTCCGCCCCTTCCCCCTTGTGGGGATTATAAGGCAGGCAGAGACAAGCTCACCTTGCTGGTGAACAGTGCTCTGCCTGTGAGACTGGCCCCCGTTACGTGTGCTACTGCTTTGACCGAAGGAGAGAGAGAGAGAGAGAGAGAGAGAGAGAGAACGACTGTGTGCCTGATTGGATTATCGTGTGTGGGTGCGAGCGATTGGACAAGGTGCGTGGGGTAAGTGTCCCTGGCCTCCCTGCACTAGGGTGCCCTGGGCCCCGTCATGTGGTTGTCCTGACCTCCTCCCTGTATCCCTTAAGGGTCCTCACCCCGCTGCCCTTGCACCAACTCCCCCTCACGGTGTTCCCTTGGACCCAGGCCCCCCGAGCGCTTGGGCACCCAGGAGTGGTTCAAGGCTTGCGCTCCACCCAGATACCCTGTGATGATCTAGGCTGGGGATCCTTGGATTCTAAGGCCCTACTCTATCCTGAGGGTAGTTATCCGAGGCACTGCCTTGCAACTATACGCTCCTGGGTGGGTAGCGCTTGGGACTCCGTCTGTCTGTCTGACCCCAGATCCCTCTGTAAGGCGCCCCCCCCCCCTTACAGGCCAGTGTAAGGTTTCCCCAACCTTACAAATATATATGATGAACGTTGATCATTGTGAGGAGTATAATGAGACTAAGTTCAATTGTGATGCCCAAACAATCTAGTCTATTCTGCTGGTATAGACTATTGCTTTGTTGGTGCTCAGGCACCTGGCACACAAGGTCTCTGGAGCCACCCACTCTTCTTTACCTATTTGAGGATAAAAATCCAAAATGATGCATAATAGCGCTTGGCAGTCTAGAGGTAAGACTTTTGCTTAGGGAACAAGAGGTTCTGGGTGCAGATCTCCTATAATATTGCTGTTATCAAGTGGGAGGGGGAAAAGACCTTTATGAAAAAAAATATTTTGCTGCTGGCCGTCTAACTTTCATGTCCAGTTCTGTGCATGGGGCCCTGATCCTGGAATCCAACCAACCTCTGCATTTGCAGTGGTGTAGCATTATGCCAGGCCCATAAGCCAAAGGTCAATGGATCAAAACCATTCTTGACTATCTTGCATCTTTGACTAGCATAAAGACCAGGGGCATGTTGGTCTAGAGAGAGGATCTTTGCTTAGGGGGCAAGAGACTGTTCAAATCTCCTGTAGTGCTACTGTTGTCAAGTAGGAGGGGAAATAGCTGTACCTCTTAGAAAAATTTTTTGGCTGCTGCTGCTGCTGGCCATCAAAGGTTCATGTCCAATCCTGTTCATAGGGTCCTGATCCTGGAATCCTTTCTGAGGTGGGTGGAGGATGCTTGGGATCCAGTGGGGAGCTCATCCTGTGGTGGCAATGAGCCTTGAAATCAGTGAGAACATTTGCAGAGCATAAATTTAGTCGCGTGGCGTCTCAGTGGGAATGGAGCTAATAATAGGAAGCATCAGAAGGACGCCACAAGCAGAGAGGGAAGCACAAGCTGCATTAGGTGGTGGTTGCAGTGTATTAACTATCTAACTGTTGGCGTTTACAGTATACCTGAATCTCAACATTGATAGCTCTAACAGTTGTGTGTGCGGGCTCATGCTGTAGTTACCCCCTTCGTGGAAACTTTGTGGGGATCTTTTGTAGAGGTGGGGAACTTCAGGCCCGGGGGCCAAATGCAGCCTGTGGCTAATTTTTATTTGGCCCCTTTCTAGTTCCTGGATTTGCCCCTGGATCCAATTCCTGCCCCCAAGTGCTGAAAGACTGAGCTCAAGGTAAGGGAGCAGGGATGAGGACATGCACTCGAGGACAGGGGACAGATCCATGATGTGGACCCTCTTGCTGAGCGCACCCCTTCAGCCCCTCCTTCTTTGCTCCAACTTTTCTGTAGCCCTCGGAGCTTGTACTAAAGTGGCTCCTGCGAGGGAAAAGGCATACAGCACTGAGCATGCACTTGATAAGGTTTGGACTTGGACCTGCCATGGCAGGGGGAGTGCATGGGGGCTGCCTCCCCCCAAGCAAAGNCCCCCCCCCCCCCCCAAGTGCAATCCAGACGGGTAGAGTTTAATCTATCCCCAGCTCTCAGCATGGACACCCGATTCAGGAGTCTTGGAGACCTTGAGCCAGGTCATGGTCAAACCAACCCTAGCCCCAAGACCCAGCCTCACCTCTAGGCATATCCACACACACACCCCAGCACATCCATGGTGCTTGCTTGGTGGGGTGGGGGGGTTTGGCTTTGGGGGCACCAGTCTGAGAAGGACCTAGGGGCACAAAATGCCTCAGTCTGGCCCTGGCAGGGAGGGAGCTGGAGAAGCACTGCAGGAGCAGGCAGTTTCAGCACCTCTGCCCCCAGGCTCAGAGTTTGCAGCAGATGTGGCGGGGGAGGGGGGTGAGAGGAAGGAGCCAGGGAAGTTCTACAGGAGCGGGCAGCTTCAGCGCCTCAACCCCAGGCTTGGAGTTGCAGCAGAGATTCAGGGCCAGACACAAGCAGAACAACATTTATGGTGGTAAATGCAGCCTTAATTGCAAGCAACTCTCGATCTAGGATGGTGTAGTTGGTTTTGGCACTGGTAAGTTGCCGTGAGTAGTAGGTGCAGGGAAGAAGGGCCTTTGTCTTAGTTTCTTCTTGGAGAAGGGCTGCCCCAAGGGCACTATTTGATGCATCGGTTTCTACTATAAAGGCCTTGTCGAAGTCAGGAAACTGCAGCAGGGGGCCCCGGGTAAAGGCTGTTTTCAGAGCTAGAAAGGCCTGTTGGTGAATCTCCGTCCAATGGTAGGGTACCCCTTTTCGCAGAAGTTTCGTCAGTGGCTCTGTCACGGCTGCATACCGTGGAATATATTGACGATAGTAATTTGTCATTCCCAAAAAGCATTGTAGAGCTTTGACCGACATGGGAGGTATCCAGGTTATGATGGCTTTCACCTTAGCGTCATCCATTTTTAACCCTTCAGGGGAAATAATAAACCCCAAGAAGGCCATAGTAGTGGTGTGGAAGGCACACTTGGACAGTTTATAAAAGAGACGATGGGTGCGAAGTTTTTCCAACACGGTTTGTACGTGTACTACGTGTTCTGCTTCGGAGGACGAATAGATTAATATATCGTCGAGATACGCAATAACATAAACATCCAGGACCTCTCGCAGGACATCGTTAGTAAAATGCTGAAATGTGGCAGGGCGTTGGCAAGTCCAAATGGCATTACGAGGTATTCAAAATGCCCATATCTAGTTCGGAAGGCGGTTTTCCATTCGTCCCCTGCCCGGATTCGTACTAAGTTGTAGGTTCCTCGGAGATCTAACTTGGTGAAGAGTCGCGCCCCCTGAAGCCGATTTAACAATTTGGGGATAAGGGGAAGGGGATAGTGGTTCTTCACGGTGATGGCATTCAGTTCGCGATAATCTATACAGGGTCGCAGCCTTCCATCTTTCTTGGGGACAAAGAACAGTGGGGCCCCCACAGGGGAGATGGAGGGGCGAATAAATCCTTTTCGCAGATTTTCATCGATGTATTGTTTAAGCGTTTGTAGTTCAGGACCCGATAAAGCATAGATGCGCCCATAGGAAGGCTGAGCGTCGGGAAAGAGATCAATAGGGCAATCATAGGGTCTGTGCGGGGGAAGCACAGCCGCTTCCTGTTCATCAAACACATCCGCATACTCCTGGTACTTCCAGGGTAACCCCAGGGCTCCTATTGCTGTGACGGTGGCCCCCAATTGCAGGGGTGATCCCGGCGTTTCTGGTGTATTATCGCTCAGACTGGTAACTTGCCACTTCCGGGTCTGCCAATTTATCGATGGGTTCCACTGCTCCAGCCATGGAAGTCCTAGGACAATAGGAAAAAGTGGGGTACATACGACATCTAGCTGCAGGAGTCTGGTGTCCCCCTGCACCATCAAGGGTAGTGGCGATGTCTGCAGTGTAATGGGTCCGGATATCAAAGGGGAGCCATCTATGGAGTGGATCGCCTCTGCGGGTACTCGTGATTGTTGTGGAATCTGGTGTTGCCATAGGAACCTTTCATCAACAAAGTTCCCCGACGCCCCAGAATCAATTAGGGCCCAGGCTACCAAAGTTCGGGTGGGGCTAATCCCTAACATCACGGGGATACGCAGGTGCTGGTGTCGTCCCACTGGAACAGGGGGGGAGGGAACCTCCGTACCTCGGGGCAAGGGTTTAGGGCTCAGGATGCCCCCTATACATCCCGAGCGGCCACATTTCCCGTATCTCGTCGGCTCGAAGGCAATGCGGGACAGTTACGAGTGAAATGTGTCGACCCTCCACAATAATAACACAGCCGGGATATCCGCCTCCGCTCTCTTTCCTGGCTCGTCAGAGGGCCCCGAGAGGCGCCTACCTGCATTGGCTCTGGATCATCCTTGCGGAGTGTTTCGCTGTGCAGCACCCCTACAGGTGGTGTTCGGAGGGGCGGTTCGCGGGGAAATTCTGAACTGCGTTCCCGTCGACATTCGTTTAACCGTTCCTCAATTTGCAATACCAATGTTACTAATTTCCCCCAAGTCTCAGGTGGGTTTGTAAGGGCCAACTGGTCCTTAAGCTCGTCGTTTAAACCTCGACGAAACATTACCCTTAGAACATTATCGGGCCATTTTAACTCAACCGCAACCTGCTGAAATTTTGTAACATAGTCCAACAGTGGCCCCTTCCCCTGCTTCAAGGTAGTAATTAGGGTTTCGGCATCTTGGAGCCGATGCGGATAATCATAGAGGAACTTGAACTCTTGTACAAATTTCCCATAATCCTCAAGCAATGGGCTGTTGCTAGTGAGGAGGGGCGTAGCCCAGGATAAGGCATGCCCTTCAAGAAGTCCTATGATGAAGGCGACCTTTCGAGCGTCTGTATTGTATGTTCGGGGTTGAGTCTTAAAAGTAAGCTCGCACAAGGCAAGAAATCCCTGAAATTGTCGCCTATCCCCTGTAAATTTAGAAATGGTGGGCCCCTTAGGTTTGCGGGGCAACAGATTGGCCACGTCTGGCGGTGCGAGTGGCGCCGGTACTACGGGAGGAGGGGGCGAATTATCTCGCTGTTCATTGAGGTCCTTCACCTCCATGGCCAAAGATTGCACCATGTGACCTAATTGCTGCACCTCCACAAGCAACTACTCCATTGGTACGCCAATCAGGTGTTGAGCCGGTGAAACTATGGGGTTCGGGGGGGGGTTGGCACGTGAACCCCACGGGAAAGGGGTAAGGACGGGGCTAGAACATACACTCCACCTCAGATGATAGGCTAATCCCGGGTAGGGACGGGCAGTGCCTGAAAAAGGACCCCTCAGGTTCTTGTGGTGGTGGTCTGGAGGGATTAACCTCTCCCCACCGAGATCATCATCGGGGTGCAGGCCAAGCCACTTCCCAACCAGGAAAGGCCACACTAGATAATAGCTTACACTCGGGGACCAGGACCAATAAGGGGCGGGGAGGAATATAGTGGGGGAAGGCCGTGTGCAACACTCCCAGGCAGGGGGAAGGGAACAGGACAAACGTACAATCAGGGCTCCAGGGCACCACGTGCCACGAATGAAGGAAATAATGTAATTACAGTCAGACACCCTCGCTCTTGCAATCACACTCACTCTCTCAGTCACCCACAGTCACGCTTCGTTAGTCAGTCGGTACACCGCAGTCACAGGAATCAACAGGGGGCCAGTCTCACAGGGCGAGGCTCTGTTCACCGGCGAGGCAGCACTGTCTGCCTTGTCCTTATAATGCCTGAGCCTGCGTCCTACTCTGCAGACGCGCAGAGTGACGCCGGGCGGTTCCTGGGGGTGTGGCCAGCGGGTGCGTCCTTGCAGGGGGTGGGGCCGGCCCCAAGTTTTAATCGGCGTTGTTTTGTAACATGCTAGGGGGCGTGCGCCGCAGTGCTGGGGCTGGGGCTGTCAGTTCCATTTGTCTCAGAGGCAGGGCGTCCGGTAGGCCGTGGGGTCCCCTGTCTGCGGGGTGCTTCCTTTGGTGCCTCCTCTTCCCCCACCTCCTCAGGCCCCAAGGCCTGACAGGTTGCTGCAGAGAGAGAGAGAGAGAGAGAGAGAGAGAGAGAGAGAGAGAG
>QEPC01002794.1:800512-829829 GCA_003113815.1 Sphenodon punctatus
AAGAAAGAAAGAAAGAAAGAAAGAAAGACACCTATGCAATCTGGAAGAGCAAAAAGTCCTCTCACTCTGTGTATACTTGGCGTGTATGGCAGGGGTGAACTCCCCTTCAGTTCACTTTAGCTATGAATCTACATTACCCAAAATTTATTTCAATCTCCCCACCCCCGACCTTCAGAAGATACAGGCTCTCACAAACCCCATTGTCCCCCTAATTCCCTCTTGGAGTTTCAATAGGGACAAATTGAATCCCCCGCCTCCACACACACACTCGAGACTAGTCTTTCTAAATCTGCTATGTTGATTGTTGAAGGCTGCATTTAATAATTTTTACACTCCAATTGGGAAATAAAAGTTTCCCAATAAGTAAACCATTAAATAAATAAATAAACCAATAAATAAAACCATTAAATATCTCCTTCTGTAATAAAGTGAGCATCGATCTTATAAACTGTGCATCTTAAATAACTTAAAGGGAAGGATAAATCAGTGTGAGCAGTCAGTATGTTCCCTTAGATAACACGGTGTCTGAACTGGAAGCCCTGAGTTTGAATACTGGCACCAGTTGGTGGCCTTGGACAAGTCACATTTCCCAAACCTGCTTAATAGTCATGGACAAATATTTGGCGACATGAGACCTCTGACAAGAGAAATACCTTCATTCAGCCCCAACATTGCTGATGGATGGAACTCATACATGGATGGTCCTTCATGTGAATGTGCTGATAAATGTTGCAAGAGGAAAAGATCCATGTATTCACAGTTATTTACAGTCCCCAATGCTGCTACTTTGGGGGGCAGCATTGATAATCATTATGGGGGCACAAATGAACTGGTTCTATATCTAAAAGACTGTCTCTTAGTTTGATTGTGGCTTGGCCATTTGGAATTTAGTGCTGCTCTGCATGTGCGCTTTATTACTTGCTTTCTGCTTAGGGGCACAAATAAACTGATTATATATCTAAAAGACTGTCTCGATGGGCTTATTCAGACGTGTGTTTAAATCGCACGATGCCGCCGCCGCGGCTGTGCAATTTAAACTCACGTCTGAATGAGCCCTTAGTTTGCATACATAAGCAAACTAAGTTTGCAAACATAAGCGGTCTGATGTTTCTCAGTACCGCGAACTTGCTAACTATAGATGCTGCAATGTCACACCTGTCCGGCGACCCCCAGCCGGATCAGGCAGCCCTTGCCTACGGTGACCCAAGGAAGGAGGGGAGGGCAGCTCCCATGAGCGCTGGACCGCCCCTGCCCTAGGGCCTAGGAGCCTGCCCCCCCAACCTGGGTCCTGCGTGACGCTGTCCGTCTGAGCACTAGCCTTCACTCGGACCCGACCTCTTATGGAGATGACCTGGCAGCAGACTATCCTTAACTTATAACCTAACTAATTTACCAGACCCCTGCCACCAGAGGCTGCCAGCTTTGCTTGGCTAGACTCGACTCCCCCTCCTCCCCAACTCACCTATGGCCTGGCTAAGTGTTGCTTGCAATGCCTTCAGGTATATTTCTAGCCCTTCATCCGACAGGTGCACACCATCAACCCGATACAATTCTGGTCGGGTGAACCTAATCTCTGGGTGTCGTATAACTCGGCCACCCATTTCTTCAACCAATTTCCCTACCTCTTTATTAACTTTCCTTCTGGCCCGGTCCACTCTACTGGGGCACACGGCCTCCCTCCATCTGATTCGTTTAAGCATCTCAGACCATACTATCATGGTACCTGGGAGGATCCTTCTTACCGTAAGCAAGTCCCGTTTTATGCTGGTGACCAGGCACAGACCTGTGTCAACCGGCAAGTTATTTTCTCCCAGGTGAATTACCATTATGTCTGGATACTGCTCCCTTGCGATTGTGTGGACTAAGGGCAGGAGCTGGGCCCACTTCATCCCACTCCGGCCCTTCCATGACACTTCCGTCACATGGCCCAGGCCCAACTGGGTCCCCCAATACGGGCGTCCCGCTCGTTTCCTGGCCCAGTACACGATGCTGTGACCTGCAATTATGGTTTTCTGCTGCCGGACAGGCAGCTCAGTTCCTAGGAGGGAATACAAATATGTTAACTTACTGGGTTGCTTACGTTTCATGCCTCTCTCGTTCCCCCTTTCATCAGAGCTGGACTTTGCGAATATAGGTGCGGTACGCCCTTGATTTCCATTGGCCGATTGTTTTGACCTCCTGTTCAGACATCCCTGCCGCAGCTGCACAGTTAGCAGCACCAATCCTGAACAAATGGGAGCCAAACCTTTGCTCCGGTAGGCCAATCCTCCTCAACGACTTCCTCATCACTGCTGAAAACTGATATCTGGTCAGTCTAGTACCATTCTCGTGGACATATAACTGTCCCGCACCTTTGGACCGCACCTCAAGGTAAATTTCAAGTGCCCTAACTGGGCACAGTTCGGTCTCCCCTATTCTTGCCAGCTCTATCTTCTGTCTTCGCCCGCGCTGATCCGTCTTGGATCGTTGCAGCCATACGGACAGCCCTGTCTCTGTCACCCATATGTCCTTGACCCCTACTACTGGGTTCCCTGTTGAATGAGTGGAGGCGGCTGCCAGCTCACCCAGCCTTAATGCTCCAAAGAACGCCAGTTTAAACGAGCTTTGGAATAAACTGATTTCAAATCCAGAGAAACACACTCCGGTAAGGGTCTTACATAAGTCGCGCAGAATGTCTGGCGTGATGGGTAGCCTGGCATCGCCGCCCCGTGGCGATTCACGATGCCAACCCTCCAACATTCTTCTTAGGAAGAACCCCCCTGTTGGTGATTGAAAGCCTGCTAATTTGTTATAAAATGCTAGGGCCGCCAGCTTCCCCGAAATTGTACCAGGTGCCAGTCCTTTTTGCCTCAGGCTGATCGCGTATTGTAAGGTCTGGACCTCCGTAATCGGAAAATGGGTGCCCCACCCTTTTCCTTCCCTGAAATTCTGGAACTCGTTCAGTGCTTGCAGGTAGGCTGCTCTGGTGCGGGGGACCAATGAGCCCTGTACCGCCTGGAACATTGCTACCGTCCAATGTTCCATATTCTTGGTGGGAGATCCTCTGGTTCCCTCCTGGCCTCCGGTGCTAGCTGTCTGAAATGCTCCATCTGTTGGCGAGAGAGTGCGTCGGCTATGCCGTTGTTAATCCCAGGCACGTGCCTGGCTGTGAATAATATATTATTCTTCAGACACTGCCTGATGAATGCTCTCACCAACCCCATTACTCTCTTGGAATGGGACGATAGGGAATTTACTATATGCACCACTGCGAGGTTATCGCACCAGAACAAGATAACCTTGTTTGCGAACTCGCTTTCCCATATGTGCACTGCTATCACTATGGGGAATAGTTCTAAATAAGTGAGGTCTCAAGTCCATCCTTCCCGCACCCATTCTTCTGGCCACGAGGCGGCTGCCCACCTGCCAGCCCAGTATACCCCAAATCCCAGCGATCCCACGGAATCAGATTGGACTTGCAGCTCTGCCTCTATTAGCCACCTCTGCCGTCAAATGCTGACTCCATTAAATTCCTGTAGGAATTGGAGCCATGTGTTTAGGTCCTCTCTCATGTTGGCAGAGATCCTAATGTGGCAGTGCCCTGGCAACGTGGATCCAACCCTTTCATACAACCTGGATAAAAAGGCCCTTCCAGGTGCCACCATACGGCATGCGAAGTTGAGGCTCCCCACCAGTGCTTGCAACTGCTTGACCGTCGCCTTGGGATGACCCAGCAGTATACGTACGTCCCTAGCCATGGCTCTCAACTTGTCCATTGGCAAGTGGGACACCTGCTTCTCCGTGTCTAATTCTATTCCCAGAAATGTCAAGACAGTTGCCGGACCAACCGTTTTTTCTGGCGCCAGAGGAACCCCGAGTTCTGCCGCCATGGCCCGGAATCCTTCTAGGGTCTTGTAACACTCCTTCATCCCTCCCTTTCCCAGGAAGAGGAAATCATCTATATAATGAAGGATGTATTGTGACCCTGTCCGTTTGCGCACCAGCCATTCCAGCAGGGAGCTAAAATGCTCGAAGGCTGAACAAGATATCGAGCACCCCATGGGCATCACCTTGTCGTAGAAATAATGGCCTCCAAACTGGAACCCGAGTAGCTTAAAGCTCTCGGGGTGGACTGGCAGCAGGAGAAATGCTGATTTAATATCACATTTCGCCAGCAGCGCCCCTAGCCCGCACTCCCGAGCCATCTCTACCGCTGCATCGAGAGATGCATAGCGAACAGAGCATAGCTCCGGAGGAATGGCATCATTCACCGACCTCCCTTTTGGATGGGACAGGTGGTGAATGAGGCAAAACTCCCCTTCCTGCTTTTGGGGCACTATACCCAGTGGTGAAACATGCAGGTTGGGAAAAGGCAAAGCATCAAAGGGTCCCGAAATGCAACCCTCCTTGAGTTCCTTTTGGAGCTTGGCGGTTCCTTGAGTTCCTTTTGGAGCTTGGCGGTAACCAAATCCTCTCTTCCCACCACGGACTGCAAATTCTTCACCCATGCCAGCGTCTCATTGAACTGGGCAGGGATGATGAAGCCCTCCTTAAAACCTGTCACAACTACTTGACCTCGCCAACCATTGGGCATCCTTTGAGCGCTTGCTCCAACGCCCTATGACTGACTGGTGTTGGGACCCTTTCCTCCTCCTTGAGGCTGGTTGTTCCCACCCCCGGGCCTGCCTTGCTGTCTACTTTGTGATGGGCCCCGCACCTTGCTGCACTGAACCCCTGGGTGTGTCCCTCCACAATGGGTACAAGTGTGTCAAAATTGGCATGTGGGGCGGGTGCAACCCCATGACTCATTAAAATCCCAGCAAGTCCCAACCTTCTGGTTGCTACGGCGCCCTCCCTCCCGAAAGGGGTCATTCATGGGGACGACACCTCCCCTGGTCAGGGAATGGCCGCTGTCAGTTCTGTGGGTACCAACAGCATTGGACATACATTCCAACCATAAATCTGTGGCGTATACGTCCCACCTAAGGCCTGGGGTGATTGCTACCCTCTTCCTGAAGCCTTCATCGTAGCATAGCCATGAGCCTGGGTTGCTGGTGTCATATGCTCTGCGGACGATGTCCTGGTATTTGATTAGTTCTGCGGCTCTGTCGGGTGCCGCCTGAACCATCACTCCCAATTGGCCCAGTTCCTATCGATCTTCGGGTGCTTAAACTGCTCCTTCTCCTTTTCTGAGGAGTTAGGATCGGGTACCGGCTCCATATAGAGAAGCGAGAACACATCCACGTACTCGCCCCTCCATATTTTTTCCCTCGTGTGCTGGGCCAAATGTGCCCCGACCGGTGTTCCCAATGCTGCCCAGGTACCAGGCTCATGTCGTGGGGCTGCCGCCTGCACTGGCGTCTTGCTGCATGATAAACATGTCACTATGTCCTTACTCATGCCCCCCATGCTTTGTGCCTGTGGCTCTTCCCCACTGGAATGGGTAGGGGGATTCTCCCCCATACCTCTGTTCTCCTGTGTAGGTCAAGGAACCCATGACCCCACCCATCCAAGCCTCCCTATTCCCGTGGAGCCCATCTGGGTGGGCTGTTCCTTGCTCCCGGCCCCCCATTTGCTCATGCATCAGCACGAGGTGCATTGCGTGCACCTACCTTGACTTTCTTGGCTTGTGCTAGTGCCCTCATTCACCGGAGGGTAGTTTCTTCCTCCCACTGGTCCAACTGTCAAGTCTGCAGTCCTTCGTTCTGCTGGCATTGTTTCCTGCGCCTGACTCCACCCAGGAGGTTCCTGCTGCACTGTCTCCCTCCATTGTCCTTCTGCCAGTTCAGCCACATGTTCCTCGAGGGCCACAAACCATCCCATGAAGGTGTTCAGGGTCTCGAGGACGGCGGCTATTTGGTCCCTGCGTGCCCGGTGTGCCGGAGGTTCATCCATGCTGACCCTGTGGGGCGACAACTGGCGCCTTCCCCCCTGTCTGGGTGGAGAGGAAGGCCGTGCGGGGGGTTGCCTCGCCAGCTCTCGCCTACCCTGACTTCCTCCAGCCCCGGACCCACCCGGGGGGCCCGACTCCTCCCTGAATCGTGCTGGAACTCGCGCCTCCCTGGTGCTTACCCATGTTCCGCTGGTGGGTACCCTGATATCCCCAGGGCCTGCATCCCCGCTGGCCTCACCCCTTTCCTCAGCTTGCTCATGGGGAGCGTCTGCCTCCTCCTGCAGGTCCGTGGGCTGCTGAGTCTGTACTCCCCTTGTGTCTCCATCTTCCCTTGTGGGACCACTGCCAGTGAGTGCTCCCTCCTGTGTCATCCCTGGGAGGCTCTGGGCTTGTACTCTTCCCGCAATGCCCTGCAACACCCCTTCACATTGCCCCATCCTGGCTTGTAGGGACTCCAGCACCTCCTCTACTCTTTTTTCCAAGGGTTGTTTGGCTGGGCCTTTTTTTCCTTTTATTTCCTCCCCCCTTTGCCATCCTACCCCAGTGACGTGAATCCCGAACCAAGATTGCCCCCCCAACTTGTTCTTGCTCAAGGCTGCTCCCAGCCTATTCGCCCCCCCCGTCTCCCTCAGGGGCCCTGACCCCCCCAACTTTTGACTGCCTTTTTAGGGGCCAGGGGCAATATGGACACTCGTGGGCTCCCCCGCACTTCTTAACTGCTCTGCCTCCTTTCCTTGCTTGTGCTCCTCCTTTCCAATGCTGTTCGAGGACGCCACCTCGCCTGTCGTGGCTCTCCTTGCTCTGCGACTCGAGCACACTGCTCACTTGATGCTACCCAGGCGTGGAATGATGAGGTCCGTGCCTGGGCCAAGATGGCATCTGGGAAGTCCCGCCTTGCGAGACTTCCCTTCTCGCCACGAACCACGTTGCTGTGCGCCCCCGCCCTACAGTCTTCTTCTGGTTAAATGCGGTGGGCGCGACAACCACCGCCGCCGGAGAGCCGCTCCTTGTGGTGAGGATGGCCGTGCAGCAGCGGGCAATTTGGAATTTAGTGACTCTCCAGGCAGTCAGTTATTCTGGGTATTAAAATGGATATTCCAAATCAATGTACTAAATTCCAAAGGATAAGCTACTAACTCTGCAGGCAGTCAGTTTAAAATTTTGTTTACAAACATTTCCAACTTTATGTCTGCTGCAGCCATGTCTGATGGAAGAAAGCGCCTTTCAGGTGCAGGATACAAAAGAAAGAGGAAAGAAAAAGAGGCACTTCTGTTAAAGCAACAAGGAGCTCTTTTGAAATATTGCAAAAGAAGTGACACGCAGGATGAATCATCTGCGGAGACCAGCGAGCAGCAGATGGATTATCATGTAGATGTCCCCATCCCTGATGAAGAGTGCCAATCAAGAAGTGCTACACAGGTTGAATCATTTGCGGGGACCAGCCATATAGACCTGCCCACCTATGACAAAGATAGCCAAGCAGTTGTGAATGTCTTGGAAGTTGAGCAGCTGCAGCAGGTCACACCTCCTACTGAGTTTAGTCCACCAGTTCTAGATGATCACGGGCTGTGGATGAATCTGAGCAGTGACCAGAGAGAATACTTTGTATTACACGGCCCATGGCAAGTGAAAAAATTCAGCTTCCCAAAAGACGCTTCAAATAGAAAGTTCCATCCTAACCATTACTTTCGTGAACTACCCAATGGGGAGAAAGTGGAGAGACAATGGCTCATGTACTCGAAGACCCAGAATGCTGTGTGCTGTTTTTGCTGCAAACTCTTTCTGTCTGATGCTTCATCTGCATCCGCAGGTGCATTATGTTCTGTAACTGGAACAAGGGACTGGAAAAATCTAGGTAGCAAGTTGGCAAGCCATGAGAAGGCACCATATCACCAGAGAGCATTCTGTAACTGGAAAGAGCTTTGGAAGAGACTACAGCTAAAGGCAACCATTGATAGTCAACATCAAGAGCAGATTGCATCTGAGACCCATTACTGGCAAAGTGTTCTGAAAAGGCTTATTGCCATTGTGCGAGTGCTTGCTACTCAAAACCTAGCACTGCATGGAACTTCGGACCAGCTGTTCACTCCAAACAATGGCAACTTCCTGAAAATTGTGGAGTTGATGGGAAAGTTTGATTCCGTTCTCAAAGAGCATCTAAGAAGAGTAACCAGCCAAACAATTCACACTCACTACCTGGGTCCAAGAATTCAAAACGAGATCATACAGTTACTGGCAACTGAAGTCAACCAAAAGATTGTGTCACACCTCAGTTCTGCCAAATATTACTCTGTAATTTTGGACTGTACACCAGACATCAGCCATACTGAACAAATGACATTAATGGTGCGTTTTGTGACAGCCACAGAATCAAGTGAAAATGTTCCTGCAGTGGTGAATGTCCGAGAATATTTCCTTGAATTTATTGACATAGATGATACCACGGGAGCTGGGATGACAACTGTGCTTCTTCAAAAGCTGGAAGAAATGGGAATTGACTTAGCAGATATGAGAGGTCAGGGCTATGATAATGGAGCAAACATGAAAGGCAAGAACAGTGGAATACAGGCACAAGTGCGGGAGTTAAATCCTCAAGCTTTTTTTGTGTCATGCAGTTCCCACTCACTTAACCTCGTCAGTAATGCTGCAAGTACGTGTATAGAAGCTGTTGAGTTTTTTAACATAATTCAGAGTATTTATGTGTTTTTTGCTGCATCCACTCATCGGTGGAAAGTTCTAAAAGAGCATCTTGGAACATCCCATTTTGCACTGAAACAACTGAGTACCACACGCTGGGAAAGTCGGGTTGATGCCATAAAAGCTATCCGGCACCAAGTTGGTAAAATAGATGATGCCTTAATCGCACTTATGGAGGATGGCACTTTGACAGGATCCACTCGTAGTAAAACACAGTCAGAGGCAAAGGGAATCATTACTCATGTACGCAACTACAAATTTCTGTGTTCTTTAGTGTTGTGGCATGAAATTCTCTTTGAAATAAATGTTACAAGCAAGAGACTCCAAGATGTTGAACTTGATTTATGTGGAGCAATAACACAACTTGAAAACACAAAGTCATTCCTCCAGTCTTATCGTTCAGATGAGGGATTCGAAAGTTTATTGAGAAGTGCGCAGAGGTTGTCAGAAGAACTTGACATTGATGCTGCTTTCCCACCTGTACCGGTAGTTAGGTCTCATCACAGAAGAAGACAGTTTGATTACGAGGCACGAGATGATCCCATCACAGACCCCACACAGAAGTTCAAAGTTGAGTTATTCTACAAAGTACTAGACTGTGCAATCCAGTCAGTAGAAGAACGGTTCTTGCAGCTCAGTGCACACAGCAATATATTTGGGGTGCTCTACAGCATTCCAAAAATAAAGGAAAATACATCTGAAGATCTACTTGAGAAGTGCATGGAACTAGAGAAAGTGCTGACACATGGTGAATTGCATGACATCGATGCTAATGTGATGAACTGAAAGCCCTTTCCAGATACGTTCCTGAAGATTCAACTCCAAAGGGTATTCTGCAGTATCTCTGCACAAACCAGATGACCACACTCTTTCCAAATTCCTTTGTTGCTTTGCGTATTCTTCTCACGCTCCCTGTAACAGTTGCTAGTGGAGAGTGCAGTTTCCCCAAGTTGAAACTAATAAAGACATACCTACGCTCCACAATGACACAGGAGAGGCTAGTGGGTCTTGCAACAATATCAATAGAGCATGAGCTAGCCCAAACTGTGGATCTTAAGGAAGCAGTTCATGTCTTTGCATCCAAGAAGGCATGGAAAGCACCACTGTGATCACGCGCAAGAGAGAGTGTGACACAGTCACTGGCCTGGTGGGGAGTGATAATAATTTTTTTAACACATTTTTAGATGTGTTATGCATGCACTCGCATGGAATGTGTTATTACAGTTTAATAAAACTAAATTTTAGAACAGCAGTTGTGTGAATTAGTATATTTCTGCCCCATCCCTTAAGCCCTGCCCATCCCTTAAGCCCCGCCCACTTTGGGTTCTGGGAGCGTGCACGCTTTGCATGCGTGCACATACTGCACACCCCTCCACTTCGGGGGGCGGGGGGGGGCGCAAAATTTTGTCTTCGCCTAGAGTGGCAAAATGTCTTGGGACGGCCCTGCACATTTACAAAGGGCTTCTGCCAGAGATCTTGTATTGAAACAAATACCTAACCTAGATCTCACTCATGGTATATACAAAAAGGACAGTTTTGTTGACTATCTTCAAGATGACTGGGTGCCTCATTTGCCGGTAGCAGAATTTGCCTACAGTACTCCCAACACTTTGCTGGGATCGTCTCCATTTTTCTTTAACTATGAGTTTCATTCACGTTTATGTTTTCCAGAAATTCCTCCCACCTCGGTTCCTGCCGCAGGTGCCATGATTCACCAAATTCAACTAGCGCATCGGCACACCACCGCCATGCTACAGGCAGCACGTCAGTGGTATAAACAGTATGCGGACCATACTAGACAACCAACCCTGGGCTTCCATCCAGGGGACCTGGTATGGATTGACAGATGGCACTATCCATCTCTATGGCCTTCTGCCAAGCTCAGTAATAAATATATGGGTCCTTTTCCGATTCTGCAACACCTTAATCCAGTAACCTACAAGGTTCAGCTCCCGTCATAGGTGCGCATCCATCCAATCTTTCATGTTTACCTTCTAAAGCATCATTACCCTTCTATGTTTGCAGACGATTCTGCACCTGGACCTGTGTCTGAGGTAGAGGGTACACCAGAATATGAGGTTTGGTCCATCCTGGACTCTAGATGACATCGAAGCGTTCTCCATTATTTGATCGACTGGAAAGGGTATGATGTGGCCAACTGATCATGGGAGCCGGCCTTTGCAGTTAGGGCTCCCTGTTTGGTTTGCCTCTTTCATCGCCAGTACCCCTTACGGCCTTGACCCCGTCTGCCCTGGCGGGGTGTGTGTGTCCTTTGAGGGGGGTACTGTTAGGACTCTCCGCAGGTAGCTGTGGGGGCAGGGTTGCCGCCGCCAGCCCTGTCAGGCTTCTGATGGCCGCAGAGAGCACGGGAGCAGCCGGAGTGGAGGCAGGACAGATTAGTCCCACCCCATGCATACAGGACAGCGCAGAAGAGGCGCCCAAAAATGTTGAGGCCGAGTCCGGCGGGGCAGGGCCACAGGAAGCACCATGGCACTAAGCCTGCCTGCGGGAGCGGCTGGGTGGGACGCCTCCAGTATAAAAAGAGGGCAGGCAGGCTGCACCATTGTCGGTGATCAACTTGCTGTATGAACTGGCCCAGGACGACTGCAGGAACCTTGGAGATTGGATTTTGGAGACTTGTGTGACTGGTGAGTGAACAGAGAAGTGCATGTGGGTGCACTGCTGATTGTGTGGAAAACTTGGTGTAGCTGCCCCTCGTTCCCTGCTACCATCTGGGCCCCTTCCAGAACGTGCCCCTTGTTGAGTGGTGACCTCTTACCTCCCTGTTTTCCTCCATCCCTGGAGTCTCTTCCTCCCATCCTCACCCTTCACGGCACCCACCTTCCCTTGGTGTGTTGTGTGAAAGTGTGTATGGCGGAGTGTGGGCACTTGGAGCTCTATGCTGTGATCACCCATCCCTGTGATAATCTGGCCTTCTTCCATAAGGAAGTTATCGGACCACACAAGATCCTGAGGGAGTACTACTCCACCGCTTGGGTGCTGAGCTCAGTGCGTGAGGGTCTGAACGTATCCTACCCCCTTCCTCTCTCCTCCATACCTTCCCCCATCCCTTACACTAAGAACCACATTTGTAGTGGTCTCATCAAAAGTCTAGCATTTGGCGTAAGGCTTGTTGTCGAGGCCATTAGACCTAGTAATCTTTGAAAGATCTTGACCTTTTTACACCTGTGTCTTTGTAATAACTTAATTGTTAACTTCTTACCATACTCTGGAAGCGTTCTTCCGGAGCATACATCCTGAAGGGAATCAGTTATTGCCCCAATGTAAGACATAGGCCCTTTTTTAATGGGCTGTGGTGGGGGCAGGGAGGCGGTCCATGGGCATGCAACTGCATGGGCGGGGCAGGGAGGTGGGTGCACATGGTCGCACACCCATCCCCTCGCATCCTCAAGTGCAGAGCAACCTGCATCATCGCCCGTTGCTCCGTGTGTGTGGGGTAAGTGGGGATGCGTGAGTTGTGGGAGCATGCACCCATGCTCCCGCACATTTACACAGAATGCTTTCCCACGTGGATGATGGGTAATGGTATCCATGTGTGGGAGCGTCTTGTGTAAAAGGGGCCTTAAAGTCCCAGGCTCTGGCCAAGCCTTCCCCAGGCAAAAGGCTCCCTCCTGGGCACAGCCTCTCCCACTTGCCTGGGTCCTTCTGGTTCTGCAACCCTTAGCACCTTGGATAGCACAGAGCAGAAAGGCTTGTTCAGGGAGATGTTGCTCCTTCAGCTCCCTGGCAGAGACTCTCTCCTCACTGCCTTGCTCTCCTTATATCCCAGCAGAGTGGGCGTGGCCAGACTTCTTCTTCTCAGCCTTAAAGGTCCAGTGTCCTGCCCACTCTTAATCTGTTCTCCCCACAGGTTGATCATAGCTATGGGCTGGCTCTCCCAGGCCCATACACATGTGCCCAGTCCTCTGGCTGGCCCACACAGCCCCCTTCTAAAAGGGGCAGCAGCCTCATAGAACTGCTCCCTGCTACACATGGAACGTGACTTTTGGAGCTTTTCTAATACATCATCAGTGTCTTTGGAGAAGAGAAAGGGCTCAGCGAAAGATTCTCCAAATGCGCTCTGTTTTGGTGTTCTAACCATGTGGAACGCAGCCATGCTATAGTGACACATAGATTATGTATTTGCCACTGCCCTCGCTGCAGTGTTGCAAGTGTGCTTAGACCCTTGGAGTAGGAATCTGCTTATAATTAAGCCCTCATTCTGGATCTTATTTTTTCTCATACTTTTTACCCCACCCCTCCTGCCAAAGGCAGCCCGGGGCAGCTTACAAAAATAAAAACACACATATAAAAAATCACATAGGGCCCTGCAGGCAACAAAACAAGAAAATAAAACAGGGAATAGCAATTTGTTGCTTTTCAGGAGGTAGAAATGGAAAAAAAATTTCACCTCTTCCGAAGATGGTATTCATATGTTGACATGGCTGATGTGCAATCGACATTCTCAGCACCAGTGTTGCTGAAGCAAAGGTACACCGGCCAAATATATCAATCCACCTGCCCTCACGGTTTGCTGGCAAGGTTTCCTGGGTGAATCCCTGAGTCTTTTCAAGGAAAGCAGTCACAACCAGGGAGTTTGGGGCTGGGTGCTTAAAATACATAGATGTGAACTGCAGTGGGAATAGATAATAAGAACTAGATGAAGTTAGCACTAGTTGTGTCAGTACAGGTGTTTCCCAGAGGTTCTTGGCTTCTCTAGACAACTTTGGTAAGAGAGGCAAGGCTAATTTGGATACATGCTGTCTTTCCACTATTTTGTAGAAGCTCTGAAATGAGCCTCTACATCCTCTGGCTCTGAAATGAGTACTGTGGTTAACTTTAAGGCAGTGGAGAATCTCCTTACAAAAGCCTCAAACTGTGAAACTCTGAGGATGTTGTGAGGTCCGTTCCAGTTACCTTGTTTGAAGGAGGCAGGCTAATGGAGTCATCCGGATCCACAGGAACAGATATTGGTGCAACATTAGCTCGTTATTCCTCAATTATCTCCTCTTGTCTTATAGGTAGTGGCTGTTGCAGTGAAGAAGGGAGGGGAAGAAGATCAGCCCGAGGATACTCAGGTAACTTCTCTCCTTTTTTCAACCTTTTCTTGGTTTTCAACCTCTTTTTTCAACCTCTTTGGATGTTGAGGGGTCAGTTTCCTCCTTGCTAGGGCTTTCTCTGCTAGAATGGGCCAATGTCGGGCCCATTCCACCTCCACCAGTGAGAATGTTGAGATGACCTCCCGACATGGTTGCCTCAACCTGGAGGTTCCAACACTGCTGTTTGCCGACGCTGTCGCTGCCATGTTTGGACCTGCCGACTTCTGGCTCCCGCACTGATGCTCGACAGCGTCACTGGCTCATCTTTGGATGTTGAGGGTTCAGCACCTTGAGTTACTGCAGGCACTGGGTACTGGGCACAGATGTCCCTGTCTGATGTTGTAGTCCGACCTGAACCTGCATTTTCTGGTGAACCTGATGCTTGGTCCCTCAGTTGGAGGCATTTAAGGATGTGTCCTCCTTTTGTCTTTCCCCATTCTGCGTTCTCCAAAAAGCCCAGGGAGGCTGGTGAGACGATATGGAGTGCCAGTATGGTGACATGTAAGTATTCTTAGCCCCTCTCACATTCTGTACTGGCCAGGCTGAAGTCAATGAAAGTTTTTATGATGACTCCCGGTACTGCGGAATGCTTTTGTCATCCGAATCATAGAGTGGCAAGTTTGTCACCAAGGATAAAAACTGGACAGGGGAATCTGATGGCAGTCTATCCTCTCTCAACCACACACATTTCCTCCTTAGAGGAAGATAAAGACAGTGACTTGGCTTGCCATTTTGCCAGCTCCTTTTCCTTACAGGACTTTTTCCTTTTAAACTGCTGAGGTGATGTATCTTTCAGTGGTGAAATTCTGGATACCACTGGAGTTGGGTGTGTGTGTGATAAAGTCTCAGCGTGGACAGAGGCAACTGTCTTCTCAGCTCATATACGAGGGACTGAGTGCTCATGACAGTGCTCTAAAGACTGACTGTGGCAGAGTAGAGCCACTGTGTTTAGATATCAGACTGCCTCTCTGATATCTCCGCCTGGATGTCCCGACGTCAACTCAAGCTAAATATGGCCAAGACCGAACTCCTTATTTTTCCTCCCTCCCCTTCCTCTCCCTCTAACCTGACCATCTGCATCAATGGGGTCACCATCCATCCTGTTCTCCAAGCCCGCAGCTTGGGCTTCATCTTTGACACGCACCTCTCTTTTAAACCTTACATTGACTCTGTTGCCAAATCCTGCTGATTCGCTCTCCACAACATTGCCCGCATCCTCCCCTTTCTCTCTATCTCCTCGGCCAAAATCCTTGTTCATGCCATGGTTATCTCTCGCCTCGACTACTGCAACCTCCTCCTTGCTGGCCTCCCTCGCTCTCTCCTGTCCCCCCTTATCGCAATCCAAAACTCCGCTGCCAAGGTTATTTATTCTGCCCGTCGCTTCGACCATGTGCAGCCTCTCCTCCTCTCCCTTCACTGGCTCCCCCTTCCTGAACGTATCCTGTTTAAACTCCTGGTTTTCACATTCAAATCGCTCCACAACCAAGCTCCCCCTTACCTCTCGGACCTAATTTCCCCACTCACTCCTGCACGCGCTCTCCACTCTTCCTTTGTCCCCTCCCTCACTTTCCCTCGTTTCTCCTGCTCACCTAACCGCCTTCGACCCTTCTCCCTCACTGCCCCCCATGCCTGGAACTCCCTCCCTGCTCACATCCGCCTTGCCTCCTCCCTCCGCTCCTTCAAATCCCTCCTCAAGACCCACCTTTTCCTTGCTGCCTTTCCCAGTGCCTGCTAGTCTTTCCCCGTACACTTACTGTCGGCCCTCCTCCGCTGACTGCTGCTACCAACCTCTTTGTAACCAAGCCAAGCATACGCACCTGAGACTTCACATCCGCTTGAATGTTTGTTTGTCTTCTCCCCTGTCTCTCCCACTGTCCCCTCTCCCTGTCTCCCCCCCTTTGTCTTTTAGATTGTAAGCCACTGGCAGGGACCGCGTCTAATTCTATGTTCTGTACAGCACCAGGTCACACGACTGGCGCTATATAAATGTTAATAATAATAATAATAATAATAATAATAATCCTGCAAGCCCTTTAAGAGACTGACTGCAAGTCTAACTGAGCTGTGACTGGGCGTGGCTGTAGCCAGCTTGGGAATAAAGAGCTGAGGAGCAGCTCAGTTGGCGGGAGGCTGTCTTGGGAGGTAGGAGCCAGAGGGAGAGCTCCTGTCTGAGGTCCTAGCCAGAGGAAACTGGCAATAAGAACCCAGAGTTAGCCAGAGCTAGAAGCCTGGCTGGGAAGACTACGGCAGGTTTCGTGACCTGGAAACTCAAGTGGGCAAACAGGGGTTGCCTGGACTCTTGATGGGACTTACAGAGTTTGTGTATGACTAAGGGACTTGCTGGAAAAGCAGAGCCCAGACTGAGAGTCTAGTGAAGCAAATGCAAGCAACAGGGGCTGCTTGGGGAGAGAATAAGAACAAATAAACCTGTTTAAGCAAATACCCCAGAGAATCTGGTGTATTTGAGCCCTGATCCTGCATGAACTTATTATGTATAAGCACCATCCTACAACACTGACCTGAATGGGCATATTCATTTTCTCACTTCTTCGCAGCCTCATTCTTCTTTTCTAATTCTGCCAATAACGCAGAAAGTCTAAGGCTATGTTCTCTATGAGCCCTGAGTGTAAGCAAAGTACAGTGCTCACACTCTTTGCAGACCATTACCTGCTGAAGGCCCAGATCCCTGCCCTCCTATGCCCTTGTCGGGGTGGTGGACTGGTTAGGTTGGTTCACCCCAGGAGACTGATGGTTCCAATTGCATTCCAGAATTCTCTGTGGGATATACCTACTGACCTTGATGGCTACTCTGTTGATGGCCTGGTTGTCTTGTGGAATGACATTCTGACCATGGCCATCGACACAGTTGCACCCAGGTGTCCGCTCCCACCATTGCAGCAGCACAGGTCCCCCTGGTATACGGGGGACCTGAGGCAGATAAAGTGGGAGGGTAGACAGTTGGAGCACAGGTGGTGCTCGACTCGTTCTGAAGCTGGCCAACTATGGTATAGATCATTTTTTAACGACTATGCTGTGGCTGTGATGGCAGCGAAGAAGGCTGCCCTCATAGCTTCTGCAAAGTCTCATCCAGCAGAGCTGTTCCAGATGGTGAGAAGTCTGATTAATCTGGCCTGTCTCCACCAGGAATTAGAATTTTCTACAGCCTGCTGTGATATTTTTATTAATTACTTCGCAGACAAAATTGCTCATATTCACTACGATTTTGGTGCTGCTGTTTTAACTGCAGAATCAGAGTTTGGGGTTATGGAACCTCAGTCTTGTACTGTTTATTTGGATCAATTTCAATCAGTATCTTCTACCAATGTGGAGGATTTGCTTGGGGTTATGCAGGCAACCAGTTGTGAATTAGTTCCTTGCCTGTCCTGACTGGTGAAAACCAACCGGGAGCCATTGGAGCCATTGCTGGCTGAGGTTATCAGTGCCTCTCTTACGGGTTGTGATAGGATGCTGGACATTTTTAGAAGTGCAGTTGTCCGATCTTTCCTTAAGAAATCATCTCTGGATGCTGACTCCCTGGCCAGCTATCACCCTGACTCTAACCATCCCTTTTTAGGAAAGGTTATTGAATGGGTGGTTGCCCGCCAGCTCCAGGCTCATCTTGACGCTATCAGATACCTGGACCCATTTCAGTCAGACTTTCATCCTGGGTACGGCACGGAGACTGTGTCTTGGCCATTGATCTGCACCTGGAGATCGATAAGGGGAAATTGTACCCTACTGATCCTATTAGATCTTCCAGTGACATTTGATACAGTTGATCATGACATGTTGTTGACACATCTGCGAGATCTGGCAGGGGTTCATGGGACTGCTCTTGATTGGTTCTGTTAATTCCTGTCAGGGAGGTCTCAGTGAGTAGTGATGGGCGATTGCTCCTCATCCCTTTGTAAGCTCCTTTGTGGTCCCACAGGGTTACATCTTGTCTCCCCTCTTGTTCAACGTGTATATGAGGTTGTGGGTGAAGTCATTTGGAGGTTTGGAGGGAAGGGTCATCAATATGCTGATGATACCCAGCTCTACCTTTTTTTTAAATCTAATCCAGGTCCTGCAGTCTCGATGCTTAACTGATGACTGCCGGCTGTTGGGGACTTGATGAGGATATGCTGACTGGGGATGAATCCTGACAAGACTGAAGTGATGATGGTTGGCTGGTCCTGTGTTTTGGGAGGAATTGGGACTCCTATTATTGATGGGGTCCAGCCCCATTTGGTCAGTCAGGTTTGGAGCTTTGGAGTGCTTTGGACCCCTTGCTGTGCCTGGATCTTCAGGTTGAGGTGCTGGCTAGAAGAGCTTTTCAATACAAGTAGACCAAGCTACTAACCAACAAAAGTGATATTGTATAAAAAAAAAAAACATACAAAAAATGTATATCTGTATAAATTGTACAAGCCTGGATTGGCAAATAATCCTCTAAATAAAACAAACCAAAAACTGATCATGAATAATTATTACAGTGACGTGTTTCAGCTTAAAACCCTTCATCAGGGGTATTCTGTGGACACTGTATTGAAAACATGAAGTACATTTTCTTCATCGGGAATCAGTCTCAATAAATACACCAAATAAATTATCACAAAAGTTTCAATTCTCTTTTACTGAACAGGCTCTCTACTAGCTATCAGCTCAGGTGTCCTATATAAACTTACTGAAACTCCAGTCCTTTCTATGTGAGAAAACGCTTTTCACCAATTCCATCTGGTGAGGAGGCTGTGGCCTTTTCTTTCTGAGTTGGTCTTGACCACGGTTATCCATGCTTTCATCACCTCATGACTAGACTACTGCAATGCGCTCTATGTGGGGCTGCCCCCAATGATTGTTCAGACACTGTAGCTGGTGCAGAATGCGGCAGTCATCTCCTTTCAGGGACGGGTTGCCGGGAGCACATTACACCGGTGCTCCAGAGTCTGCACTGGCTACCAATCGCTTTCCAGGCACAATTCAAGGTCCTGGTCTTGACCTTTAGGGCCCTAAATGGCCTGGGCTCCATATCTAAAAGAGCACCTGCCATGCTCCATCGTGGTTAGTGCTGAAACTCGGTACTCTTTTTTCGCAATACACTGAGGATCACAGTACTCGATTCTGAATTTCCAAGTTTCAAGGTTCAATGTCCAGTACTCGCAACATTCAGAACCCTCAATCAAGTGATGGATGTTTGTGTGACAACCAGTGACCTAGACCTGACACAGGAGGTCAGGGATAATTAACAGTGACCCAGACCTGACACAGGAGGTCAGGGATAATTATCCCGGAGACAGGGAAAGGAGGCTACAGGCGGGATGGCATCCATCTTCTTTCAGCATTTCTCCCTCCAACTTTCCCAACCCCACTAAGGAATGAGGAGTAAGCGGGGGCTCTGGGCTGATACAGTGGCCATTCAGCAGGAGGGGGGCAGGGAGATGGTGGGGTCCTGTGCAGAGCAGCCCTATGGGGCAGAATGGCAAGTATAGTCCTCTTGGGAGGACTCTTAAGAACAAGCCTCAGCCCAGGGAGGGAAATCTAGCAGGGAGGGAGGGAGCATACACAAAGAGGGGCATTAAGGGGAGAGAGTAGGGGGACAGTCTCTGTAAATAGCTTCCACATTGGACGCCGTGCACAGTGGGAGCACTTTGCAGGGAGCAGCTTTATCGGGTATACAGAATATGGAACCCAGTAAAGGGGGAGGTCTGCAGAGTGGGAAGCATTGTACAAGAAATGGAGCCCTGTCCAAGGAGGAGTAAAGTGGGGGAGTCTTGTAGAGACAGAGAGCTGCAGAATAATGGCCATAATTGTGCCCCGTGGGGGAGAGCCCTGGACAGAGGAGAACTGAGTGAGGGAGCTTTGTACAAGGGGAGTGCTGTAGGATGTGGAGCATTATGCCAGGTGGAGTGTCCTATACATGGGCATAGCAGAGTCAGGGAGCCCTGTACAAGGAGTGAACTAGCCAGGAGGTCCTATACAGGAGGAGGTCCTTATAGAAAGCAGAATGGCCAGTGTTGCACAAGGAAAAGAGCTCTGACAGTGGGGAGTAGAGTGGAAGAGTTCTGTAGAAGCCATGAGCTAGAGAGATCACAGAGAGCAGTTTTTGGAAGTTTGCAATGCTTAAACCGAACCAAAGTTATATTCTCAGTAAAGCAGGAAGCTACCAGTAAAAATCTAGCTTTGCCTTGCTTGCTATTTGAAGGAAGTAACAACCTTCTAAACTGAAGGGTGCAGCTCTTCTACCATAGCCATCTCCTAAGCCCTGCTGAACAGCATGTGGTTATGCTGTTCAGCACAGGACAAATTTTCTCCATTGCATTGTATTTAACAAAAAACTTGAATATTCCATAATCAAAAAACCTCCAGTATACAAGAAGAATTAAGGCTCTTGCAAATTCAATCATGCACTAAAAAGCATGGAAATTGCAAGTCAAGTCTCCTGCCTTATCGTCCATGCCATGTTAGTAGTAAAGACATTGTACAGTCTCGCATATTGTGCTCACTTACAACTTAGGCTCCATGCACTCACATTTTGCCTTTGTCTTTCAGTACCGATCCTCGTTGCAGGTTGTGGGCAACATTGAAGCTGGGGACAGGAGGGTGTGAGCTTTCCCTCTATCCTTTCATTTCATTTGGGGAGAATGGGACAGTTGACTAATGGCTCACAACCGTCCCTCTTATCCACTAGTCTCCACTGTCCTCCCAGAGCACAGTGAAGCTGGGTAGAGTCATATACAAATGTTTAATATGAACTTTAAGTTGGGTATGCATTGAAATTAATAAAATGGAATGGCCATTGAAAGGAATGGAGGCAGCAGCAGTGCCAATTTCTAAATAAATACTATTGTCATTCCAACATCAAATTAAGTGATTGTGAGATTATGCAACACAGTTGCATCTTTGGGAGTACATAGGGAAGGCAAAAGGGTGTGAAATGATGAGAAAGGCACCAGATGCAGTAAGTGGAATGGTTGGAATGATAGGGAAAAATACAAAGTGTGCGCAGGATTAGGTAAGTTGGTGGAATGACAGGCGGAATTAGAAATAGTCACAATAATAAGGCTTTGAGTGAAATAACTGATTTAGAAGACTGATGGGATATCTGAGGAAGCAGTCCTATCATTTTACCCACTTACCATAGCTGACTCCCTATCCTTTGACTCCCAATAGACTCCCTCTCTGGTATTCCATTTCCTCTCCTGTTTTTTGTCATTCCACACACACACTTCGGTTCCATATGACACATACAGACAAACATTGTATTTCCCAGGACTTTTGAGTTCTTTGTGACGGGAGTGGGGGCTACAGGGTTAGAGGGGCGACTTGGACCCAGGACTCTTGGGTTGTCTGTTACAAGGCTGAGAGCAGGGGAGAGGAGAACAGGCTCAGAACCAGGACTAGTGAAGGGAGTACAACCTACTGGATTGGAGTGGGGTGGAGAGGCTGGAAGCCAGGAGTCCTGAGTTCTCTGTAACAGGGCTAGGACCAAGTAGATTAGAGGGGGAGAAGGGGTGGGAGCCAGAACTCCTATGTTCTCTCTTTCTTAAAGAGGAAACAGAGGGGGTGAGGGGCCAGCTCACACCCTCCTGTCCCCAGGAAGAGGATTGGGGCTGAAAGACAAAGGCAAAGTGTGTGCGCCTGGAACCTAAGTTGTAAGTGAGCACAATATGTGAGACTGTACAATGTCTTTACTGCTAACATGGCACAGAAGTTAAGGTGGGAGCCTTAACTTGCAATTTCCATGCTTTTTAGTGCATGATTGAGTTTGCAAGGGCCTTATTTCTTCTTGTAAGCCGGAGGTTTTTTGATTATGTAATATCTACACAGGTTGCAAAATTCTGTGTCCTTATAATGCAGACAAGGAAAGCTGCCATGGAGACTGTATAACATTGTTTAACTCTACTGGAATTGTTGTCCAAACCTGTGTTAAGGTATTGTGTGGTGCTTCCACAATAATGGTTATGTCTTTACTATTATTGAAATTGTTCTTGACCCTGATTACATTGAGTACACTGAGTTACATTGAGTAGTTATGGTATTTAATTGGATGTTTACATGCTTCTATTTTTGTGTGTGTTGGAAAATTTATTTTGTGCTGCCAACGGCTAACACAATAAAAAGTTGTTTGATTTGATACTTTCTACATTGGTGTAAAGTAACAACTACCTTTATTGTTGAGTAATTATAGTATTATTAAAGTTTTGCCAGTCCTCCCTGAAGATATATTATGGGTCTGTTTTTCTAGTTGGAGAGAGTCAAAGATATTTTTCTTCCTGTACTATTATTCCTTTGGACATTTTGCCATCTCTGGGTAATTTCAGACATTACGAGATCACAGTCAACCACAGTGAATCCCCTGTGGTGGCTGTGATTCCCGTAACATCTGTTATGCGTTCCACCAGATGTTCACCTCAGTGAATCTCTGGCGGGAATCACATTGACCACGATTCTGGACCTCCGGTTGCCCAGAGATCCAGAATCATGGTGGGATTGAGCCCAAACCGTGGTCATGGTGGCCACGACCCAGGATCGGCCGAAAGTAACATGTTACCTTCTGCTGGCCCGGATCGTGGTCCCGACCATGGGACGGGATCAGGCGCAGTGGCTGAATTGGCTGCTGCACCTGCCCGTCTCCCGGAGGGCAGCCGGCCGGGGGAGTGCAGGGCTGTGCGGCCGCACATCATGCCACGCAGCCCCGTCCACTCCCCGATCCCCTGTAGGAATTGGCCGGCATGTCTGATGGATGGCCGGACTGATTTCTGACCGGGATCTGAAACGGATCCCGGTCCGTGATTGAGCGTGGCGGGCCTCTGGGCCCATCATGTCTAAAATCACCCTCTTTCTGTTAAGAAGAAGGTGGTTGTGATGTGCGCTCCAGTGCCTGCTCCAGCCCTGGAGGCAGCTCCGACGTGTACTCTAGTGCCTCCTCTGGCCCCAGAGATGGTCCCAACACATGCTCCAGTGCCTGCTCCGGCCCCAGAGGCAATCTCCAGTACCTACTCTGGCCCCGCTGCATGCTACGGCCACTGCCTGGCAACCACCACCCACAGTGCCTCAGACTGTGGCTCTGGTGTCTGTGCTGGCCATGACTCTATCTACTCCATCTCCAGAGGCCCATACTTCTTTTCTGACCACCGTCTGCAGTGCCCCTGATGGTGGCTCCAGCCTGTGATGGCCAAGATTCCATCTGTTCTGGCAGTGCTGCAAACTGCCTGGCTTCGATGCCTGCCCAGTGCCTCTGCCTGGCCTCACCCTGCCCAGTCATGGCACCCTCCTGCTGCCCAAGCCCTGCCTTCAGCTCAGCCTTCCAGGACTCCACCTCGCCCTGCCCAGCCATGGTGCCCCCCTCCTTCTGTCTGCAGTTTGGCCTGCTGGGAGCCCACCTCGATGCCCTTGTCCCATGCTTCATCCTGTGTATACCCAGATCCTCGATTAACTGTTACCTCCTGCAGTCCTGGCCCCTGCCTCCCTGTTTGTGGTATCCCCTTCCCTGTCCATGTTCCCAGTCTGTGTTCTGTCTTTCCTTCCCAAAGAGTGGCTCCTCTGTCAGGTCCCAACCTTGAACCCCCACCCTCTGGATTTCTGGAGCAATGACAGACAAACTAGGGATGGGACCCCCCAATGCAACAAAATGCTATAAATTAAATAGGAAACACTTAAAAGAAAAACATTAAGTATAGATTTTACAAACCCAATAAAACCCAAACAGTCTCAAGAATGTCATGAAACAGCCATACAAAATGCACAAATGCCAAGTGTTTCAAATAACAATCACCATAAATTGGCACTGGGAGTATTAGTGCAGATACTTCAGCAGTAATACTTCAAGTACCAATTTACTGTCAGAGGATTGTGTGTACGGTAGAGCTCACTAGGATGGGGGGGGGATGCAGTGCTGTGATAGAAATGTAAAATAAAGGCTTGCGTTACAAGGGTTCACATCTGGCTTATGAGAGAAGTTAGTGTGTGATTCCTTTATTTTTTTAGATTGCTTTTTTCCCCAACAAACATAAAATTAGACAATGGGCTAATTTAAATTTGCATAATGTACATAAATGACCACATACAAAAATTGTGCAAGTGATGTTCCTGCATTGTTCTTCATTTTAACAGTCACTGTCCCTCATTTCAGGGTCTGGGGGTGAGAGGAATGTACACTCTAAGGTTATTTCTGTAGCCCTAGAAGAATAGCCACAGAGAAACTTTCTAATTCTTTGTGTCGCTAAGCTGCTGTACTTAGATTTGAAGCTTTTGGGTGCAGGAGCCACCTTTTCATTACATTTGTGCAGTACCTACCAGAGTGGGGCTCTGGTCTATGGTGAGGCTGCTAGGCACTAAAGCTATTATTATATTAATTAATTATTATTAGTTTTCCTCCATCAGGTAGACTATTACCTAAATGCCCTTCCGGGTAGCAAACAATTCACATTGCTTTTCCCAGCTTTTATATTAATTACTGGAAATGTATATAGAACATATACATAAATGAATTAATGTATACATTAATTAATAATAAATTAATGTATGAACATGCATTTTAATAGACTGAACAATTTATTAATTAATAAACACATGCATTACTTATTCATTCATATATGCACACACATATTATTTAATTAATTATATTAATTACTGGAAACATGTAGAATCCTTGGCCTTGTTTTAGGAATAAATCTTTCCTCTTCTTATCTGTGTATGAAAAGGTATCTAACACAGTGATAGCTGCATGTTTCCTCAGAAACAATACACCTCTATCATGGTTACAAATTCTGTAAGGCTTTGGTTGAGGAAAAGAAAGGCACGGCTTCTCATCTGACAACTCCTCTCCCCCCTCCACAGGGGGTTTCCCAACCCGGACTTTTAAAATACAGGAAAAAGCTCTCTTGTGTAAAAATGTCCTATGTATGTAACCTGGGAAACTGAGATATATCATCAATGAACCAACATTTCATTACGTTAAACACAGTTTCCAGACAGATGAGTCATTGCCATTGACTAAGGGGATGGTTATTTACAACCTGCTGCTGCTGGCAGTGTCACATACACAGAGTACAAACTGCATCAGAACTCAAGGGGTGGTGGGGAGGAACTCAAATCTGTTGTTTCTGGCTGTTAAAAAAGCTTAAATTACAGGTCCCCAGCAATGTTCAGTAATAAATACATTTATTTCCCTTGCACTGCAGTACCTAGCACCTCAATTATAAAGGTTTCTAATTGTGTATGGAGGCAGGCAGCAGAGGTAAAGAGGGTGAAAGAAGTTATTGGGAGGCTATGGGGAGGGAATAAATACTGATGTGTGTGGCAGGGAGAGATACCAGTGCAAGATCCCAGGAAGCTGAAGTCCCATGCAAAATGGCAGCGGCCTCCTCCTAATGCAGGAAAGTTGGTAACACAGACTCACCAATTAGAAAAAAAATGTTTTAAAATGTTACTGTAACTGTTTGATATTCAGTTGAACATAACATCCCCTTCATGGGCTGGGGTGCAGGCCCTGTGGGCCCATATATTATGCATATGTTATAATTTCTAGTTTATTCATCTTGGACCATATGTGTTGGAGCCCCCTCCTGTCCTGAATTGCCATTAATCCATAGGCCAGGATTCCCATTGTTTCAGGTCATGGGCCTGTATTTTGTGCCAGTGCTTCTCTCACATATGTTGTCATTTCAAGTTTATCATCAACCCTATATATTGGGAAGCACTGCACAACAAAGTCCCCCACCCAGACACATAAGTCCTGCCATTGTGCAGTCACGCAGCCCACACTTGCCTGGATTGGGCCCTGCATAATATTGGGGGGAAAGTATAACAAATCCAGGCAAAAGATAGTATCAGAAAGGTGGGAGGCAAATCTCCATTAATTGTAGAAGGTGGGGAAGGCTGATCCTTCCTAAAGAAGGCAGAGTTGGGGAAATTAGCGGGGGGACGATACCAGGTGTGTTTGTCCCAGTTGCATATGGCAGAGGTGGAGGAGGCTTATGTTTGAAAGAATGTCCCAAGTTGCTGGGCTGGTCAGTATAGCACTGATGCAGGAAGCAGGACTTTGGTGGGGTATTCTGGGGACCAAAGCTGGGACGCGCGCAGAATCCAATACGGGCTGATGGCGGACTCGCGGGCAGCTCGGGTTCAGCAGTAGGCTGCGAGAGAGAAGCCCGGCTCGACTCGGGGCAGGGGCCTTAGAGGGAGGAGGCCCGTCTTGCCGGGGAGGTCTTTTTCTGTTGCACCAGCAGTAGCCTCGGTCTCCATGGAAACAGAGCCTGCTCCGCAGCCCCATGGCCGCGGCTCTCTGCCATTATCGGGGTATCAGGACTTGTGCTCAACGTCGGCCGGGCACTGTGGACAACGGGCGTTACCTTCCTTCGAGCCGCGGGCCGCCTGGGCGGATCCCCTGTTGCGAGTGAGGGGGGCCGGAACTGGGTCCTGTTTGCCCCAAGAGGACAAGAAGCTACCAGCCCCGCAGGACCTAGGCGCGAGGAAAAGTTCGGCGCTTTGGGGACACCCCTCGCAGGTAGGTTCTGTGCTCGCTTTGTCTCCTGGGAAGCAAGATCTCCGTTCTCGGCGAGCAGCGCCCGTGTCCGCACTTGTTCGGCTTTGCCGTTGTCATTGTCTCCGGAAGGGCAGCTTCCTTGGAGGCTGGGCGTTGACGTTCCACTTCTATCCTGGCTGGGATGGTTGCTTTCCGTGTTGGGAGCGGTAAAGCTGGCAGTAAGGAGCGGAGCCCTGACTTGGGGCACTGCTAAGAGACCAGGCAGTAGGAGCATGGGGACTGCTTGTACCATTGGTTGGGAAAGGCTACCTCTGCTTTGGTCTGCTCTGAAGCGCAGTCTTTAGGCATCCAGGATATTAGCTCCATATCTAAAAGACCCCCGCCCCCTCCAATTTAGAAATGCCCGTGTGACGGGATTGTGACCTCTCTGCAGCAATCTGGGCTAGCTGTGACTCAGTTTCCCCACTTACAGCTCCTACTGGATCAGCTTTACCCAGAACTGTACCAGCTTATAAGGTTAGGCACCTTTACCTCAAAGGTTCCTGCAGCATAAAAGCCTTTATCTGGTTTGCCTGAGTTTACTGGCTCAGAAAATCCCCAAATTGTGTTACTTTAAAGTTAGGAACTCACTTAAGCACACCGGATTAGTTAAAAAGAAGTTTAATATGAGACAATATAACACAAGATTGTGCTCAGATTGCAGTACATCAAATAAGCATTAAAAATAATGTAGTTTCCTGTATTTGTGAATCCTAACCTATCATTACCTTAAGTATTTGAAGGCTTAAAGGTTCAATTAATTCTTTATAGTTTTCTTCTTTCAGCTGTGATGGAAGGCTGAGATCCAGCTTCTTGCTTCTGTCACAATTACATATCAGTTTTAGAAAAAGATTATTCTCATTTTATTTATTTATTTTTGCATTTATATGCCGCCCCCTCCTGTACAAGCAGCTCGGGGCGGCTGACAACAACATATAAAATTAACCCCACATTAAAATAATCCCACAATAAAACCCCCACCCGGGTTGGTGTGAATGCACTGACCGCGCACATTTCAGCCTAACGCAAACTGTTGAGTGCGGTTTTGAAAGCTGCTCCGAGCAGCTTTTAAAACCACACTCCAACAGTTCGCGTTAGGCTGAATTGGTGCATTCACACCAACCCGGAAATGTGCAGTGCTTTAAATCGCACGATGCCGCGGCGGCAGTTGTGTGATTTAAATGCACGTCTGAATGAGCCCGAAGTCTCTGCCGCCTATGTTGATTACGCTCCATTGGGAGCACGCATCATTGATATGGTGCTCCCCATTCCCTGATACGGTTTATCAGGGAGATTTCAAAAGGTTTCTTGTCCTATTCCTTAGCTATCATAATGAGTTTCATTTTGGCTTGTATAATCAATACTTCATGTCATCTAAGACACACCATGTTTTCCTATATATTACAGTGATTAGTTAGACACTGATAATGGATACAAAACATCAACATGCAGTGCTCACCCCACACATGTGCATGTTTCAGGCATGTCATGCACGTAGGTTTCATAATCTTCACCACACCATAATTTACTATCTCCAAATTGTGCATGGGGTTGGGCCTTTGGATGGAAGCTTTCCCTCTCTCGCCCCCAGTATTGCCAGATTTCAAATACGCCTCTTAACAAAATTTTAATTTTTGGAACAAAATATCCATCCACAAATATGAATGAATGTATCTCTTTTTCAGAAACATTTTCTGTGGAGCAGTTTCTCTTTGCTAATTAGCAACTGTGTTTTGATTACTACAGTGGAGGCTTTTGTCCCATGTGTTGTGTGAGCAATTACTTGCTACCTACTCTAACAGTGGCGATGGTGGTAGAGCACATTCATGCAAAATTTGAATGTGCTGCCTGCCCCCCGCCCCCCCCGCCATACTGTCGGGGGTTAGCTTTCGGGGGATTGCTCACTGCACATAGGGAGAGCGGGGGACAACGGGCCAGAAGTAGCAGGGAGCCGCTGCTTTTTATTTATTTATTTCAATTTATATCCCGCCCCTCCTGCGAATAGCTCGGGGCGGCTAACAATTTAATCATAAAAACAATTCTAAAACAAAATATTAAACAATCCATAAAAACACTACAATAAACAGGCTGGGATAAAAACAACAAATAAATAAGGGTGGGGGAAGATAAAACCCCCCCTCCCCAAAGGCCTGGGCGAACAGCCAGGTCTTACAAATTCGCCGAAATGTCAAAAGGCTTGGGGCCAGGCGAGCTTCCTCCTGGAGGGAATTCCAAAGGCGCGGCCTGGCCACCGAGAATGCCCTCTCCATTGTGGCCCCCTGCTTAACACGGGGGACCTCCAAGACGGCACCCCCGATGGACCAAAGGAGCTGCTCTGGGGCGCGGAGGGCAAGGCGGTCCCTGAGATATGAGGGGCCCAGACCGTAAAGGGCCTTATGTATTAGCACCAATACCTTGAACCTGGCTCGGCACGCTATCAGCAGCCAGTGCACAGTCTGGAGCACAGGTGTTATATGCTCCCGACGGCCCGCCCCCGATAGGAGATGGGCCGCCGCATTCTGCACTAGCTGCAGCTTCCGAACAAGGAACAAAGGCAGCCCCACGTAAAGCGCATTGCAGTAGTCCAGCCTTGAAGTGACGAAGGCATGGATGAGGGAGGCCAGGTCCGGACCAGAGACGAATGGACGCAGCCTCCGCACCAGATACAACTTGTGGAAGGCGGCCTTCACCACTGCCTCCACCTGCTGCTCCAGGCGGAGGTCTGCGTCCAAAATCACCCCCAGACTCCGAAGCTGCCGAGCTACAGGAGGGCGAACCCCCCCAACCAGGGGGACCAACACCTCCCTCGCTCTCCCCACCACCATCACCTCCGTCTTATCGGGGTTGAGCTTCAGTCTGCTCTGCCACATCCACTCCGCCACGGCCTCCAAACACTGGGATCGCAGCGAGACGGCAGGGTCTGGGTGGGTTAACATTGAATGGAAGAAAACACAGTCTACATGCACATCAAGCTTAAAATAAATAATTTGTAAACCCAAAACACAGGGAAACACCCAAAACACTGGCATAACACTGGCAAATCCCAGCAGCAAGGAGTACCCAGGGTTAACATCGGATGGAAGAAAACACAGTCTACATGCACATCAAGCTTAAAATAAATAATTTATAAACCCAAAACACAGG
>QEPC01002794.1:831379-873171 GCA_003113815.1 Sphenodon punctatus
CCCCCCCCCCCCCTGCACAGTTGCGTGCCGGGCAGTTCATACCAGAGCACCTGTATGCAGCGCCCTGGTATGAACTTTCCCCCTTCCTGACCCCTGCAATGGAACAGTGCCCCCTGCGGCACTGTTCCATTGCAGAGTCCCTTTTTGCGGAATGGACGGCGCTTCTAGCTGCCCATTCAGCATAAAGAGAAACGCCTCCCTTTTGTTCCTGAAAGGCTTCCTTAGGAAGCCTTTCGGGGTTGGGGGGAGGGGTGTGAGTCACTGGTTGTGTGTGCGCCCGCGCATACAACCAGTGAGAATGTTTGGAGCCATCTCTCAGAACCTGGTTTAGAGCAGCAACCTTCTCTGAAGGTTGCTGCTCTAAACCAGGTTCTTCGAGGTGGCTTCGAACATTTAGCGCGACGTGCGTGGCCGCTTTTTTTTTTTTTCTTTCTTTCTTGGCGGACTCGGGGCCGGCCGGCCGGGGGAGTCCTGGAGGGGTATGCCCCTCCTGCCCTAGGTTCCCCATCACCACTGCCTGGAGGATGCCTTCCTCACTGGGACACCGCATTCCATACCACGGAGCATTTAAGAGTATTGTTAAGCAAGCCGGTAACCAGACATGACATTATCTCAGTAGATCTAATGGTAAAATCTAAGGTTAGGCAGCTGGTAAATGTTAAATTTAATTCTCCTGAAATAGTTTCCCTAATTTTGGAGAACCGAGCTCTTTTGAGTAGAAATGCAATATATATTTCTAAAGCCTTCGAAACAGAAGCTGCTGATTTGTGCACATGGGATAAAGATATTTATTTTTTAAAATTTATTTTATAGATTTCTACCCCGCCCCTCCTGCCATGCAGCTCGGAGGAGAATCCCCCTGGGTGTTAACTCAGGTCATATAACCCCAGTGCATCCCTCTGTACTTATAGTAGCTGGGAATGTTCATGAGTCGCTTAATAGTCCACTCCAAAGGAATGTTTCCAGGGCTCATGGGATGGAGGTTGACCTCCTTCAAAATTCTCAGTTAACTATCCCTAGGATTCAACCCCCTGTTCCTCCTAAGAGGTTGGACGGGTCTCCCTCTATGATACTGTCCCAAAGGAATTTAATTGTAAGGCTGGATCAGCTGTATAAACAATTGGGAGAACTAAGGACCCAAAAGAAATCTCTTCGTTCGGTTATGGGTTTCCCAGAAGTCCGAGATGACGGTAATATGCTTAACAAGTCGCAGCCCCCAAGGTCTCCGCCCTCCTCACCTACAACTTTGTCTCCTATAAGGGGAGGTGTCTGTGGGTTGCCGACTGATTCCGGGGAGGGCCCATTGTTGTGTTTTCCTGAGGGATTGGGTCTGAGCAAGCAGACACATACAGCTGATTTTAACCCCCCTTTGGGGGCTAACGCTGTGTGGAGTTCCGCCTCCCCAGTTTTGCCTTCCCACCATAGGGTAAGGCCGAGTGGGGATAGCAGGTCCGGGCCCATTAATTCGATCTTGCAGTCTCAGTCACAGACTATTAGCACTCACTCTACACTGGAGTCTTCCCCTACCTTGGTTGAATTAGCTCCGGGGGGCATGATTGTACCTGTATTATTGCCTGACTCGGTGGATAAGCTATGACACTGTTCTTGCGACCCTCTGGAGTATTCAGTTGCAAGCTGGAATATTGCTGGCTGGACGACCCGCCAGGTGGATAGGGGTTTTTATGGTTTTATTGAGGGATTTGATGTTATACTCTTGCAGGAAACTTGGTGTTTGGATGATTTCACCTGTGACGGTTTCAAAGTTTTCTGTGTGAAGGCTTCCCCTCCTGTGTCCCAGGGCAGGTCAAGTGGGGGTTTGGCATTATTAGTACCAGCAGTCCGAAATATGAAAGTGGAATTTGTTTCATCGCATAAATCTAATTTCACTATTTACCATTGTGTATTCCCTTCAGGCATGCGATTATTGATTGGAAATGTTTATTTTCCTCCGCTTGCCTCCCCTTACTATTCCCAGGATTTATGGGAGGTAGCTATTGAATTTTCGTTAGAGGCCATGAGGTCTTTCCCATTGTCTCCACTTATAATTGGCGGAGACTTTTAACACCAGAACAGGTAACCCTGCTGAACAATCTGTTGTCCCCCAGCTTGACGACCCAGAATCCCAGTCTTGCATTGATTCCAGATGTTCGCGATATCGGGTGGTTGGCCCTGGGGCTAAGTTGATTTCTGATTTATGTGACAGACTGGAGTTGGTGGTCTTAAACAGACGTTCTAGGGGGGATACTGAGGGGAACTTTACTTTCCATTCTTGGCAAGGATCAAGTGTTGTTGATTATTTTATATCCTCCATAAATTTTGCAAAATATTGCCAAACTTCAAATTATCCTGAGAATTGAGTCCAATCATTTCCCGTTGGTAGTTTCAGTCTTAGTCCCCGATTCAGGGAGTTCTCCTTGGAAGGACAATTTGGCTGGGTATCAGACAGCCAGCTCTGGAACCTATTATGCATGTGTAAAATGGTCTGAAGAGTTAAAATCTGCTTTTTCCAGTTTTATGCTTTAAGAAGATGTTGTGCGTTGTTGCCAGGGCATTAAGTCTCAAGGAAAGGATGTTTTAATCCATTATGATAAGTTACTGGCTATGTTATTCCCTCTTATGGCAAATCAGAGATCAGGAAACTCTTCGGGGGCACAATTTGCTTGGTTTGATGGAGAGTGTCATGCTTTGAGAACTAGTCTCTGGAAAACTGTTAGGTCCTTGAGGTCTAAACCTTCGCGGGCTCTTAGAGAACAACTTCAGTGTAACAGGTCTCAGTACCGGAAGTTGTTGGCTGTGAAGAAACGTGAGTTCCAACAAAAGAAATGGGTCCTATTATTTAATGCAGTCAACTCCGGAGACTCCCGGTATTTTTGGGAGCTTATCCATAAGACTAATGTCGGGGGTAAACCCCTGGGGCTTTCTCTTGTCCCCCCAGAAGTTTGGGAGAATTATTATAAGGATCTTTTCTCCAATCACTTTTCTATCGGATATAGTATTGAGATCCCCTCGAAAGATCACTTCCAAGCCTGGCAACCTGTATCCCTAGAGGATATATTGGACCTTATTTCTCAGTTTAAAGCTAGGAAGGCTCCCGGGGATGAATTTTATTACTTCTGAGCTCCTGAAGATTGCCCCCAAGTGGTGGGCTACAATACTTGCCCCTCTTTTTACAGCCATTAATGAGACAGGAGAGATCCCTAGCTCTTGGCTGAATAGTAATTATCGCCTATATATAAAAAAAGCGACCCGTTACATCCCGGAAATTATTGACCCATTAGCCTGCTAAGTGTGATTGGGAAGCTGTACGCAAGATTTTTATTAAATAAATTACAACTTTGGCTAGATTTTAATAACATAATGGAACCCGAGCAGGTGGGGTTCCAAAAAGGCAAGTCAGCTTTAGATCATGTGCTTGTTCTTACTGCCATACTCAATAAATACACTGCTTGTCATAATAATCTTTACCTTTGCTTTGTTGATTTATGTATGGCCTTCGACTCCGTGTGTAGGGAACGGTTATGGGCTAAATTAAGTACATCTTCGTTAGACCCATGGCTGCTGTTTTTACTGGTGAAGCTGCATAGTGGTAATTCCCTGAAAATACGGTATAATAACGCATGTAGCCCATCTAGGAAAGTCCAGGTCTTGGCAGGAGTCAGGCAGGGATGTATTCTGGCCCCTGTCTTATTTAACGTATCTAAATGATGTGATTTCACTTTTAAAGTCTAGTGACACCCATGCTTCTGTCGTCGGTGCCAGGAAAATTCCAGCTCTCCTGTATGCCGACGATACTATATTGTTTTCCCAAATGATGGTAGACCTGAGACGAGCTATGAATCAGTTTGGGGCTTATTGTACTAAGGAGGCTTTAGTAATTAATTTCAGCAAGACAAAGGTAATGATAATGGGTAATACTAGGGTCCATAAAATCCATCGCTGGACCATTGGTACTAACCTAATAGAGCAAGTGTCATCATATAGGTATTTGGGAATGATTTTGCTGGCAGATGAAACCTGCATATGGAAGCGGCAAAGTGAGACACACACACACACACATATATATATGGTTATATATATATATAACCAGTTCAGTTGTGCTCCCATAATCAGTTCGCGCTGCCCCCATCCCATAACCAGTTCATTTGCACCCTCACCCCCATATAATCAATTCACACTGCCCCCCACCCATAACCATTTAATTTGTGCCCCCGGGGCAGCGTGAATTCATTATATGAGGGGCGCAAATGAACTGGTTATGGGGTGCGGGTTTAAAGACAGTATTCCTGTTAGCAGTAACTTCTTTAAGAAGAGTTAGTGAAATAGCAGCCATAATAATCTCAGAACCATATTTGCAGATTATTTTCCAAGATAGAATAGATATTGCTTTACATCCTAAATTCCTACCTAAGTGTTGAGTGTTTCCCCTTGCTGTGCCTGTGCACAGCACCACTTGCCCGCCTTGATGCCTGCCTGCAGGGCCAGCCCCAGGCATGTGTTACACGTGTGGCTACACATGGCCCCGCGGCCAGCTGGGGCCCCATGCTTGCCTGGTTGGGCAGCAGGCTGCAGCCAGCTTCTCCCCCAATAAGTTCTTCTGCCTCCCCACCCTGGCTCTGGTCCCCATACCTCACCTGCCTCTGCCTGCTAGTAGCCTTCAGCAACCGCAGAGGGACACTGGGACACACCTCCTCCCCATGTGAGTGATCAGAAGGTTGTTACCTTGTAAAGAAGGTTCTTTGAGATAGCTCCAAACGTTCTCACAACTGGGTTGTACACGCTCCCCCTATTCAAACAATATAGTATTGAGCTCCTCTAGACCATGATGGTCTCGAGCTCCTCTAGTATAAAAAGCGTTCTCCCCCCTTAGAATGACAATTCCTTCCAACCCTTTCTAGGAATATAAGAAAAAAATTCCATGCGGGGCTGGAAGGGTGGGTGTTGTGAGACTGTTCAAAGCTTATACTGACAAGGTAGCAACCTTCTGTTCTTCTTCAAGTGGCTCCTCACAGGCCATTTTTATATGGCTCCGCTAGGTGGGGGGTCCATGGGCACGCTGGTGCGTGGGCGGGGCATGCACATGGCCGCACATGCATCCCCACCCACCCCTCACTCATCCACACCCATGGAGTAAGTGCCATTTCCACCGGTTTCTCAATGCATGGGCACGAGTGGGGGGTGAGTGGGGATGCATGTTAGGTGGGCGCGTACGCACCCACACTCACCATGGGCATGTGCACCACGTCGTTCACACGGAGCTCCCCCACCCATGAGCACACAGAAATCTGCGTGTTCATGGGTGGGAGAGGCCCGTGTAAAAAGGGCCACATTCTCACAACTGTCTTACTTATAAGAACACCTAGCTACTTTAAACGAGTTCAAGGCTTCAGGGTCAGATGAAGGAACTTTAGGGTACTGCAGGAACTTGGAGATGTAATCTTGGAACCTGTCTCTAATCTTTGAGAACTCCTGGAGAACGGGTGAGGTGCTGGAAGACTGGAGATGGGCAAATGTTGTCCCTATCTTCAAAAAGTGGGGAAAGGAGGATCTGGGGAACTACAGACTGGTCAGCCTGACATCAATACCTGGAAATCAGGAAATCTAGAGCAGATTATAAATCAGTCAATCTGTAAACATTTAGAAAACAATGCTGTGATTACTAGGAGTCAGCATGAGTTTGTCAAGAACAAGTCATGCCAGACTAATCTTATTTCCTTTTTTGATCGAGTTACTAGTTATAGTAGATCATGGGAATGCCGTGGACGTAGTATATCTTGATTTCAGTAAAGCATTTGACAGAGTCTCCCCTGATATCCTTCTTGACGAGTTGGTTAAATATGGATTAGATGATACTACCATTAGCTGGATTTACGGCTGATTGAAAAACCGTACCCAAAGAGTGCTGATAAATTGCTCCCCATCAATCTGAAGGGAGGTATCAAGTGGGGTGCCTCAGGGCTCGGTTCTGGGTTCTGTACTGTTCAATAAGGCTGTACCAAATAGTACTTCCGAGTGCTCAAGTCATATACCAAAGTTCCAAATAGTCGGCCCAAGTACTCGGTGGCCCTTCAGCACTGTTTCTGAAAATTCGGAATTCGGAATTCCAGACCTTGGGAAACTTTGGAAACTTCAGAAAGTTGTTGCAAAGTTCTTGAACCCACAGCCAAAGCACTAACCAGAAAAGCAGGCTAGCAAGAGTGGGCTAATTGCACCAGAAGACAACCCCATAAAAGTGCAACTGCATGCAGAAATAAAAAACAACAACCCAACAGTAGTGTACCCCCAGCATGGCCCACCATCAGCAGTGAGTGCACCCACTTTATCATTTTGCCAACCAAGCAGTGCATAAAAATGCAGGCTAGCAAGGGACATTTGCTCAAGAAGCATACAACAACCCCCGCAAAACAGTCTGCAACTGCATGGAGAAATAAATCCAACCAAAAAAGCCAGCAAGCACAGGCACCAGAAGCAGTCACAAAATTAAGAAAGCAGACATTCACGCCCCTCCCCCCAGGGCACCCTCTTCCTTGGCATGGCATTGTGGCAATGGTAACTTGAACAGACCAAGCAAACTTGGGAAGTGGAGCCAGGCAGAGAGATCCCTCTTTATGGTGCCAAGTGCCAACCAAGCAGCAGTAGCAATGTGGCACTCAATTATTTTTTTTTTTTTAAAACTGCATGGCATGGTAAAGGGTAACGTATCCGATCCCTCTATGGACAGGACAGGCCAGGCCAAATCCTACCATACCATGCCAGGACAGGCACCCCTCTCCCCCCATAGCTGATTACTTACAGATCCAGCAGCACTGTAGCATGCAGCACAGCCAAATTCATCAAAGAGAATAGACAAAATGGCTGCAGCGCAGACACTTTTATTTTACCCTGCCAACCAGTTCAAAAGCTGCCCATCTGACTTGGCCAGCCAATCAAAATTGGCTTACCATTTGTCCCCTCCCATACCCCCCTCCTACCAAATATGGCAGTAAGTTTCCAGAAGAAGCTCACATGTCCACCAGCCCCCCACGTGCACAGTGGTTTCCAAAGTTTTCCAAATAATGGCCTTGGTCCTCGGAACCTCGGAATTTGGCGTTTGTGAACCTAATACCTTAATATTTGGCAATTTCCTAAGTTTTCCGAAGACTTCGTTTCAGCCCTGCTTTTCAACATCTTTATTAATGACTTAAATGAAGGAGTAGAGGGGATTGCAGATGACACAAAACTGAGAGGGATACCTAACTCCTTAGAAGACAGAAACAACATTCAAATTGATCTTGACAGGATAGAAAACTGGGTCAAAACTAACAAAATGAAATTTAACAGAGATAAATGTAAAGTTCTACATTTAGGTAAGAAAAATCAAATACACAAGTATAGGATTGGTGATACCTGGCTTGGCTGGAGTACAGGTGAAAAAGCTCTAGGAGTTCTAGTTGATCACAAGCTGAACGTGAGTCAGCAGCATGATGTAGCTGCTAAAAAAGCCAATGCAATTTTAGGCTGCATTAACAGAAACATAGTGTCCAGGTCACTATTCTGCTCTGATCAGACCTCACCTAGAGTACTGTGTCTAGATCTGGGCACCACATTTTAAGAAACACATTGACAGATGTGGCACATGTTGCCCTGAACTGGTATTTTATGTAAATGTTAGTTTAATAAACATGTTTAGATGTTTCAAGGTTTTGTTTAGAGTTTTTGATTTGCAGGTATTGAGGAAAAGTTTTATACATTTCTGGTCATAGTACTTAGAACTTTGTTATTTGATCTGAGTACTTGGATAATCTATGTGGTACAGTTCTAACTGGAATCAGTGAGCTTAAATTACAAAAAAACAGATTTTGCCTAAATGTTAGGAAGAAATTCTTAATGGTAAACTGTTCAATAGCAGAACAGACTGCCCAGGGCAGGGGTGGGCTCTTCTTTGATAACCGAGGCTAGATGGCCATCTGTCAGGGATGCTGTTGCTGTGGATTTCTTGCATTGAGCAGCGAGTTGGACTAGATGACCTCTGAGTGCTCTTCCAACTCTAAGATTCTATTATTCTAACTCTGAGAGATGTAGCCTAGCCTTCTTGGCTAGCCCCACCCACTTTCTCCACCCTCTTCTTCCTCCCTCTTTATTGTACTGAGTGCTGCAGAGAAGTGCTCACATGCAGCGCACCACAGTTAAAGCAGCAGGGACAGCCAGGCAGTCACGGTGACACAGCAGGATGGGACACAGGTACAGCTGATGCAGCTGCCTTGCATCTGGGTTCCCCCCAGGCTTGTTGACCCAGGTGCAGCTGCATCTGTGGCTCCTATTATAGCTATGCCTCTGCCGTGTTCAGTGGCTGCAGTGGCTCACTGAGTCTCCCTCTCCATCGGGCTTGCTTCCGAGGACCTTTACTAATGCTGGGAGGTGAGACCACTAGCAGGACTTTGCTCCTTTCTGTTCCTGCCCCACTACACCCCTGAACCAGTCACCAGCCTCAGTTTTCTGGGCAGCAATGGTGCCCAGGTGCCTGCAAATTTCACGCCCTGATATAAGATTAATGAAATACAGCTCCCCATAGAGAAAAACAAATTTAAAAGATAATGAAAAGCGCATTCATTACATATCATTTTAGGTGATAAAATTTCATTATTTTTTCCCATATTGTTAAATTAACCAAAGCATTTAAAAATAATATAAACATTGCTAACTTTACAATAACTTTGAAACAAAATTATTGTATGAAATTTCTTAACTACTTTATGATTACCATTAACATTCCTAAGGAAGAGAAATTAAAATTCTCTTTAGTTTGAATTTCTTGGGTGTTTATATTTGGAGAAGTTTACAAAACTGTGATAAAACACACCTTTACCCTTTGGTGCGTTAACATGACTGTTTTCTTTTTGCTAAAACCAATGTTACTGGACATTTATGAACACATTTTATTTTGTGCTGTTTTGGGCCACAATCTTAATTTGTCCAGGTATGCAGGTAGGTTGCGTGTACTTAAGCTGGTGCTAAATAAGTGGGTGCCAAATCCTCACTCGCACTGTGCAGCATACCACATTTGTGGGCTACTGCCTGTAATATGTGAGCGTCGAAGGCAGCTCAATATCTGAGGCATATTTATGGCACTTAAGCAATGACAATATAGAGGCATTATGCCTGGGCTGCAGATGGAATTGAGAGTGGGTGATGTGCACAGTGCCTGTTGTTATGAATGAAGATTTGGCACCCACTTAAGTCTGTTACAGCACTTGGGTGTGCAGATTACGCATGCACAACCCCCTTGCACACCTGGATAGACGAGGACTGAATCTATTCCAACAGCAAAAGACATTTCTTAAAATTTTAGGGTTGGAAGGCATCTGAAGGGTCATCTAGTCCAACTCACTATTCCAAAGCAGGATATCCTCTGACTGCAGCATAGTAGACAGGGCTTGTTGTCCTGGATTTTCTAAGGAGGGATATTCCACAGGAAGCTTATTCCATTGCCCAATAAGTTATAAGTTATTAGTTTTCCTAATATTTAACCAACATCTGCATTTAAGCCCATTCCCTTTTGGTCTATTTTCTGTGACAGCAGAGAACAAATGTTCACCATCTCTTTTGTGACATCCTTTTAGATGCAGAGTGATAATTTAACATTTTGGCCAGATGAATAAATTACCACCCTATATTTGAAAACTGCCATCATGTCCCCCTTAGTTTTCTTTTCTCTAGGCTAAACATACCCAATCACATCAGCCTCTTTCCTTATGTGACTTGTCTTCCAGCTCCTTTATCATCTTAGTTGCTCTCCTCTGAATCTTCTTCAGTTTGTCTACATCCTTCTTGAAGTGTGGTGCCCCAAACCAAATGCATTATTCCGGGTGAGTTCTCGGAGCAGGAGGAGTCCATTGATTTCAGTAGGGTTCTGTGTGGCTTCATAGATCTGATTGCATGGCTGGGTCTTTTTTATTTATCAGGCTTTCTTCTTTTATTTAATCTTCCTTCTTTAAACCCCAAGAAACATTGATGGAACTGAACCAAAAAAAACAAAGGCTGTGGTCCTGAAACCACTTACTCTGGAGAATTTCCATTTAAATCAATGGGACTACTGTGGAGTAAATGGCTTGTGCATTGCAGCCATGGATGGCAAGTTCTGGTTGGTAAATTTATTTATTATGTAATTAACATTTTTTTTAGTGATTGGTGTACATGGTGTACATGTAATATGCAAAACTGAATATTACAATTGCAATGTGGGGGTGGGGGGAAGGAGAGGGATGGAGGTGCGATAATATGTTTTATAGTTTTATGATTTTAATTGTGAATGTATATTGTTGTGAGCTGCCCCAAGCTGCCTGTGGTAGGAGAGGTGGGATACTAAATGCTTTTATAAATAAATAAATAAAATCAGGTGAAAGGGACCCTGTGAACAATATTAGAAATTTTAGTTACTCTGAATTTCATACTTTGCCTATCCAGTTGTTAAAAGAAATTGTGACTCCCATTTGACAGGTACTGAACAGTGATGGTAAAAGAAAAACAGCTGACTGTAAGGTCTCCATTTGGTTCTCCTGCGACTTTTATTAAAGGTCTTGTGTAAAGACTGCATTGCTAATTTTAGTCAATGAGGCATGTTGTCAGGTGTTTTTTTGGTTTTTTTTAGATGGTTATGAAAGTGTTCTCATACTAAACTTTATGTGATTGACATCATAGCTTTTTTATTTAGTGGAGAAGAAACTGTACAGAACAGTTATAAATATTTTTGGATAAATAATTTCACAGCTGATTTTGAATTAATGTCAAGATTATTATTTTCTTTTTAAAAATAGTTTGGTATTTGTTCTTTTGCATTAGAAATATTTTAGCTAATACCACTTGTAGCTGGGGCGACAGCCAAATGCATTTACAGCAGCAGCGGCTGAAAGAAGTGAAAGGGAGATATAAAAAGAACAGACCTTTCTGACATGTTGTCCGGTGCTCAGTAACATTTTTTCGTGCTCAGACAAGTCCTCTGTAATATTTCTTTCAGTTTTAAAGAAAGCCCCAACCCCATCCCTGCCTATTTAAGTGAAAAAGTGCATTTTGTTATAGTATCATGAACACCATTACTAAATATGTACACCATCAAGTTTAATTTCTTATATAAAATATCTTATGCAAAAATTCTGTTAAGAGTAGTTAAGATGAAGATTAACAAACTTGATCTTCACAAAACATGGAAAATGCAAGTTAAGGCCACCTCTTTACTGCTTACACGGCACATGAGTTAAAGACATTGCACCGTCTCACATATTATGCTCACTTATAACTTAGGATCCACATTTTGCCTTGGCAAAATATTGGTATCAGTTTCTTTAGTTTTCAGCTCCCCTGTGTGTCGGATCTCCTATCGGTATCGGATCTGTTGGTGTCGTTTCTTTTTTCCATTGAAGTCTAATGGGAAAAAACCAACACCAATACATCAGATACTGATAGGAGATCTGAAACACAGGGGAGCTGAAACCGATACCGATATTTTGCCTGGAGTCCCACCCCTACCAGTGCTTATACTATAATAACTTGGTGTTTATTTATCTTGCAAGCTGTGGTAGCAACAATTTTATGATGTATAATTCTTTTCTCCAGTCAGTGCAACAAATTTCCCTGTTGTAAACTCTATCCAGGTTGACAAGAGATACACCAGCAGTGAGACTTGCACATTTTATTTTTATTAGATTCTAAACATTGCTTGAAGTAAAGTTACCCCTAACCTGTAGAGAAAGAGGATTGGGGTGAAAGACCAAGGCAAAGTGTGAGTGCATGGATCCTAAGTTATAAGTGAGCGTAATATGTGAGACCGTGCAATGTCTTTAACTCATGTGTCGTGTAAGCAGTAAAGAGGTGGCCTTAACTTGCATTTTCCATGTTTTGTGAAGGTCAAGTTTGTTAATCTTCATCTTAACTACTCTTAACAGAATTTTTGCATAAGATATTTTATATAAGAACTACTCTTATATAAGAGTATATAAGAACTACTATATATATGACTACTCTTCAATGGAAAAGAGAACCCTCGAGACATAGGGCAGCCCATCAAAAAACCCCAAACGTTTTCCTCTGTAGTTAAATGGGGAGATGAAGGAGGCTATTAGAGCCAAAAAGACTTAGGAAATGGAAGGCTAGTCCCAATGAAAATAATACGAAAGAGCATGAACACTGGCAATGTAAATGTAAAGTGTTAATAAGGCAGGCCAAGAGAGATTTTGAAGGGAGGCTTGCTAAAGAGGCAAAAACAAGCAACAAAAACTTTTTCAAATACATCAGAAGCAAGAAGCCTGCTAGGGAGTCAGTTGTGCCATTAGATGACAAGGGAGTAAAAGGGGCGTTCAGGAAGGATAAGGATATTGCAGATAAGCTGAATGAGTTCTTTGTGTCTGTCTTCACTGCGGAGGATTTTGGGGACGTACCCATGCTGGATCCTTTGCTTTGTGGGCGAGGAATTGGAAGAGCTGTTACAAATCAATATGACGTTGGAAGATGTTCTAGGGCAAATTGACAAACTGAATACTAACAAGTCACCAGGGCCAGATGTCATTCACCCCAGAGTTCTGAAGGAACTCAAATATGAAATCACAGATCTACTGTTAGTCATTTGTAACCTGTCACTAAAAGCTGCCACTGTACCCGAGGACTGGAGGGTGGCAAATGTAACCCCAATATTATCCAGAGGCGATCCTGGAAACTACATATCAGTAAGCTTGACGTTGGTGCTGGGCAAAATGGTGGAAACCATCATTAAGGACAGAATTACAGGGCATGTTGACAAACATGGCTTAATGGGGAAGAGTCAACATGGATTTAGTAAAGGTACGTCATGTCTCACTAACCTGTTGGAATTCTTCGAGGGTGTAAATAAGCATGTGGACAAGGGAGACCCAGTAGATATAGTGTACCTGGATTTCCAGAAAGCATTTGATAAGGTCCCTCATGAGAGACTCTTGAGAAAATTAAAAAGTCGTGGAATAGGAGGTCGTGTCTTACTATGGATCAGAAACTGGTTGAAAGATAGAAAGCAAAGGGTAGGACTAAATGGTCAGTTTTCACAATGGAGAGATGTAAAAAGTGGTGTGCCTCAGGGATCTGTATTGGGACCAGTGCTGTTTAATCTATTCATTAATGATTTAGAAAAGGGTGTTAACAGTGAAGTGATCAAATTTGCAGACAACACCAAGTTATTCATGGTAGTTAATGCCTCTATACAGATCAATGGTGCGACCACACCTCGAATATTGTGTGCAGTTCTGGTCACCCCATCTCAAAAAAGTCATAGGTGAACTAGAAAAGGTACAGAGAAGGGCAACAAAAATGATCAAGGACATGGAAGGGCTCCCGTATGAGGAGAGGCTTGGTAGGTTAGGGCTCTTCAGCTTGGAGAAGAGATGACTGAAAGTAAATATGACAGAGGTCTACAAAACCATGAGTGGTGTGGAGCTAATAAACAAGGAGCAGTTACTTACCCTCTCAGCTAGTACTAGAACTACGTCCTGTAGCAAATGTATATGCTACCAAGACTGCTTGTGGCCTTGGTCGATGATCTGTGCCGAGACTTGGACCAGAGTCGATCCACTCTCCTGATTTTGCTAGATCTTTCAGCAGCGTTTGACATGGTTTACCAAGAGATGTTGGTGACCCACCTGTGGGATTGTGCTGGGGTAGGAGAGTTCTTGAATGGTTCCACTCGTTCCTGGCTGGGAGATCTCTGCATGAGATCTCTGGGAGATTGTACATCTTCCCCCCCGGGCCCTCATGCGTGGAGTCGCGCAGGGATGCATTTTGTCCCCTTTACTGTTCAACGTGTATATGCAGCCACTGGGTGAGATCGTGAGAGGATTTGAAGTTCGGTGTCATCAATATACTGGTGACACCCAGCTGTATCTCTTGTTTTCATCCAGCTCATGTTCGGCAGTCTCGGTGTTCACCCGGTGCCTGGCTGCGGTGGGGGATTGGATGAGCACAAGCTGTCTGAAGCTGAATCCTGACAAGATGGAGGTGATACTGATGGGTAAGGGGGAGGGAGTGGAGGCCCCCATTATTCATGGAGTGCATCCCTCCTTGGTTCCTCAGGTTCAGAGCCTTGGAGTCCTCGATTCACAGGTCCACCTGGACAATCAGGTGGCAACAGTGGTGAGGAGTGCGTTTGATAAATTACATCTGGTCCGACGTCTTTGTGGGCTCCAGTCTTGCCACCATCATCCATGCATTTATTACCTTGAAATAGGATTACTGCAGCATGTTCTACATGGGGCCACCCCTGGTGATGACCCTGCAGCTGGTGTAGAATGCAGCGGCCTGCCACCTTATGAGGACAGGTCGCCAGGAGCACATAACAGCGGTGCTCCGATCTCTGCGCTGGTTGGCTATAGTCTTCTGGGTCTGATTCAAGGTGTTGGTTATTACCTCTAAAGCCCTATATGGCTTGGGCCCCACTTACCTGCGGGACTGTTAGACCCCTCGTGTCCTGGACCAGCCCCTGTGGTCAGCTGGAGACACCCACTTGGAGGTCCCCCTGGTTTCCCGGGTGGCCATGTTCGAGCAGGCATTCTAGGTGGTCACGCCACGGCTATGGAACTCCTTCCCTGTGGAGATGCACCTCTCTTCGGATCTCCCCTCCTTCTGCAGACAGTGTAAGACCTGGCTGTTTCACCAGGCGTTTTGGATGTGTAGTGGGTGGTTTTTTCTCTCTCGCTTTTTAGTTTTTGGTTTCTGTTTTAGGCGTAATGGGTTTTTTACTGGACCCTTTTATTGTGGGTTTTAATTATGATATTTTATTATTTATTTTTATTATTATTATTATTATTAACAAACATTTATATAGTGCCAGCAGTGTACCTGGCACTTTACAAAGTAATAAAATAGACACGGTCCCTGCCCCTAGGGCTTACAATCTGAGAGACAGGAGCTGGGGGAGAGACTTAGGAAGGGGAACAGAGGGAGAGACAAGGGGTCTAACATTCATGAAGATGCGAGGTCTCAAGTGCACGTACTTGGCTTGGTTACGATGAGAATGACAGCAGGCAGGTCCATGTTGCAAGGATAAGGGTAAACCGATCGTAGGTATAGGAATAGTGGCTCAGCAGGATAAAGAGTCAGACAGAGCAGAGCGAAAGAGGTGAGTTTTAAGGAGAGATTTGAAGGTATGAAGGGAGGGGGCAAGGCGGATGTGGACAGGGAGGGAGCTCCAGGCATTATTTTTTAATGTTTCATATATGATGTACACCAACCTGGGCGGCCATTTGGCAGGAGGGGGTGGTTTAGAAATATCATAAATTTCCCTGGTTGGAAATTTATCTGGGGTTGGATTTGGCTGGAGACAGAGTGGGGATACTGCTGATATACCGTGCACCCACCTGTACAGCAACCTCCCTGCACGCACTGACCGAGCTGGTGTCGGAGGTGATCTTGCGGTCCCCCAGGACAATAGTACTGGGGGACTTCAATATCCATGCCGACGCCAGTCTTGGAGGGGCGGAGCGTGAGTTCATGGCCACCATGGCAACCATGGGCCTGTCTCAGAGAGTAGTAGGCCCCACACATGTTGGAGGACATACCCTGGACATGATATTTTGCACAGGCGTTGAGGCAGGGGATCCGTTGGTGAGGAAGGTATCAACAGTGCCCTTGTTGTGGACGGACCATCATCTCTTCCGGGCGGATATCCTGGCACATGTCAGCCCCCGGGAAGATGTGGAACCAGTTAGGTTGGTTCACCCCCGAAGGCTTATGGAACCTAAAAGGTTCCAGATAGCTCTAAGGGATGTTTCCTCTGACCTCGATGGCCGCCCACTCAATGACCTCGTGTCTAGGTGGAATATTGTGCTAATGGAGACCATCGACTGTGTGACTCCCAGGTGTCCACTCCCGAATTGCTGACAATGCAGCTCCCTGTGGTATACTGGGTAGCTGCTGCAGATGAAGCAGGAAGGGTGGCGGTTAGAGTGACGGTGGTATCATTCGCGGACTGAAGTTGACCGATTGCAGCATAGAGTCTGGTTATGTACCTATGTCGTTGCAGTGTAGACAGCAAAGAAGGCTTTCTTTGCTGCCCTCATTGCGTCCACTAAGTCCTGCCCAGCGGAGCTGTTCCGGGTGGTGAGGGGGCTGGTCAGTCCGGCCTCCCTCCACCTGGATGTAGAACCATTAAATGCTCGCTGTGATTTGTTTACAGACTTTTTTGCAAATAAAATTGCTCAAATTCACTACAGTTTTGATGTCACTTTTTTAGCAGGGAACGGGTCAGAGGCAGTAGAAGCCCCTTCTTGTTCTGTTTTATGGGATGAGTTTTGGGCGGTGTTGCCCTCAGATGCAGGGGATGCTCTTGGGACTGTTTGAGCCACCTATTGTGAACTAGATCCATGCCTGTCCTGGCTGGTTAAGGCTAGCCGGGAGACACTGGGGCCGCTGCTGGTGGGGGTCAACGCCTCCTTTGGGAAGGGCAGGATGACGGGATAACTGACACCCCTGCCAGTTATCGGCCAGTCTCTAACCTTCCCTTTTTAGGGAAGGTTATTGAATGGGTGGTGGCTCAGCAGCTTCAGGGGCATTTGGATCGGGTTAATTTTCTCAATCCCTCGCAGTCGGGCGTTCGTCCGGGTTATGGCACAGAGACTGCGCTTGTGGCCTTGGCCAACGACCTCTCCCGTGAGTTGGACCTGGGTTGTTCAACCCTGCTGATCCTGTTAGATCTCTCGGCTGCATTTGATTCCTTTTTTTTTTTTTTTTTTTTTTTAAATTTATTAATTTTCTTTTATTTTATATAACATTGTAAACAAATTCAAACATTCAACTGTGGCTATAACATTGTAAACATTAAACTGTGGTTACAAAACGTTTTTCCTTGGTAGTGTTTCTTTGGGTTCAGGTGGGCCTTTTACTTATACATAATAATCAAATAAATATGTTCTTTGATCTTCAGGTAGATCTGATTTTGTCATTACGCAAACACAGGGGAACCATTTTGCAGCAAAAGATTCTTTTTTGTCCATTAAATTCGCTGCTATTTTTTCCATAGTCAGGTGGTACCACAATCTATTCATCCATTCCCCAGTCGACAATTCTTTAGTGTCTTTCCAATGTAGGGCGATGACCTTCTTTGCAGCCTGGAGAAACACCGAGCAAGATTCCCGTTGTTTTTGTAATATCTCAACTGCTGGAAATAAACCCAACAGAGCTACCTCCGGTTTAAACGGTATGATCAATTTCATCATCTCTTCCATTTTTTCCCATACCCCTCTCCATAGGGGTTGTACCCGGTCACAATCCCACCAACAATGTCTTTGCGTTCCCTGCTCTCCGCATCCCCTCCAACATAAACCTCTTTCCCCTCCCTCTTCCATATGTCTGAATTGCATAGGGGTCAAGTAAAATCTCATTACTAGTTTAATTTGGCATTCTTTGATTTCCAGTGAGTGGGCGTTATTATGCATGTAATCTATTATTTCTAATTCTTCCTTTTCTGCAATCTCTATTCCTAACTCCTCTTTCCATTTCTGTATGTAACCTATCTGTTTGGGATACCATATTTCTTTTAAAGTTCTATATATGCGTGATAATTTTCCTTTGTTATTAGTATGTTCAAACAATACCTTTTCTATTTTGTTGGGGTCTCTAGTATATTGTTCTTTTTTGTCTTTACTATTTATTGCATGCTTAAGTTGCATATATTCAAATGGGTTTATTCGTATTTTAATTATTTTTTCCATGTCCTCTTTACTAATTATTTCTTTGTCTTTAATTATATGACTAATTTTTCCTAATCCTTTCTCCTTTAATTTTTTCCTCAGTTTCTGAGCCTGTTGTTGTGTTTGGAGGCACAATAAGTCTATCGGTGAGTATGGGAAATGGTTTTGATTAATTTTGATTTTTTTAATTATATTTTGCCATGTCATCCATGTGCCCCAGGCAAAGGGATGATCCTTCCATATTTTTTTGTTTGGTGTGCCCTCGTCTGTTATTATATTTTTCAGACTGTGTGTGGCTAAAATGTGTTGTTCTATTTCTACCCATTTAATATCTTTTGGTTGGTAATACCAGTTATTTAATGTTCCCAATATTGCAGCCTTGTGATAAAGGCGCAGGTCAGGGAGATTTATACCTCCTTTTTCTTTAGGTCTCATTAATGTTTGCTTATTTACTCTTGGTTTATTTCCTTTCCAAATTATTTCTTTCATTAATTTGTCACATTCTGTAAAAAATTGGTTTGGTAATTGAATGGGTAATGCTAACATTTTATACAAGATTTTAGGTAGTAATATCATTTTAAATAAATTTACTCTTCCCAACCAGGAGCAAGGTAAATCTTTCCAATCTGTTGCTTCTTTGCTAAGTTGTTGGGGGAGTTTTGCAAAATTTTCTTTGTAAATTTGGTTTAATTGTTTTGGTAACTTTACTCCTAGGTATTGTACTGCTTTCTCTTCCTCCGGATAAGGGAGGATTGCTTTGATGTCTTGTCTTTGTCTTTCCGTTTGTCCATATATCAATGCGTATGATTTCCTTTCATTAATTTTATACCCTGAGATGTCTCCAAATTCCTGTATCAATTTTAGTAAGGGTGGGGTAGAGGTTACTGGATCTCCTATAAATAATACAGTGTCATCTGCAAACATTGTTATTTTATGTTCTGTTTTATCAATGCGTATTCCTTTGATTTCTGTTTCCTGTCTGATTGCAATTGCTAAAACTTCCAATGTTAAATTAAACAATAAGGGTGATAGGGGGCATCCCTGTCTAGTTCCTCTGGCTAATTTAAATGATTTCGAGTGTCCATTATTTATTATAAGTTTAGATACTGGGTCCTTATAAATTGCTTTAATCCAATTAAGGAATGGTCCTTCAAATCCCATTTTGCTCAGTATTTGTTCCAGGCACTTTATCTCAGTCCTATCAAAGGCCTTCTCCGCATCCAGCATTATAATTGCTGCTTTTTCCTTTGTCTTGTGAAGGTGGTGCATTATATTAGTTACTCTGCGGATATTGTCTGATCCTTGTCTTGTAGGTATAAAACCTACTTGGTCGGGATCTATCAAATCCTTTATTATTGCTGTTAACCTGTTTGCTAATGCTTTTGAAAAAATTTTGAAGTCTACATTCAATAATGATATAGGGCGGTAGTTTTCGCATTTGTCACTAGGTCTTCCTGTTTTGGGGATCAGGGTGATATTTGCTTCGTAGAATGATTGGGGTAATTTTCCTGTTTTTAAAATTTCATTATATGTGTTAACTAGGTATGGACTCACTAATGCTGCTGTTTTTTTATAGAACTCTGATGGTAATCCATCAGGTCCTGCTGCTTTGTTATTTGTTAAGTTTTTAATTATTTCTACAATTTCTTTTGTTTGGAGAGGGCTATTTAAGTATTTAATTTGATCTGAGTTTAATTTGGGTAATTTGTATTTATTCAAAAATTCTGTTATCTTTTTAGGTTCTGGATTTGATGAGGAGTACAACGTCTGATAGTAATTGAAGAATTCCTGTCTGATTTCCTCATCCTTGGTTATCCTGATTTTGTCTGCTGTCTGTAATGAAATTATGTGTGACTTTTTGTTTTGCCTTTTAACTAATCGTGCCAGTGTTTTTCCTGGCTTATTACTGTATGCAAAATAAAATCCTTTAATTTGTTTCAGTTGTGCAGTGGTTTTTTCTATTTCTTTTAGGTTAATTTGTTCTCTAATTTCTGTGATTTTCTTTGCTCTTTGTTTTGTGGGGTTAATTTTATTAATTGCTTCTACTGCTTTTAGTTCTCGTTGTAATTCCTTCAAATATTCCCTATTTTGTTTGCATAGTTTTGATTTTATGGCTATCATTTTCCCCCTGATTACTACTTTTGCAGCTTCCCATAGAATGGCTTGTGTGTCTACACTTCCTTCATTAAGTTCAAAGTACTCTTTCAGGGCTTTTTGGGTTTGTTCTAAAAAAAAATTATTTTTCAACCAGCCCCTGGATAATTGCCAATTACTGTTTTGCGAGGTTTTTGATCTTTCTGCCCATTGTATTTCTGTAACTACTGAGTCATGGTCTGAAATGACATTAGTTTTAATAAAACATTTCTTACATTTTTGTATTTCTGTTGTACACATGAGGGCATAATCGATTCTCGTGTAAGTATTGTGTGCGGGTGAGTAAAAAGTGTAATCTCTTTCTGTTTGATTTAAATGTCTCCATACATCTATCAAATTATTTATTTTCAGTAAGCTTTCTAAATTAAGTTGCCATTTCCCAGGAAGTTTGTTTTTAGAGTGATCTTTACTTGACCAGCTCGCATTCAGGTCTCCTTGCATTATTAATATACCCTTTCTGTATTGTTCTATCAGGGGGAGAATCCCTCTGATAAATTCATATGTACCCTCATTCGGTGCATATATATTAACCATTGTTGTAGTTTTGCCCTCTAATTCTCCCACTACGATGAGCAGTCTGCCTTCTTCCTCTCTGTATATTTTTTCCAAGTTAAATGTTTTGTTAGCCTTTATCCCAATTAAGACCCCTGCCTTTTTCTTCTGTGGGTTGCATGCGTGAAATATTTCCCCAAAATATTTGTTTTTGAATCTCTTGCTATCCTTATCTCTAAAGTGTGTCTCCTGTAGGAAACATACATCTGCCCCAATTTCTTTGATCTCTTGTGCTATTCTTTTTCTTTTTATGACTTCATTTAGTCCCTTTACATTAAGGGACATTGTTTTAATATCTTCTACCATATCTGTCTGTTATGTTTTTCCTTTATGAACACTTTTTCCTTCTTTTTCTGTTGCCTTGCCCAACCTTCCTGAACCATTTCCTTTTTAAACCAACTATTTACATTATCAACTTTATTAACCTTCTTCTCCTGGGGAGGAACTGTATCATTATATTTTTTCAGTGTGAGGCTCATTGCCTTTTACTTAACCTCTCAGCTCCCTCCTCCACCTTCTCCGCCTTTTTCCTTGGGCCTATTTGCCCTTCCCTTAATAATTGTTATTGTTTATCAGCCTCTTATTCTATATTTCTTATCTTAAACCTTCTATTTATACCAACCTATCTATTTCAGTTATTATGAATAAACATAGATCTAATATTCATGTTATTCCCTTTTCCTGTTGTTCTCATATTTACATACATTTATATCATGCAAACATATACCTAACATTTCTGTTTTTCCCTCTTCGTGTGGTTCACATAAGTATAAACCTCATTTTTATATTAATCACTCTTTTCTGTTTCACATAAATTTTTTAAGCTTATTATTGTATATCAGCCTCTTATTCTATGTTTCTTATCTTAAACCTTCTATTTGTACCAACCTATCTATTTCAGCTATTATGAATATTGTTTTTAAACATAAACATCATATTCAGTAACATTTACTTAAACAACATATTCAGAGACAATTTCTTAACTCAGGTGTTTTCTTCCTGTTCTCTTGCTTGTTTGTACAGGAATCCTTCTAGTTCGTTAGGTTCTAGAAATATTTTTCTTTTCCCATTCCAAAGGATGGTCATCCTTGCTGGAAACCATAATTGTGGTTTTAAGTCTTTTTGGTTTAGTTCAGTGAAATATTTGGCCCACCTCCTTCTTTTATTCATAGTTTCTCCTGCGTAATCTGGGAAGAATTTGATTTTTCTTCCCTGGTATTCCAGGGATTTATTTCCCCTGGCCAGTCTCAAAATTTTTTCTTTTTGTTGGTAGTCCATAAATTTCATGATTATGGCTCTCGGGGGTTCCTCATCGCTGGGCTTGGGTCTGTTGGCTCTATGAGCTCTTTCTATGTTTGGTTTGTGCAGGTTGGGCTCTCCTGGGAAGGTGGATTCTAGCACTTTCCATATCAAGGATATTGTGTCTCTTCCTTCCCAATTTTCGGGGATGCCCACCAGCCTTAAATTAGACCTCCTCGCCCTGTTCTCCTGATCCTCGCATCTGGTCTCTAAGGTTTTTATTAAGTCCATCATCTTACTTTGCTGGTCCTGGGTTTTTAGTGTGTTGTCCTCCAGTGTTGAAATCCTAGTCTCAGCTGCATTTACTTTTTTGGTCAGGGCTTCAGTCTTTTTCTTATTTTGTATGTCTGATTGCTGCAGCTTGATTATTTCAGCCATCTGACTCTCCCTTGCAGCCTCTGCAGCAGCCATGCCTGCTTTTATTTCAGAGAGGATGGCAAAAATCCTGTCCTCTCTTTCTGTCTCTGAGCCTCTGCCTTCTGCACGTGGCTCTTCCCCTGCTGAAAAAGCTGCGGCGGCCATTTTGGCTCCATTTTCAGCTCTCTGAGGGGGGAGGGGGGCCGTTTTTGTTTGAAACAGTTTATCATTTCTGGCAGACCCAGGTTTATTTTCCTGAGCCCCCTTTGATTTCCCCATCCTCCCGTACCTTTTGAGTTGTTTTGGGGTTGGTTTTCTTCTTTTTTAGAGGCTTTTTCTCAGCGTGAGGAGAGGAGCCCAGGGAAGTGCGACTATGCTCTTTCGCACATGTGCAGTTCCTCGGCTGCATTTGATTCCATTGATGAGTTGTTAGTGACTTGGCTGTGGAACCAGACAGGGATTGGCGGGACTGTTCTTGAATGGTTCCGCTCTTTCCTGGCCGGGAGAACCCAGCGTTTGGTACCGGGGGAGTTTTCATCTTCCCACCGGGGCCTCGTGTGGAGTACTGCAGGGTTCCAGCTCATCCCCTCTCTTGTTCAATGTGTACATGCAGCCTCTGGGAGAGGTTGTTAGGGATTATGGAGTGAGATGTCATCAATATGCTGATGACACCCAGCTATACCTCTCATTTTCCTCCAACTCAGGCCCGGCAGTCTCAGTGCTTACCCAGTGTTTGTCCGCTGTGGGGGATTGGATGAGGGTGAGCTGCCTGAGGCTAAATCCTGAAAAGACGGAGGTGATGGTTGTGGGAAGGGCTGAGGGAGTGGTGGCCCCCATCATTGATGGGGTCTGCCCTCCTCTGATTTCTCCGGTCCGAAGTCTGGTGCTCCTGGACTCACAGCTCTGCCTGGATGCCCAGGTGGCGACTGTGGCAAAGGGAGCATTTCGCCAGTTACATCTGGTGCATCGGCTTAGGCCGTATGTCTTGGACTCAGGTCTGGCCACAGTCATCCATGCTTTTATTACCTTGAGACTGGATTACTGCAATGTGCTCTGCGCGGGGCTACCCTTGGTGCTGGTTCAGAAGCTGCAGCTGGTGCAGAATGCGGCGGCCCATCTCTTGACGGGGACGGGTCAACGCAAGTATATTACACTGGTGCTTTGCTCTCTGCACTGGCTGCCAGTAGGTTTCTGGGCCCAATTCAAGGTGTTAGTGCTGACCTTTAAAGCCCTAAACCGCTTGGGCCCCGTCTGTCTGCAGGACTGGCTCACCCTCTGGGTCCTGGAATGGCCCCTGCGGTTGGCTGGGGGCGCCCTCCTCGAGGTCCCCCAGGTGTCCGCTATAAGGAGGGCGTTCTCCGTGGCTGTGCCACGGCTGTGGAACTCTCTCCCATCGGAGATCCCCTTGGCTGCTGGCCTCCCCTCTTTCCGCAGACAATGTAAGACCGGGCTGTTCCGCCAGGCCTTTCCCGAGGGAGTTGAGGTGGGTGGGTTGGGTTAGGGTAGGGGGGATGGGGTTTTATATTGTTTTTTTCTAATTGTAATAATTATTGTTTGTTTTAATGTTTTAAAATGTTTTTAAAATGTTGTGAGCCGCCCCAAGATGCCTGAGGCAGGAGGAGGTGGCATATAAATTTTAAGATAAATAAATATAATTTTATCGCTGTTTTTAAATGTCTAGCACATCTCTCTCTCTCCTCCCTTCCCACCTTGTTCTGTCCACTCCCACCCATTCCATGCCCCCTTATATACACCTGCTCTACATTTGCTCAGTTTATATATTTCTACTGCCTGAGGAAGGGCCCTGTGTGGCCTGAAAGCTCGCTTATTTTCACAAACAACAGTTGGTCCAATAAAAGATAACATTCAAATCACTCTGTTTTCCTCTCCTGAAGGATGACTTGTCAAGGCTGTGGTGTTTAGGGGTGTTAACAAAGAACACACTACCCACTCAAAAGTGTGTGGATGATTATTTGTTGTTTGTTAGGGTATGCGTTTTGACTAGCTCAGAGCTGCTCTGTGGCACCTCTGCATCAGCTACTCAAGGTGTAGGCTTACGTTGTATGGAGCCCACTGTAGGTGCCACGCCATGTTTCCCCCCTAGGCAAAACTGTGGTGCTGTCTGATACAGCAGCTGTGTGTAGGACAGGTACTCAGGGGGGATTGGAAGCTGTGGCCTGGAGAGGGCATGCAGACTGATTCCTCTCCTTGCAGAAGCTTCTGCTGTTGCATAGCGGAGGAGTCATTCTTCTCTGCTACCCCCATCAGTAGCAGATCCCATCAGCTGTCTGCACTCTGGTGAGAGCACAGAGCGGGGTGGGAATCCTGTTTGCTGATGACATTCTCCCTGTGTTCTCACTGGAGCACAGCCAGCCAGCAAAGAGAATCCCAGGTTTGGGACTTGCCTTTGGGAAGGCAAAGTGCCTGGACATCATGGTGGCAGTAACACAAATGTCGAGGGGGTTTCCTTTCCTAGCTACTTCTTGGGATCTCCAAACGGGAGTGAGGGAGGTGACTGAGAAATGAAGGGTTTTCATGTGCTGCATGTGATACTGAAGTAGGAATCGCCTCATATTGAGATCCCTGGTGCAGCATCACAAGCTGCAGGATGCAGGTGCGCTCTGCTCTTCCAGCCACTCCCCCCAAGCAGCTGGGAAAGGAGAGCACTCCCAGGCAGAGACTGTGGTATGGAGCACTTTGCTCTGTGCCACAACTTCCAACCTGTCCTCCCCATACCACCTCCCAGCTTGGTGAATGGCCGCTGCCCACCCACCAAACTTGGACATTTCCTTACAGCGATAGCTGTAAGGAAGTTAAAGGCACAACCGCTCTCCATTATAAACGGGACTGCTGAAGCCGCGATATTGAGGAAATCGCTTGACCTGCACTTTTCAAAATTTATCCATGGCTTATATTTGTGAGGATCGTCATACTTGCAAACTTTGAAGAAGATTCAGACAAAAAAATCAGAAGTTATCACTGAAGTTAATTGCTGTTGGTCAAAATGCATAGCATCCCGACGATTTTGAACCAGTATATCTCCTTGCCCCTGACAAGTTGAGCCTCCAAACATCACAGCCTTATAGTCTGAAATTGACATCAAGTGCTGCTGGAATCTTCGAGTGTTTCATGCAGCCCAAACCCAGATATTAAAGATAAAATATCTGTTCTGCTGGCTTGCTCAGTGCCCATTATTCTGGGCACAGTGGCAAGCCTGGTGGTGAATTTCAGCAGCGTTGGTGAATGAAGAGAAGGGAGGGGGAAGGACTTCCCCCCCCACCTCCCTCCCACTCCTCTGCTGCTGTTCCTCAATCTCTGCTGGTGCCCCACAGTGCCACAGTCGCCATTGCCACTAGCCTCCGTTTGGGCTCCTGTGAGCCAGCCGGCCCCTGCCGCTGCAACCGTGGCTCTACCGCTGCCTCATCACAGTTTCTGCTGCACCACCCAAGCCCCCGGTCTGCTTCCCGCCCCACAGACTGTCCCCTCAACCCCCCCAGTCTGCTTCCCACTCCCAGACTAACCCTCCAGTCTGCTTCCCACCCCCCAAACTGTCCTCCTAGTCCCCCAGGTTGCTTCCCACCCCCCAAACACTTTGCGACCCAACCCCTGCCTCTTCTCGTGACCCCCTCACAACTTGCCAACCCCTAACCTGACCCCTGCACCCTTGCCCCTCCTCGTGACACCCCCACAACTTCCCAATTCTTAACCTGACCCTTGTCCCTTGCAACCCCCCCACAACATCAGGTCTGCTAATCAAATACAACAGAGATTTTGAGAAGAAATTAAAGAAACACCATCAGAAAGACATACTTGTCTGTTTTATTGATCTTTGTATCTCTGCTTATGCAGACAGGATTATTTGTAATAAGTGACACAATAATTCAGTGTAATGAGAGAGAGAAGCTGCACTGGCTCTCAAGGTTTAGGAAACAAGGCTTTTCAAGTATTATGATTTTTCATTTGTACAGTGCAAGAAAGGTGCATGACACGTTTCAGAATAAATGGAAAGGCTTGATGTTTGTCCTGAAGAGTTTGCAATATACCTAAAATGTGATGCAGTGGAGCTGGCCAGAGGACATTCTCCTCAAGGCATGTTCTTAGTAATCATGTAACAGCTCAGTCCTTAAAAATACATGTTGGGGAGGACTGCGCATGCACGAGCGCTAGAGGTTGCGGATCCCAACACTCCGCTCCCCCCATACACCAAAGCCTCACAAAAAGAACAATAAAGAGGACCAAAATAGCAGCTAAATACTGGAGAACATGGGGAGAACAAAAGGGGCGCAAGAAAATCGCCCAGCAGTGGCGGGGATGGAGAAGTTCTGTCAGGTAAAATCGGCGGCACCCCCTCCCCCATCCTGAAAGCGCAGCCAACATGGCGACTGCTGTGTGCCAGACAGAAAAAAGGCCTACTATGTAGGCAGATAGAGAGGATAAAATTCTTACTGCTTTAGCAGAAATTAAAGCTGGACTGGCAGCTGCTGATTTCAGCTAGAGAGGAACTGCTCTCAGAAATAGTAAAGCTCCAACAAGCGGAGCAACAAGGGAAGCAGAAAACAGAAGCCCTAATCAAAAAAGTAGGAGCAACTGAGAACAGAATTTCTGAACTTGAGGACAGATCCCTAAACAATCAGGACCAACAAACTAAAATATGGGAGACTATAAAAGCCCTGGAGGCCAAATGTGAGGACCAGGAAAATAGAGCAAGAAGGTCCAATTTAAGATTAATTGGACCGTACGCCGCCATTAGATCTGAGGTGGGGCAATGTAGGTGGTCGAGTACAGCTTGGTGTTTTGTGGTCAGATTTTGGGTGAAATTGAAGTTGAGTAAAGGGGTGGCGATACAGTGCTGGAACAGAGATACCTTTAAGAGTCGATGGTTGGGAGCCATTGAGCAGTATCTTTGTAAATTGGGCTTTAGCAGAGGTTATTGGGAAGGGAAAGATCTAATGCTTTTTGCTAAGGAAGCTGCCCCTAGGATTATGGATGTGGCGATGCAAGAGGAGGTGGCAAAGATTAGAGCTTCTCCCCACTTGACCTGCTATTTATCTTTTGTTCTGCCCTGTTTTCGCATGGCTGACTTTTTGTGGTCAAGTATTTTACCTAGGGGGAAGCATCTTTTCATGTCTGCACGTTTCAATACCCTGCCTACCATGGTACTTGAGGATCGTTTTTCCGCTCGGAGTTTTGCAGACCACTTATGTCCCTTTGACCAGCAGCAAACAGAGATAACTGATCATGTTCCTTTTAGATGCAGGCTGTATGATAAGCCTCGACAAGAACATCTGTCCTCCTTTTTGGGAAAATATCCTGGAAGATCTGATCAAAATCTCTTATTATTGGCCTTAGCAGACATCAATCCTCAGGTTACTGTATCTGTATCTCGGTTTTTGGTAGCTGCCCTAAACATCCGTTCCTTATTTTTGTGATTTAAATGTATCTCTGAATTTTAAACCGAGCTATGATATTATGATTAGGTACCCAACTTTGTATGGGGTTTAAGGTTACCTCTTTCCTTATATTTCCTTAATGGATACACTTTGTTTTCTTTTATATTATTTGTTTTCTTGTGTGTGTTACCCCTGATAGAGATGTTCTCTCTCTTGTATTGTTTGTACTGTTGTTTGTATTTGTCTTATAGGCCTATGGCCGCAAATAAACTAAGCTAAACTAGATTTGTGGGAGTCCCTGAAGGCCTGGAGGGAAGAGATACCATACAATTAATATGGAAAATACTGGAATCCTCCTTCCCTGAAGATTCAAGTATTCACAAACCCAGGATAGAAAGAACCCACAGGGCCATAAGACCAAAGCCCAAAGAAGGTGAGCCTCCCTGAGCAATCATAGTAAAATTTCTTGAATTTCAAAATAAAGAGAAAATGTTGAGATTGGCAAGAGGAAAGAATTCCAGGAAAATAAAATTAGAATATTCCCCGATTATGCAGGAGAAACTGTGATTAAAAGGAGGAGATGGATGAAATACTTTGCTGAATTAAACCAGCATGAGCTCAATCCCCAACTATGGTTTCCTGCTCGCATGACAATTCTATGGAGGGGAAAAAGAATTTTTTTTACAGAAACTATTGACCTAGAGGACTTGCTTAAAAAACAAATGTGAAAATGGATCCTAACTGAGAAAGTGAAAACAGTAATAGATAGACTCTTCAAAGGAAAGCGAGGGAAAATATTGTTCTTAATGGATTGATATATGTATTTGTCTCCAATTAACCATATCTTATTCTACCTTTTACAATGCCTGTGACTTGATTATGCGGGGGGACCTGAGTTCTATTATTGCTAAGCAATTGGTGAGGAATAAATCCCCACCTGTAAGAGATATACAGTTATATAATTTGAATTGGACAGAACAAAATTAATGTGCCCATGCAGGGGATGAAGGTGGAGACATTGGAGGCCAACAAAAGGGGGGTGGGGGGGAAGAAAAATTCTGACAGAGGAAAGGAGTAGGAGAAGCAGGAACAGTGAGGAAATTCACAACAACCACGACCCAGTCCTTAGGAGGGAGAAAGGAGATTACACTTTTTGTATATATAGTTTGCAGTTTAAAGTGTTAGTTACTGGATTTAGAGATAAAAAAGTAACAGGAGACCCAAATATCAAACTGCGGATACTATGACAGACATGATTAAAGTGATATCCCTTAATATAAGGGGACTTAATAATCCTATTAAATGCAAACGAACCAAACAATTGATCAGGGAGTGGGGGTAGTGATCTGTTTTTTACAAGAGACTCATCTCAGACAAAGTGATAGTTTCAGATTTAAAGATAAATACTTTGGAGAAATTTTTACAGCATGTAACCAACAAAAGAAAAAAGCGAGAGTCTTAATTGTAATCAAGGCTAATAGGGCATTTAAAATGAAAAAAGTGCACAAGGACAATGGAGAGAGACTAGTCATAGTAGTGGGAGAACTGGAGGGAAAAATGGTTACGCTGGTTAATATTTATGCACCCAATGAGGGCACTTATGAATTTGTGAGACACTCTTTGCCCCTGATAGAAAAATATGTGGAGGGGACCTTAATTATCCAGGGAGACGGGGACGGACTGAGCATGCGCAGGGAGTAACAGCGCGGGGAAAGAGCACCCGCCGTGAAAGCAATTAAAAGCATCCTAAATAAAAGACAGAGCTGCGGGACAGCACAAAAAATATAGATGAGGCATGAGAAAAGATACCCTCAAAGGAAAAAGAAAGAAATTAAGGAAAAAAACACCCTAAACAAATACTGCACAACCGTACCAAATCAGGGGCCTAAACAAACAGATGACGTCCCGGCTGACAAAATGACGACTGGAGCCGCGGAGGTAGCGGAGGTGAACGAAGAAATACCACAAGGTAATGAAGAAGGGGCCTGTAATCACTGCACAGCCATTTATGCAGATTTAAAAGCAGATTTAATGGCTGCAAAAAAAGACAGAGACACTTTGTTAGAAAGAGTCACCTCTGAATTTGCAGAAGTCCACTCAACACTAGAAGCAGTGAATAAAAAAGTGGAAGTAGTGAATAAAAGAGTGGACACAGCTGAAGAGAGAATAACGGGCATTGAGGAAAGAGAACTGGAGGCAGACTCACAAAGAAAATCTCTGTTTACTAGAGTGCAGTACCTAGAGGGAAAATGCGAGGACCTTGAGAATAGGAGCAGAAGGAGTAACCTGCGCTTTGTAGGAGTGCCCGAAGGCATGGAAAACAACAATACGTGTACCTTCATTAAACAAGCACTAAAGCAAGTATTCCCTGCAGAAAATCATATACATGATGCCCAAATAGAGAGAGCACACAGATCATTGCGTCCAAGACCACGAGACAATCAACCTCCAAGAGCAATTATTGTAAAGTTTGAAAAATACACAGAAAAAGAGGAGATTCTGAAGCTAGCTAGAAAAAAACAAGACAATGGGTGTTTTCAGACGTTACGGGGCCCGTTGGCCCCGTACCGAAAACACCCTATCCATTCTCCGCCGGGATGACCCCATCACACCGTATCAGACGTGCCGGGGGGATGCCGGCGGGGAATCTGGGAGGGGGCAGGGCCGCGCGGCGTAACATGCGGCCGCACGGCCCCATCCCCTCCACGTGCCCCGCCGCCCGCCCTCCGGGGAGATGGGCGGGGGGCGGGGCCAATGAGGCTGCCGCGCTGGGCCGGATTTGCCACGGCCCGGGATCCCGCCGGTGATCCCGGGCCGTGGCGCCCGACCAGAGGAGACGCCGAGGTTTACCCCGGCGTGGAATTGCATTCAACACGTGACGACCTCCAGACCCGCCGCTTCGGCCGCTCGCGTGGTGAATGTAATTCCACGCCACGGTAACATCTGGGGGGAAATATCTGTTTCCCCCAACAGACGTTACGCGATCACAGCCACCACGCGGAATTGAGCGTGGTTGACTGATCTCGTAACATCTGAAAACACCCATAGACTTGCAAGGGAACAAAATCAAAATACATCAAGACCTCTCAGTTGAGACAATGAATAAAAGAAGCTGGTACAAATACATGGGCCCGTTGATAGCTGAAGGTCTCAAGCCACAGATTTTGTTCCCAGCACGCTTTAACATTCTGTTCCAGGGTAAAAAAATAATCTTCCATGAACCAGCAGATTTGGAGATATTTTTGCAGCACGAGGTGAATTACCAAAAACAAAGATCGCCGAACAAGAGGAGAAATAGAAATGGATCACTACAAGGGGAAGAACAGTAACACACAAGCAGGAAAAAGAGAACAATATAGATGACTTATGCAATAAATGTATAAAGGTATGTGAAAGACAGAGCAGAGACCAAAGACTGCTTATAAAAGCCTCAAGAAGGGAAAGACATGTGAAGCAGGCATTTTGTAAAAGGGCTAACACAGCGGTCAGATGCTGCCCACATACGCCCCAAGAAGGGCAAGGCAAAATAATAGAAAATGCATAGCATAGAAAAAGTTTTTATGTTAACTTTATGAAGCCAAAGTATAAGTTTATCAGTGTACAAAAGAGTTAACACGGGTCAAATGCTGCCCACATACACCCTGAGAAGGGCAAGGGAAAAAAAAAAAAAAAATGAATAGAAAATGCATAGCATAGAAAAAGTTTTTATGTTAACTTTATGAAGCCAAAGTATAAGTTTAATAGTGTATAAAACTGTTAATTCAGGGGTCAAATGCTGCCCACATGTGCCCTGAGAAGGGCAAGGCAAAATAATAGAAAATGCATAGCATAGAAAAAGTTTTTTATGTTAACTTTATGAAGCCAAAGTATAAGTTTAACAGTGTACAAAAGAGTTAATACAGGGGTCAAATGATGCCCACATACGCCCTGAGAAGGGCAAGGCAAAATACCACAAAACAGGCAAGTCAGAAAAATGTTTTTGAATAATAGTAAGCTTGTAAGCCAGAAAAATGTTTTTAGTACAATAATAGTAACTTAAGCTGAAAGTCTCTTATAATATATGATGGTTAATATAAGGATCAATTCTGTTACCAAAAATATGTTATACGGTTTGAGTGTGTTTTTCTAGAGAACAGATAAGAAAGGGGAAAGAAACTGTAAATTTTAGTTATTAAATATTTAAGAAAATAAGGTGCTCAAAAGAACATATGGGTAGAAAAAAGTAGAAAGGCGGAGGAGCTCACTCCCAAGAGAGGCTGAATCAGTCCACCTTAAAAACTAGAGAAGGGTAAAAAAATGGAGGTAAGGAGAGAGAGAGAGAGAAGGGGTCTAAGAAAGACAAGGAGAAAGGATGAAAAGAGATATCATAAAGGAGGAATAGGACAATTTAAGATAGGGAAACTATAGAAAAAAATAGTATGGCATGATAATAAAGATAAACAAAAACAACAAGAACTGAGGTATGAAAAAGAAAGGAATAACAACAAAAAGGTAGAAAGATATTATAATATAAGGACACTCACATTAAATATTAGAGGACTAAACAGCCCAATCAAACGTAGAAGGACCCATCAATTAATGAGAAGTAATAACATTAGTGTCTTCTGTCTACAAGAGACGCATCTCCTACAAAAGGATGTGTACAGAATGAAATCTAAAAACCATCCACAAATTTATGCCTCCTGTGCAGTTAGAAAGAAAGCAGGAGTGCTCATTGGTCTAGCAGCTAATTGCAATTTCATAAAGGAATCTGTCTTAACAGATAAGGAAGGCAGATTTATAATGGTAAAAGGTATATTAAAAGGGGGATAAAGTCTCCTTAGTGAATATGTATGCCCCAACAGAACAAAACAACCAATTTGTAATAAAGTATTTCAAAATAATAGAAGACAATAGTGAAGGCGCACTTCTGATATTTGGAGACTTTAATAGCACAATGCAGTGGGAAGATAGATCTGATATGCCACGAAGAAGGCAACAGAACACAAAACTGGCAGAGCAAGCACAGGAAAGGAGATGGATAGATATATGGAGATTTAGGCACCCGCCAGAGAGGGAATACACTTTTTATTCTCCACCGAATAAATAATTCTCAAGGATAGATTATATTTTAGTAACCAGAGAACTGAGGGCTCGCTGTACAGAGTGTAATATATACCAACAGTAATATCAGATCACTATGCAGTAATGTTAGCAATAAGAGGACCAGAGAAAGACCACATAAAAAAGACAAGAACAAATTGGATGCTAGATAGAAAATTCTGAAACTCGACACTGTAAAAGAAAGAGCCAGAAATGAGTTAAAGGAATATTTTAAAACAAACAACACAAATGATGTATCAACACACAGAGTCTGGGATGCTTCAAAAGCAGTAATGAGGGGAGTTTTTATTTCACAGAGTGTATATGGACATAAACACAAGGCAGGACGTAAAAGAGAACTTTATCAAAACTTATTGAGAGTAGAAAATACACAACAGTTACACCCATCAGCAAAAACAAATGAGGAAATCCAAAGGATTAGAAATGAGATTAATGCTATGGAAATAGAAAATACCGCCCAAGCCATGAGAAAGATAAGATGCTACTATTATGAGAAAAACAACAAAGCGGATAAAGTACTAGCCAATATTGTACGCAAAAAGAGAGAAAGGTATGTACTTAAAGTGATAAAAGATACACAAGGCAACAGACCAAATGATAAAAGAGAAATTCAAAAAGCATTTTTACAGCACTATGCTAGGGTGTACAAAACTAGATCACCTTCTAGGAATAAAACCACAGAGTCTTTGGAAAAATATAAAATCCCCCAAGTAAATAAGGAACAAAACAACTACCTGAGTGCTAAAGTTACAGAAAAGGAAATTTAAAAAGTGATTAAACAACTACCTACCAACAAAGCGCCAGGACCGGATGGGCTACCCTATGAGTATTATAAAATCTTCATAAATGAGATAGCTAAGCCATTATCAGACACATTTAATCAGATTGCACAGCAGAAGGAGATGCCGCCATCATTTAATGCAGCTATTATAACAATATGCCCAAAACAGGGAAAAGATAAAGAAGACTGCTCAAACTATAAGCCTATATCATTATTGAATTCACATTACAAAATTTTTACAAAAGCACTAGCGAACAGACTGGCGGATATTATTACCCAACTAATCCACCCAGATCAGGTAGGATTTATACCTAATAGAATGGGGGCAAACAACATTTGTAAAACCATAGATATATGCCACTTTGTCCAAGTACAGCGCACACCAGCAATGATTCTGTCTATGGATGCACAGAAAGCATTTGATCAAATTGAAGTAAAATGTCTTTTTGAAACATTGAAAAAAATGAAATTCGCTGGTAACGTTATACAATGGGTACAAGCCATATATAAAAAAAGTGTCACAGCTGTTAATTAATGGCAAACTGACTGAACAGTTCGTATTAGAAAGGGGTACGCGACAGGGGTGTCCCTTGTCACCATTGTTATTCAATTTAGTATTGGAAATATTGGCCGTTGCTATAAGGAGCGAGCAACAAATTAAAGGGGTGAGAATAGGCAAACAGGAACATAAGCTGGCGTTATACGCCGACAATATGTTAGTGTATATCACAGATCCAATCACATCAATACACCACTTAGTAAAATTGATAGATGAATTTAGTCAAATATCGGGATACACAATAAACTATAGTAAATCCTCAGCCATGATTTATGTACAGGATAAAAAGATGGTAAAAGAACTAGAAAGAAACTTACAGTTTAAAATAGAAAAAGATAGATTTAAATATTTGGGGATATGGATTACGAGAGATCTGAAAAAATTATATTTGACAAACTTTGCAAAAAACATGGGAAAAATACAATCAGAGATGGAAAAATGGTATGCACTGGCAACATCATGGATGGGGAAAATTAACCTATTAAAAATGATGATCTTGCCTAAGGTATTGTACAACTTGACAGCGCTCCCAATCGAAATACCAAGGTCTTATTTTAAGACAATGGAAAAAAGTGCTTTGAAATTTGTTTGGCAAGGAAAAAACCCCCGAATAAATAAAAAATTATTATATAAACATCAGTTAAAAGGAGGAATAGGCTGCCCTGAGTTGGTTACCTATTACAAAGCGGTGGTGCTCAGAGGGGTGAGGGAGTGGCTGATGGACAACAAGGAGACAACATGGGTAGAAATAGAAAAAGAGATGTTGAACATTAAGGAATTTAGGGAGCAGATAATACTAGGAAAAGAAAGGGACAAAACTAAATGGACACAACATCCATTTGCAAATATAGCATGGCAGACATGGCAACAAAACAAGAAAAAAATTGGACTTAAAGAGACAGCGTCCCCATGGATGACAATAAAAGACCACTTAAATAGACATCCAACTGGAATACCAAATTAGGGAAACATCTACAAAGTAAACACATATATAAAATACAACAACTATATAATGGAGAGGAGTTTATGGCACAAACAGATTTGGAAAATCTAGTACAAACACAGATAGATTACTTGGAGTACAGACAGTTAAGGCATCTAATAGACATACCCAAACATAGAAAAGACCTATTAAGACCAAGTCACCCATTGGAACTAGCAATAATGGGACCAGGACCACAAAAAGGGGTGGTAACTAGAATAAATAAAGCACTACTAGACACACAATACCCAAAGAATCCAGGTTATGAAGAGAAATGGGCGAAAGAATTAGACAAGAACTGGTCTAAAGAACAGGTGGAAATGATAAGACAGAATGTTTAGATCAGCCCAATCACTAGAAGTGAAGGAACCACAACTGAAGCTGATTCTAAGGTACTATAGGACTCCGGAGTGGTTAAAAAACATCGGGGGCAGTGCAACGAAGGAATGCTGGCATGGGTGTGGGGAAGCGGGGACACTATAACACTGCTGCTGGAGCTGTGGACATATACAAAAATTTTGGAAAATGATCCATAGTCGTATCTTGGTGATTACCAAATTTAGCATCCCCTTTACACCTGAACTTATGTTATTAGGTATATATTCTGAAATAGAGATGTTACAACATTATAAGGATACGATAGTAATTTTAATACTGGCAGGTATAAATGTATTAACTAAAAATTGGAAAAAGGTAAAGGGATGACGGAATCTGCATGGGTCAACAGAGTGTGGTTCATCTTCTCAATGGAGAAACTAAAAGCAAACTTCTACAAAAAACAAAAGAACTTCTTAGCTACATGGTCCTCGATATGGAACTTTCTACAACTATACAAAAGGCCGGATGGAAAAGTACATTACCTCCATGAAAAGGAAATTATCTGAAATGCCAAGAGAACTGAAGTATGAACAAACAAACAAAAAATATATACCTCCGATACATTGAAGGAAATAAAGGGGGGCGGGAGATAAAGGTATATAATATACAGCAATATATTATATGTAACACGGGCAAAGGTTGTAAAGCCCGAAAATGAAAGAAATATTTGTGATACTTTGGAATGAATATAAATAAAGAAAACTAATAATAATAATTTAAAAAATTATCCAGGGAGACTTTAATGCTTGCTGGGAGGAAAAGGACCACTCCAACAACAAAATTATCAGGAAATGGCAAAATAATCTAGGCACCCTACTAACAATTAGCAACTTAGAAGACATATGGAGATATATGAGCCAAAAGGAAAGGGCTTATACTTTTTACTCCTCCGTGCACAACACTTATACACGTATAGACTATTCTTTTATGTACAAGGATGATGTGAAGTGGTGTAGGGCATGTTATATTTAACCCAATACTTTATCTGACCATGATATGGTCATTACAGAATTACAGTGGGTTGGGAGTGTGCAAAATACACAAAAATGTAATTGGCAACTCTCAAGGGGTTGGCTGAAAAACAATTTTTTTTAGAGCAAACACAGGCAGAGATTAAAGATTATTTTGAATTAAATGTAGGCACTGTGGACACACAGGCAACACTCTGGGAAGCGGCCAAAGCGGTAATTAGAGGCAAAATGCCTCTGTTAAAGCCACATTATGCAAAAAAAATAGAGAATATTTAAAGGAGTTACACAGAGACTTGAAAACATTGGAATCAATAAATAAAATTAACCCCTCCAAAAAGAGGGTGAAAAAAATTACCCAAGTTAGGGAACAAATCAATTTGAAAGAAATTGAAAAGACAACAGCACAACTCAAACAAATGAAAGGATTTTATTTTACTCACAACAAAAAAACTGGGAAAATATTAGCCAAATTAGTAAAGAAGCAACATAAAAAAAACCATATATCTTTTCTTCAATTGGCAGATGGCTCCAAATTAACAAAAGACGAGTTAATTCATTCCTAAAGTACTATCAAACTTTGTACTCCTCTTCCAACCTGGAACCTGAAACAATAAAAGAATTTTTAGGAGAATACAAGCTGCCAAAATTAAAAATCGGTTATCTCAATAAACCCTTAATAATGGAGGAAATAAAAAATGTTATTAAAAGTCTTTCAAATAATAAGGCAGCAAGCCCATCTGGGCTGCCAGCAGAATTTTATTAAAAAACAGCAGATTTAGTGGCTCCACATTTAGTTAATACATATAATGAGATCCTGAATAGGGCTGATGCGGCAGGAGCTTTTACCGCGCCGTAATTCCATTCCTAAAACTCGGCATCCAATGTTGCGCCCCGCGGAATTCCGCCTGTTACCTCTGCGATTCTGCATTTGCCGCTACAGGAATCCGCAGATGCGGCATTTATGTGCTTTATTGCTTTTTCCGATCGTCGCCATTGTCGTGTACAATTGGCGGCCTTTTTCCGCCTTCCGCCAATTTAATATATGAGAGACAGTCATGAGCGTTTATCGCGGTTCCGCGAACGGAGTATGCAATGCTGCTGCGTATGTGTGTGCTGTGCTGACTGCTGGTGTTGTCCCTCTGTGCTACAACCACTGCCCATTCTTCTCAAATACATACATGCACATGTTCTGGGTGGGAGTTCAAGGAACGGTGTTTTTATTTAATGGTAAATTAATCTTTCATGTAAACGTAAATTGACCTCCAGACTAAAGTTTTTTGAGAAAAACTCCTGGTGGGAGTTTAAGGTGACCTGTGTATTGGCTGACTGAGTCATTTTTTACATCATAGGACCGGCTCAGAAAGTTGAAGGAATGAAGTGTGAAGTTCATGCAGAAGAGTTTGTTACAATTCTCATTCCGCACTTCCTCAGTCTAGAAGAAGTCAGACGAATAACAGAACTCTGTTGGCATAATGGTTAAAGTTCCTGCTTGCTGTACAATTTGAAGCTATCATTCTGTGGGTTTGAACCCCCACTGTTCTGTGTCACTTTAAAAAATTTTAATTTTTTTTTTACATTACTGTTATTCTAGGTTAACCATAAAATTATTGCTGTGTTGTGTTATCGGGACACAATGAGCAGTGTCCCTTCCTTCACCCTCTAAGCACTGAGTCACAGGCACAGCTGAGAGATGAGCTTAGCTGAGTGAATGACATTCATCTGTATCACTGAAAGTTTGCCTTCTAGTGGGCCAGGACTGTTTTTTTTATAGCAGTAATAAACCTGTGTATGTGGTCACTCACACTCAGAATGTTACTTCAAATTAAATACTGTTCTCTTCTACTTTTTAATAAAAATTATATTTCTAACTTTAAATGTTAACTTAAAACAAGAATGATCACTCTGCGTCTCTCTACTGCTTTTACTGAGGTGCCCTGCGCCGCCTTATACCGTCCTGACTCCCCTCCCATGCTCCTACCACATAGACAGAGTGAGACAGCTTAAAGCTGTAGCTGGACGGACCTGCCCCACCTCGCCCACACGGGTCATTTAATTAGTAACGGACGCACACCAATAAGCACAGTCCTTCCTTGTGACTGACAGCTGACAGCCACAGGCATTTAACGCAGGTAGGCGGGCTTTATTTCACGTTGGCCATGTGAAAGCATGGCCCTCTCTAAGTCCTCGGAGTCACAGTCACAAGAGATGATGAACTGAGTGAATGACATTCATCTGAATGAATGTGAATGACTCTGGGTGATTTCAGACGTGACGGGCGCCCGGTTCACCACAGTGGATTCCCGGTGGGGGTGAACCGAAAAACCACCCCCCAGGGCGAATAAAAGCCCCAAACAGACGTGAAGGGACCGGGACCACGACAGGGAATTGAGCCAGCAGATCATGGACCGGGGCAGCGCAACAGACGTGACACCGATTCCTGGCTGTGGTCAAAACACCCAGAAACCACCGGGCAGGGGTGGGACACAGACATGGCTGCCTGAGGGCAAACAAAGCCAAAAGGCACACAAGGGAACGCCTGCACAAGGGAAATGGGAAGGGAGGGGGGAGAGGGAGAAGAGCCGGACAGGTGCCACACACAACAGGCACACAGACAGCGGGGCCACAGTGGAACACACAGACACAGAAGGGAAAGGAAGGGAAGGGGGACACAGGCGTCCGGACAACACACAAGGCACACTGGGCACAAGGGGGGGGCGGAACTTGGGAAGAGGGGGGGAAACTGCAAAGGGGCAGGGCAGGACACAGGCAATGGCAACCACAACCCCCACAGCAGAACTGTCTGCACGGGCACCCACACAGCAACACAGGCATCCCCGGAATGGGTGGCCCCAGGAGCTTGGGACCAAGGCACAGCGGGGGCCTGCAATGCACAGCGAGCTGGCCGGGAACAGTCCAGGAGGCACACGTAGACCCCACACCCAGAGAGGGGCTGATGGGGGGCAGGCAGGAGAGCTGGTGCAGCACTGCAGGTCCAAGGATGTGCACACACACCCGGAGGAAGGAGCGAGGGGCAGTCCGGGGCCCCCAGAACCCTGAGGTCACACAGGCACCCAAGGGGGTGGGGGTGGGGCAGCAGGTGGCAGCGCTGGCGGGTGGGGACAGTCTGCTGGATACAGGCGGGTTGGCGAGGCCATGCAGAGCGCCTGACTCAGGCACCAGGGAAGGCAACCACGGAGGGGAACCCCGGGAGTGGAGGCAGACCGGGGGTGGCTCCCGGAAGGGGCCTGCAGCCGCAGGCAGGGGCAGCAGCACCCCAGGAAGCAGGCAGCACAGCAGCACGGCAGAGACATCAGGGAGGGAGCAGCCAGTGGAGACCGGCCCCCAGGCAGGGGCGGGAGCCCACATGGGGGCAGGCAACTGGGGGTCCGGGAGGCACACCAGGACTCACAGCCAGCTGCTGGGGGCCACAACGGGCCCAGGAGCCGGGTGCCCCGCCCAGTGAACCAGGTGGGGCCAATGAATCATGCCCCGGCAGTACCCCAACAAGGACATGTGGTGGGCGATCAGGTAGTAGGCCTCGAAGAGATCCTGCATGGACAGCCCCAATTGCACATCCGAACGGGACCACACGCCCGACAACGCCGACAGCTCCACTGCGGTAGGCTCCGACACACAGCAGTCAGCAGCAGGGGGCCACGGAAGCTGTCCCAGCTCCAACAGCCGGTGGTACACATGGGCCCTGTGAACACAGCCAAAATAGGACACGGCCAAGGCAGGGCCCCCCTCCGCAAGGCAGATCATGTAGGTGGCCAGACTGCACACAGACAGCGCAGACACGGTCTCTGCCGTGGACCAGGCCACATGAGAGCACCTCCTCTCCGGGATGCGCCCATCGGGGAAGGGAACCAGCCCCAGAGTCTCCGCATGCAGCCGACAATCACGGGCGCTCGCCTCATAGCCGAAGTAGCGAAGGCCAGAGCTCAGGCTCGAATAAGCACCTGAATGGCTGTCCGGGCAGCGCAGGAGCAGCTGCATGGCTGGGGTATGCCACAGGCCACACAGGGACATGGTCTCGCGGAAGGTCCAGCTATGGGGCACCCCATGGGGGCCGGGAAGCGGGAGCCCAGTGGATGCACAAACAGCCATGGTCCAGCTAGACACATGGTCCAGCCACCTCCCAGGGGTCCCAAGGACAGAACAGGCGGCCATGGGCCGCAACATTGTAGCACAACGGAGCAAGGCATGGGGTGCGGACCCGGCACAGCTGCAGAAAACAATTGCACACACAGAACGGCTAATCAGGCCGGCAAGAACACGGTGTTGCAAACAGGGAGGGGGGGCGGTGATGGCTTATGGCATGCAGCTGCACAAGGAGCACACAACCCCGCATGGCCGTGCAGGCATGAGGCCCCATGCGCTGGCAGCAGGTGCACCCAGCCGCAAGCCCACGGACACCAGCACCGCATTGGGGGGCCCGCCCAGCTGGGGGCCGGGCCCCGGCCCACCCGGCCATCAGAGGGCCATCATAACCGTCCCCCAACCCCTGGGGCCCCACCACCATGGAGCAGGACAGGGCAGCCGCCTACTGGATCTACCTCGAGCTCGCAGCCGAGTGGTACCGCTACTATACCGAGCAGCTGTGCCTCCTTACAGTGAAGTTGCGGAGCTGCACCTGGGCGCCCCACCTGCGGGTAACCCTGGCCTGGAGGGCTGCAAGGGTCCGCAAGGCCCACCATGGCCGCAGGAGACCCCTCGCCTGGCTCAGGGCGCAGAGACTCTCCGGGGCAGGCTGGCAGACTGTGAGCTGGGGCCAAACCCAGCCCGCGGTGCTCCGCGAGGCGTCCGGACGCCTCCAGTGGGGGAGGGAGAGAGACCATGCGCAGGGCAGCCCTGCTTGCTATGCCTATTGACAGGCGGATATGGGTCGCTGAGCGGGCACAGGGTTGGTGGGCCAGGGCGCTGGCCCAGTGGGTCGAGGCAGCCTGGAGGGCCCACTTTAGGATGGGCAAGCTCACCCTGCTCCAACTCGCTGAGCTCCTTACGCCCTGGCTGGAGCGACAGCACACCCCCATGAGGACCCCCATCCCCATGGTTCAGCGGGTGGCAATAGGGGTCTAGGCCCTAGCAACGCCCGACTCCTGCCGGTCCGTCTCCCAGCACTTTGGGGTAGACCGGAGCACCGTTGCCTGTATCCTCCGGGATGTGTGCGAGGCTGTGGAGGGCGTGCTCCTGGACAGAACGATCCAGCTGGTGGACCAGGGGGCCGTGATGGCAGGATTCGCAGCTGGAGGCTTCCCCAACTGCATGGGTGCCGTGGACGGCACCCACATAGAGATCCTCCGTCCCTCCGTAGGGGAGGCTGCAGAATATGTGAACAGGCACGGGTATCACTCCCTGCAGCTACAGGCGGTTGTGGATCACTGGGGTCGGTTCATAGACATCTTCACCGCCAATTCCGGCCGCAGTCACGACGCCCGGATCATGACCATCTCCCCCTTCAATGCCCGGATGTTCCGGGGGGACTTCGCTGGCATGGGGATGACCTGGATCGAGGGGGTACCAATGCCCCCTTGTATCCTGGGCGACCCTGCCTACCCCCTCATCCAGTGGCTACTGAAGGTCTACCC
>QEPC01002794.1:873577-918558 GCA_003113815.1 Sphenodon punctatus
CTCACCTTTTCATAGTTGCCATATGGTTATATATATATATATATATATATATATATATATATATATATATATATATAAAAAATGTGTGTGTGTATGTGTATATGCATACACAAATTTGCATTGTTGGATGTATTGGAAAAAGAAAAGTGAAAAATATTTTTATTCATTCACAAGTAATTTTTAAATAAAAGATTCAGAACCAGGTATAAAACTATACAAAACATATATAATAATAGAAAATTGACTGAAAATAAATATTACTATATAAAGAAATTAGTGTTTAAAAAAACTGTTTAAAACCCGTACAAAAATATAACATTGTAACAAAATAAATATAATAAACTCTTAACTTTTAAAAAGTTTTTTAAATTTAAAAAAAAGATTTCTCCCTCTTCCCTGTTTAATCAGGGATCAAAATTATGAAGGGCTCCGGCTTGACCGTGGGCGCATCCTGCCTTGCAGGCTTGAGCCTTTTGAGAACCCGCACCATCAGGGTTTGCAGGGCTCGCATCTCCTCCCTCCGGGCCTCGCGTCTTGCTCATATCTTTCCACTAGGAGACAAAAAATCCCCCACCGTAATGCACATTATCAAACGCTGCAGCAGAGACATTATACTACCGCCTATTAAGGTCCACGTCCACAAAGCATGCCTGTCATACTCACCCATCCGGTCCTGGAGAACTGCCAGTCCTCGCAGCACCATCGCTATGGTGCCCAGCCACTCGATGGCATACGCTGCACAGCGCCAAAGCGCTTCCCCTGTTGAAGAATTAAATTCCAATTATTCAATAAACAATAAGAAAGTCTGCCGCAGTCAATGTGAACAGATTTGAACTTTAAACTCAATTAAAGCAAACTTACCAATCATTATTAGTTGCTCCATTGCTGCTGCATGAATGACGGGGTTACTTGCCGTGCTGACACCAGCACACGTTGCCATTTGTGTACCTCGCAGAAGCCATTGAAAAAGCCAACCTTGACTCCAGGAAAGCCATTGTCACTGTTGGCAAATCTCACACCAACACAAAAGCAGCAAGCGGCGAATTTAAAGGGACCATTCACACAGCTGTTGTCAAACGGTAGCTCCCTCCCTTCCACTATGTTCTGTATTTAAAGCAACTGTATAAGGTTCCTACTGCACCACTTGCATGAAAACTAGAATATTTTCATACAGTGCATAGCAAAAGCGTTACTACAGTCAACCCCTTACCTAACCATGAAATAATTATTACATCGTCACTCCGGTTATTATGATTTTTAAAAAAAATAAGTTGTAAATTATAAGTTTTAAAACTTATTAAAAAACTTTTTAACGCTTCTCCTCGAACACGGCATCCTGCCTTGCAGCAGGCTCAAGCCTTTGCCAATATGGCATGTTGGCATAGTTGGTAAGGTTCCTGCTTGCTGTACAATATATACCTGTCATTCCGCAGGTTCGAATCCCCACTGTTCTGTTTCACTTTTAAAAAATTTTTGTTTACTTTTACATTACTGTTATTGTATGCTAATCATACAATTATTGCTGTGTTGTGTTGCTCATGGCATACTTTCTATGCCAAAAAAATATGCTTAGTTATTACATTAACCAATAGCCAAGATTCACACAGCGGGAATCAAGCAAAATGATTCCCAGCCGGGGACAAAGCATGCAGTGTTGCTTCTAGGCAACGAGCAACAACGCCAGCCGGGGAGGGAGATTTAAACTGGGCACACAGCAGCATTCCTGCTGTCTGTCTGTCATCACCTCTCCCATCCCTCTGTGTTGGCTGCCGGTTGGGTGTCCTCCTCGCCTCCCTGGTCTCTGTGTTGAATGCCCTCCTGTATGTGTGCTCTGCTTGGTTCCAGCAGCTGCGCTTTCCGCACCCCACACCTCGCTTGTTCTCATTACAATGTTGCGGCCACCGGCCTTATCGCCTGTCCTTGGCGCTCCCCATCCCCTCCCATTCCTCCAGGGCTTGTGGAGCCCCCCTTTCCTTGCAGTTAGTATGAGGCGTGTGCTGCTGGACCATGGCTGGATGCTGCTCTTTCCCAGGGCTCGCGGGCATAGCAACCCATAACTGGAGGTTCCGCGAGAACATGGCCCTGTGTGACCTTTGGCATTCCCCGGCCGTGCAATTGCTCGCCAGCTGCCCGGACAGCCGCACAGGTGCCTATGCGAGTCTGAGTTCTGGGCTCCGCTACTTTGGCTATGATTAGGTGAGCGCCCGCAACTGCCGGCTGCATGCAAAGATGCTGGGCCTCCATCCCTTTCCCGATGGTCGCATCCTGGAGATGAGGTGTTCGCATGTGGTGTGGTCCGCGGCAGAAACCGTGTCCGCTCTGTATGTGTGCAGCCTGTCCACCTTCACGACCTGTCTGGTGGAGGGGGGCTGACGGCGCTGGCTGGTGTGTGGTCCCGATCCGATGTGCAGGTGGGGCTGGCTGTGCCGGATTCCTTCAAGGTGTACTACCTGGTCACACAACACATGTCTGCGCTGGGATACTGTCAGGGCATGCTGCAGTGGCCCCACTATGTGCACCTGGCAGACCACCCGGCCCCTGACCCCTTCTTGGCCCCCTGCAGCTATCTGTGCCTGTGAGGCCCCCTGTGCCTTCCGTGCCCTGGGTGCAGCTGGCCCCGCTGTGAGCTCCCACCTCCGCCCTGACGCTGTGGGTTGCTGCCCGCCTCCTCCATGATGTCCAGAGCTTCCTCCAGTGCTGTCTGGTCCCTGGGGTTCATCTGCTGCCTGTGCCTGTGTGGCCCCCCTGTCCGCCTCTGCGACTGCTGTTAAACTCCGTGGCTGCCTTTTCCTGTGGCTGTGTCCTGATCTCCGAGCCGGCACCCAGCGCACCGAGGTGCTGCTGAGCTTCCTACTCCAGCTGTGATTCCTCCTGTGCCCGTGCCATCCCCCACCAACCACCCTTGGGTGACTCTCTGACCGTGGGGACCTGGGGCCCCCTGACCGCACCTCCTGGCGTCCTCCCGGGGGGGGGGATTTGAACCAGCTACGATGTAATAATGTAACTGAATGCAATGTAAACTGATGCAATGTAAACTGAAATCACAATTCTTGATTTTCAGTGATGCAATGTAACAATGCATCGATCATGTAACACTGTGAATATAAGGGAGATCAATGTAACACAATGCAAGGGAGATCATATTATTATTTTTGTTTTTCATAATGTATGTTGTAACTGTCTGTATCCCAGTTTAACCCAACTCCCTGCCCCCCCTCCCCCCGGCCGAGAGAGTGATTTGATTTCCAACTTGCCATCCAGTGCAGTAGGTTGGTTGGGACGGGAGTTAACACATGAACTCCCCCTCCCCCACCTCAAAGAGTTAGGAAACTATCAGTCCTCCCCACCCAACTCCCTGTCCCCTCTGCCCCCCCGGCCGAGATAGTGATTTCCAACTTGCCATCCATCCAGTGCATTAACTAGGGACTAATGTGAACTCAGAGTCCCCCGCGGCCCCCACCTCAAAGAGTTAGAAAACTACAATTGACCCCGTCTACCCCCCCCGGCCGAGAGAGTGATTTGATTTCCAACTTGCCATCCAGTGAAGTAGGTTGTTTGGGAAGAAGTGAACACATGAACTCCCCCGCCCCCACCTCAAAGAGTTAGGTTAGGAAACTATCAGTCCTCCCCACCCAACTCTCCGTCCCCTCCCCCGACACTAACAAAATGGGCTACTTTTTAAAGCTAAGAAGTAGGAGCTACAGAATGCTCTGTTATCACAGCTGCAGTATGATTGCATTCCTTTGCCATACGCCTTTGTCATAGGCCTTTGCCAGTCCACCCCCCCATCTGTGTTCAGATTTCTTTTATTAACTAGAACATATACCATGTGTCCAGTGTATGATCAGTGATTGAAAGACGATAAAGCACATATAGGAATGAATACCAAATTATTTTTATTCGATGTAGGTATTAATGTACTACAGGTTGGTAGTTGTGGCAATCAATTTGGTTGGAAATCCAATTTGTTTTATTCTCCAGATGAATATATGAATATTTTGTTACAATATAACATTGTAAAAAAATTAATATAATCAACTCAACTTTTTGCATATTACTTAAAAAAAACAATTTTGGTTTTTTTTAAAAAAAAACTATTTAGAAACCATAACATTAAATTCAAATGATTTTGTCCCTTTTCCTTGATTAATCAGGGATCAAAATTATGAAGGGCTCATTAACCCCCTCGAACTCCATACTAAAGTTTTTGAGGGAGGACAGTGAAGCCCTACGTGTCTCGCTCGCGGAAGTACTGCAGGAGGTGCGCGTTACACATGGACTTCTCAGAGCTGAGGCAGAGTGACAGGCTGCAGCTGATTTCAACACAGTTGTTGTATGCTTTTTAAACCAAAGTTTTAATTTAAATAATGTTAATGAATAATGTATGTTCAAAAAATTATATATTTTTAAATAGTTTGTTTTAAAATATTTTTTCTATTAGTTTGTTTTTCACTTATGTGTATTTTTGCTCATTATTTTTATTCCTGTCCTGTTGCTCACAACACACACCAGTGAAGTGACCAAACACACAGTGACACAACCCTATCTGCAGCAGCTGATCCCTTGCTACGAAAGTCTAGTGTGTTCAACAGGGAATGAGAACGGATAGAATGTTTACCAACCAATCATTAATTAATTCTCCAGACAGGGCCATTTTGCAATCTTTCCATCCATCCAGCATTGGGGTGATTCATTCCCTTATGTTGACTGGTGCTGCGAGCCTGTCACTGCCCAGCCCCAAACCAGTAAGAAGTTACATTCCCAAACATATGTGAACCCATCTTCCAGAATATTTCCCAACCCTTTCCTAAACACAGCTATACAACTGGACTTCCCTTGACCTGACCACAAAGGCAGTCAGCCAATTGTACCACCACTTAATTGTGCGATGGGACTCCCCACTTTTAAAAAAAAAATTTAAAAATTTTTTAGTACCCCATGCAAATTAGTTTCATTTATATCCCCTCCCATACATGACATTTACTCTCAAGAGACATTTTTGTGAGAGTGAATAACTGTTCCCTTAATTTTTTTGGTTGGGCCATGGCGAGAGCCAGTGCCGTCAATAAAATTGAATTTAATTTTTTGGTTCCACAACAGTCATGATTGTATAAACGTCTATCATATCCCCCTCCCCTCTCAGATGTGTGCCTCACTCTCTTCTCAAACGTGATGAGTCCAAACCAATTGAGTGTCTCTTCAAATGTGGAGGCACTCGCATCACAGCATTGATTCTTAATAGTTAATTTATATGCTTATTTTCAAATCCCTCCCAGCTGCCAACAGTAAAAATGGGCTACTTTTTAAAGTGAAGAACTAGAAGCTACAGAATGCAGTTTTCACTGCTGCTGCAGTATGATTGTATTACCTTTGCCATAGGCCTTTGCTAGTCCACCCTGCCACACCCCCCCATCTGTGTTCAGATTTCTTTTATTAACTAGAATATATACCATGCGTCCAGTGTATGATCAGTGATTGAAAGATGATAAAGCACATATAGAAATGAATACCAAATTATTTTTATTTGATGTAGGTATTAATGTACTACAGGTTGGTAGCTGTGGCAATCAATTTGGTTGGAAATCCAATTTGTTTTATTCTCCAGATGAAGGCAAAACCAACTCTTCACATCTTATAAAAAACCCACTACTGGCTTGTGGGAAAAAATTGATTGTGGTTGGAAAATTCCTTCATGACTCCATATGAAAATGGCAATAGGATCAGTACTCGATCCCTGAAGAATACTGGCAGTGGCTACAAATAGACTGTGTAGCTGTTGCATGTTCCTGTCATGAATTTATCCATGTTCCTGAATTAATTGTTCAGTTTGCATTTTTGATTTTTAATAGAGAATTTGAAGGAAAACTTTCTATAAAAATCCTAGCTATCACATATTATATAAATGCATGCTACTTGAACGTGTACAATTACAGGTACACATACTGTACTGTACAAGTATGTGTACAGTATGGATCGTACACAGATCTGTACCTGCACATGGATTTGTACTGTACATGTACAAGTACGTGTACACATTGTACATGTACACATTGTACGTGTACACATACTTGTACGTGTACATAGGCCATATGTATCAGTGTTTAAATTTTTTTTATATTTAGCTTCCACTTTGAATTGATCCATTTGATCAATCCAACTTTGGATTGATCTCTTGCCTGCTGTTCTTTCAGTTGTACAGTCCATCACTTTCCCTAAATAATAGCCAAGATGAAGATTAAATAAATTAATTTATTTTAAAAAACACACTATTTCCCTGATGCAAACAACACACTTGAGTGCATGCATTCCTATGCTATTTCCAAATGGACCACCCCATGCGATTCCCAAGTCCAGTTTGCCTATGTGCCATTCCGTTGAGGCCATGACCACACAGCATCTATGGCTTTTGGAATAATTGGTGGGTGCTCCTATCCTGAAAAATAGATCCATGCTGCAGAGCTCTGCCTCTGAGATCTGTTCCCGCGAGTTCTGCAAACTGTGTGTGTGAAACAGAAAAAGACTACACTGACTACACAATCAAAGACAGCAGAATCACTGACACTTCATTACAGCAAAACAACCTTAGCTGCTCACAAGCGGACACTAACGGACAAGCTTACCTCTTCACTCAGTGCTCTTGTATACCTTCCGAGATTTCGTCTGGGTGGTCGTAACCTATTTTCTGGTGATCTGTAGCCTCTGAGGTGCACCTCATTATTTCCTCATCTGTGGCTTGCAGGAAATCCTTAGTAATTTTAGGTAGGAATGACCTCTTCATTTTAGTTAATGCTAGATGCTCGAGATTTAAACTGGACAGACTAGTTCTTTTATTACCTACGCCCACACAGCTGAATAAACGTTCTGATGGGACACTGCTGGCAGGACAGCCAAGGAGTGTGATTGCCAAACTGTAGAGTGCTGGCTAAGTCTCTCTTTTTTCTGCCCAGTAAATGAGTGGATTGTTATTTATGCCAACCGCACCATCCGATGAAAGGTACTGATCGTACATATCCTCGACTGCAGCACGTGTTATTGGACGGTGACAACAACGGTGAAGCGGATCAACTATTCTTGGCCGTCGAGTGCAATTCTGTGCAAGGAGGCCATACTTTTCAAAATTTGACCACATCGAAGAAGCCTGAGGCTGTTTGAGTGTTATCTTCAGAAGCGCTCTCTGCTTCATCCTCTTCAGATTCATCATGCGTGATGTTGCCATGCTCTCCTACCATCTGCGCAGTGAGTTCTTCGCGTGCAGCGGTAGCGGATTCTCCCCCCCCCCCAAGACCACCTTAACCTTCTTGAAACGTGGGTCCAGAGCTGTTGCCATCCGGTAAAACGTATGTTCACCAATCTTCTCAAACTGGGTGCTCTGGCGGATAATTTTACCCAAGATAATGGCAAGACATTTACCATCCACCTGCTGATGATCAAAGGAGGCAGCGATGTCGTCGACTTGGCTCCTTAATAATACAAGCGAGGCCAAGCTCTGGCTGACTGTCGCATCGACTTTGCTCACGAACTCAGTCATGGCCTGAAAGGGTTCCAGCAGAATAATGAGATTTTCTATTACATTCCACTGTCTGAGATTTATCTGCATATCTGAGGCTTCTTTTACAGACTTTGCGGCCACAGCAAAGAAAGTCTCGATCGCAAGTCTTTGGAAATGCAGTCTCTTCAGCATATGATATGTGGAGTTCTACCGCGTGCAGACATCGATAGGGAAGAAATGAAGTGGAAGGTTTGTCTCCTGCTGGATCCTCCGTAGCTCGCGGTGTGATGTTGCCGATCTACGAAAGTGTGCCACCAATTTCTTTGCATGCTCTACTGTGTCCTTAATCAATGGATTCACTTTGAGAAATTTCTTTGCCACAAGATGCAGCGAATGAACCATGCAGGATACATTTTAGAAACCGGCATCTGAAATGCCTTTTACTATATTTGCCCCATTGTTTGAAACAACGCACCCAACAGAGAGACCAAGGGACTGCAACCACTGCTATGTCAGTTCTAACAATTTTTCCTGGATGTTTTCAGCAGTGTGTGTCTCAGGAAAGTGCTCCAAAGCAAGTATGGCTTGCTGCCTCACCAGTCTATTCTTGGGGTCACGATGAATCCAGTGGCCAGTAACGGACAGGTACTCCATGTACTGCGCACTGGTCCACATGTCTGTTGTAAGGTGCACAACATTGCCCTCGCAGTCACGCATAGCATCTGATACTGCTTTACATGATGCCTCGTAGAGTTTGGGAATAGTGTTTGTAGCGAAATAAAATTGTGACGGTACCTTCCATCATGGTGCCATTCTCTCCGTTAATTTGCGGAATCCCTCGTTCTCAACAAATGAGAAGGGAAGCATGTTGACTGCAAGCATCTTTTACACCAGTGTGAGGTAGTACTGTGCAGTATGGTGAGATGCTGGCCATTTCATTTGATTTTGCACAGATTCTGGCAATGTTGTCTGCACAGTTGTAGCACTAGCAATGCTTCTAGATGGATCGGAGGCGCTTGTTGTTCTGCAGTGTGTTCTGCCAGAGGCATTGAGAACAGACTTGAGATGGTGCTTCATGTGGCTATGCATGCTACTAGTACCAGGACGACTCTTACCTCCTTCTTTCGCTCGTGCTATTTTCCTGCAGCAGTATTTTCACTGGACTACAAATTTATTTTCGTCACAGGCAGTGAAATGTTTCCAGGCGTCTGACCTTTGCGCTTTTCTTGCATCTGCATGGCTATCGGTGGTTGGGGTGATTGTTCCTTGCTGTGACAACAATGAAACACTGTCGTCATTTGTGGATGTTGAGGGAACTGGTGAACACGCAGGTGTAGAATTTCTAGTAATGGTTATGGTACGAGCCACTGGTGATGGACTACTGGCATTGGTTGCTGTTGTCGTGGTGGTGCGGTTGGAGCTGGTTGATTGACTTTTAGACAAACATCTGTTGAACATCAGAGCTATATTTTTCCTTATTCTAGAGTGCAAGGTCAAATCATTTCCTTGGCCTCGCTGTTCCACATTTCTGAGGTTGTCATCAATCCTGGCTCTTTTGCACGGTTGGCTTGCCAATTTCAATGCTACGTAACTCGGGGTGTATGTTGGATCTTCATAGTCATAGCCGTCGGCGTCATCATCGATGATGTCAACATCATCTGCGGTGACATCACTGTCTGAGTCGGCATCACAATGCGCAGCACTCACAGTGGCGTTGTCAGACACGCCCAGTAGTACCACCTCACTTTCCTGAGTGTTTTCTATTTCTTCTTCATCTCTTGCTGAAGTAGACAATAGGCACTGGGTGTTGTCGCGTTGGTGTGTTACTGCCTCCTGTATGCTTTTTTGAGATTCGTCGGGTGTGCGTTCGATTTCGAGCGGAAGCATTTCATCATGTTTCTGTGACAACAATTGGCTTTCTTATAGCATTGTCTGATTCTGATTCTAATGATGATTGTTCTACATCAGACGGTGTGCATTTCGCAAGGTGTTCCATCAGTGCCTCCTGCGAAGAACGAAAGTAATGGCATTTAGAACTGACAGACTGCGGCAATGATATTTTTGCTGGCGAAATATGCATTGATAGCAGTGGCTGAGACAGTTCCACAACATCAGACTGCTGTGGGGACTCTGGTCGCAACACAAGAGGAGGCTGTGAGTGTGCGGCGCATGAAGCAACAGCTGGAGCATCCAGAAAAGATTGTGGTAATTGTGGTGGGCAAGACTTGGAGTGCTGCTTCTTCTGATGGTTTTCTGTCTCCTGTACCCTTTTTTCCCCATTCCGAAGCGACAATGTAGGGCTCGGACAGTGGCGTCTATTGAGCAGCTTAGAAGAGGAATCATCACATTTCCACTTTGCAGAATCATGTGCCATTTCTTCTTCTTTTTTTTTTGATAATCTACAGAAAGAAAATGAGAAAAAAATGAGTGTATTTAAAAAAGTTTCCAGGACTTTTAAATGTACATTCATTTCTCAATATTTTTCAAATTAAAACATGATCTTACATCAATATGCATTCCTAAAAACACACACCACAATACATTTTGTAACAGGGGGGTTTGAGAAGAGAGTCAAAGGTGGAAAAGAGGTGGCAAGGGTTCTGGGAGCAGGCCTCAATGTGGGAGGCCTAGTACTGCTGTCTAGTGAGGGAGATAGCAGAGCTGAGCGATGAGAGGCAGAATCTGAAATGGAGGAAGTCGGCACGGTAGTGGAATTTGCACCAGAGGCGTTCAGCAGCCCGGGTGCAGGAGCGGAGATGGCGAATGGTGGGGGTGAGCCAAGGACGAGGGTTATGAGAGCGAACCAGGTGGGAGGAGAGGGGGGCAAGGGAGTCGAGGGTGGAGGCGAGAGAGGAGTTGAAGGCGGAGATGCCAGAATCGGGGGGGAGGAGGAGGAGGAGAGGACTGAGGGGAGAGAGGGAGGAGGCAAAATCCTGGGGCACAATGGCTTGCAGGTTATGGAAGGGATGGGAAGATGGGGAAGAGGAGGGGGAGCAATGGGAGAGGTTGAAGGAGCAATGGTATGGGGTTTGAAGGAGAGATCAGAGACAAAACAGTTCCTAGAGAACACGAGATCAAGAGAGTAACCATCAGTGTGGGTGGGGGAGCTAGTCCAGAGGGGGAGATTAAAGAGGATGCTAAGGAGAGGAAGCGAACGATGTAAGGTTGGGAGGGTGTATCAACATGGCTATTGAAGTCGCCAAGGATGAGTGTGGGGATGTTGTCAGAGAGTAATAGGGTGATCCCAGGACTTGAAATCGGAGAGAAAGGAGGAGAGGGGGCCGGGGGGTGATAGATAACAACAACACGGAGGTAGAGAGGGGAGTAGAGGCGGACGGAGTGATTAGATGGGTAAAAGCAATATATAGAGAACCGAAATCCAGACTAATAATTAACAACTGCCATTCTGACGCATTTAGTCTTTCTAGAGGCACGAGACAGGGATGCCCCCTCTCCCCTCTCCTGTTCGTTTTGGTTCTAGAAGTCCTGGCACTTGCAATGAGGCAAGATTTTTTTTTACAAGTATTCGAATTGGTGATAGGGAACATAACATAGCAATGTTTGCAGATGACGCTGTTTTATTTTTAGGAGACCTGGTAAACTCCACTCCATCACTCATGAAATTGATACAGGAATTTGATATCATATTGGGATATAAAATAAATACATCCAAATCGTATGCATTAATATATGGAGGAAACGATAGACAGAAGGAAAATATAAGGACAGCACCGCCCTTTCTAGAAGAAAAACAGGCGGTTAAATATCTTGGAATAATGTTACCCAAACAATTAGATAAGCTTTACAAAGAAAATTTCTTAAATCTGCCTCAGCAACTTGGCATGGAAGCAGCGGAGTGGAAAGACTTGCCTTGTGCATGGCTGGGCAGAGTGAACCTATTTAAGATGATAATTTTACCCAAAATTGTATATAAACTGTTAGCACTGCCCATACATGTACCAGAATCCTTTTTTAGAGCCTGCAACAAATTAATGGTGGAAATAATTTGGAAGGCACATAAACCAAGGGTTAACAGACAAACATTAATGTGAACTAAAGAGAAAGGAGGTATAAACCTCCTGGACATACGTTTATACCACAAGGCGGCAACACTTGGAACCCTCAACGTGTGGTATTACCAGCCTGACTCAGTTAAATGGGCAGGAATAGAGCAATGCATGTTGGCTGGCGACAAATTAAAAAACATAATAACCGATGAAGGAACCCCCAATAAAAAGACATGGAAAAACCACCCTTTTGCGTGGATCACTTGGTTAAATTGGTAGAAAAGAATAAAAAACATTAAAATAGATAACAATCAATTTCCATACTCACCTATAGATCTCATCAGTCTCCAAGAACATCAGCAAGCCAAAAACCTAAGAGGAAAATTAAAAGAAAAAGGCGTAACAAAAGTCAATCAGTTGTTTGAAGGGAATGAGATTCTGAGCAAAGAGGAAATAGTAAGCAGAATTGAAGCAAATGTAAAATGTGTTTAACTACCTACAACTAAAGCATGCAATTACCAAAACAAAAAAAGGGGGGGAACTATGCAAGAGATCCCACCATGATTGAACAGGTACTCTTTGAGAGAACTTTAACGAAAGGGAGGCTGGCACGGATTTATAAGGTTTTAAAAGATTTGTGGTATGCCAAAGAACTTAAATATATGCAAAAGTGGAAAAAGGACCTAAATATTGAAATCTCAGAAAGGGAGGAGATACAAATTATTAATTATATGCACAATAGTGCCAACTCACTTGAGATCAAGGAGTGTCAAATTAAATTGGTAACTAGATACTATTTAACCCCCATGCAATTTAGACATGTAAATGAAGGAGACAAGGGATTGTGTTGGAGAGGATGTAGGGAGGAAGGAACGTATGTTCACTGTTGGTGGGATTGTGAACGATTAAAACTACTCTGGAGTAGAGATGTGCAAACGTGGTTCGGATAGTTGGAGTTTGGGCCGAACTCGGCCTATTCGGATGACCGAACCGAATGTTCAAACGGCCGAACAGTTTGTTTGAGTTCGGATGAGTTTGGGGGTGGGAAAAACGTGACTTTGGGCAGACAAACATGTCTGAAAGGGAGAGGCAGCTGAGGAGTAGACTTCCTGGCACCAGGGGTAGAGACCAGGGGTGGTTTCAGGGCCAAATGATACTGAAAAAAATATTGATTTCGGTATCGATTGTGCTATTTTTGGGTGTTCGACCGAATTCAGCCGATCTGTACTCCGCCGAACCGAACCCGAACTCGGGTTTTGAACCGAAGGTCCGAACATCCAAACCATGTTCTGTTCGCACATCCCTACTCTGGAAACGTGTTTGGGGGGAAATGGAAGAGATGACTGGACTTACTATCCCGTTCTGCCCTGAGAGTGCACTCCTTGGTTTGTTCCCAGAAGTAAAAGTTCTACAGACTCATCTGGACTCATGTTCAGCATTCATCCAAGCAGCTAAACAAACTATTGCGCTGCATTGGAAAGACACCAAAGAATTAACTGGAGAGTGGATGAATAGACTATGATATCATCTAACTATGGAAAAAGTGTCAGCTAATCTTTTAGATAAAAAAGAAGCTTTCACAGCGAAATGGTATCCATGTGTCTGCATTATGAATAAAACGGACTTACCTGAAGATGAACGAACATACCTGTTCTATTACTACATTTAAAAAGGAAACACAAGATATTTCCCTGAATCCAAATGTTTACATTGCATATGTTTATTGTTGTTTAAATGTTTTGCTGAAGGAAACATAACGACAGAAATTTTATCATATTGTAAAAGTTATACTATTGATTGAATAAAAACCTTTATAAAAAAATGTGATGCAGTGAGTGAAGGTGAGGAAGAGGAAGGATTACAGCAATAAACTTATACAATCACTCAGTTTCGGCATGTGCACATCACAATGGGCTAATAATTTTTTTAATTATTTTTTATGGACATTGTGGAAAGAGTTCTAAGGAACTCTTTAAATGAAAAGAAAATGGTAGCTTGACAAAGCAAAAGGAAGTGCTGTGGACAAAGGAATCAAAATTATTGTAGGAAAAGTGAATAAATGGAACATAAAGCTGAGTGGAGCAGTCAGTAGGTTAAAAAATGAAAGACCTGACTAGGTTGTAACTGAATAAATCTATCATATATGAGGAAGAAAATACATGTACATAACTTTTTAAGCTTGTGGATTTTTACAGTCCTGAAAAGTGATAGTCTTTAATGGAAATCTTGGCATATCCCATCTGGTCACAGTATGAAGGAACAAGTTATGGACTTCATTACAGGGGCGTCTCTAAACATGAAGTAATTTTAATTGATATAAACAGTCAGTTATCTTCTGAAAACTACCTCTGGGCAAGTGCTGAGGAGCAGTTAAGTGAAACAGTGGAATCAGTACATTCTGTGTATTACATACTGACTATTACGTACTGAGCAGAACCATAGGGAACAATGCATCCTTGAGCAGGTGATAGGATTGGAATTGAAGTTTCATATGGGAAAGGATAAGGAAGAACAATGCAGTGAGGTAACAGCTTAATTAAACAGTACGTAATACATGAAGCCAGCTGTGTTATATAATAAGTAGGACAATAGACAAAAAAGGGGATAAGGCCAGTAACAGCCACACACAGAAATGAAACAGCACAAAAGAAGCACTGGGAAATAAAATAATGATTTATTACAAAGACAATATCAATTATTATACTAAAACACAACAATGTAAGAATTTTAAAAAATCCCAATGCATTTTTAGGCAAAACTCTTCTTTAGAGTAGTCTTTCTAAAGTCATAATATAAAACCAATACTAGATGCCAACCATATTGGACGCCAACAATATCTTTGGTCATTAGATAGACCTAGTAGAAGTCCTCAGTGGTCCCAAATGGCTGTTAAACAAAAGTCGCCACCTTTATTTTCAAAAAATCTGAGATTTGTAAAGAAACTTTCAAGTACTCAAAATGGACTTCTACTTGGACTTGTTTTTATGGGTGTTTGTACATGGGCTGCACTGGGTGGGGTGGGGTCTGTGTTGCACAGTGGGTGGGGGGAGGGTTCATACAGTGCATGCATGGTGGGTGTGGGGAGGGTTCATACAGGCACGCACATATCCCCACGCAGACCCCACCCATCAGCATGCACAGAGCAACCTCTGTTTTCACTGGTTGCTCTGTGCATGTTAATAGATTGGGGGGGAGGTGTGAGGATGCGTGTTCAGCGGGAGTGCACACACCCACCCGCCGCGTCTTTCACACAGGACTCACCCACGTCTCGTGTAAAAAGGGCTTTTAGAAAAACTACCCTGAAGAAGAGCTTTCCCTCGGAATGCATTGGAATTTTTTTTTAAGTTCTAACGTTGTTGTGATGGGATTGGGACCCTCAGAGCTGAGAGGAAAGGGACTTTGAAACAGAATGGACTACTGCATCGATAAGATTTTAGCTTAGAACTCACAAGTAAGGTAGATTTTCATTGTCTTTTATGTTTACTTGATATACTGCATTCTGAGCTTGGGACACACATCCGTCTCTTATTATTGTACATTGTTTTTCTTTCTAACACAACAAGTAAACACGTGTCCTATATGGTGTTATATTATTACATCTTTGAGTGAGTTTTGAGTCCTGGATAGAGAGTCCACCTATTATAGTTGTCAGGGAAACGAAAATGCTGTGCCAGACTGTGCATACTTCTTTGCTTGGCACACCGGTAGACCCAAAAACCATTTAACTGTATAGTCCACAATGTCCCCTTATAAGTTCTACCAAAGTGTTTTCCATTGTGGCATTATGCCATAGTTGTGCAGTCCATTCTTCCTTTGTGGAATCTGTCTTCCTTCTCCAATTCCTTGCAATGGTGTGAAAACCGGCGATGATGAATACCCTGGATATCTCTCTATGATGATCTACTAATGGTAGATCTGGGTATAAATCGAGAATTGCTACTTCGGGATGGAAAGGCAAGTTTAGGCCCGTGGCCTCCCTTATCGGGTCCCAGACCCATTTCCAAAATGGTTGTATATGGGTGATTTCAAACGTTACACGGTCCTGATTCACCACAGTGGATTCCCAGCAGTGGCGAGCTGTCCAACCACCCCCCATGGTCCAGGAAGGTCCCGAACAGACATGACGGGACCAGGACCACGGCAGCGAATTGGACAGACCGACCACGGCCCAGGGCTGCACAACAGTCGTGACGCCGATTCCCAGCCATGGTGAAAACACTCAGAAGGCTCTGGGGAGGGGCGGGACACAGACATGGCCGGCTGAGGGCAAAGGAAGCCAAAAGGGAACACCCACACAAGGGAAACGGGAAGGGAGGGGAAAGAGGGAGAAGAGCCACCGTGGCAGCGCACAACAGCCACAGAAAAAGCGAGGTCACAGCGGAACACACAGCACAAACACATGCACAGGCGCAAACACACACGCACGGGAAAGGAAGGGAAGGGGGCACACAGCGGGACGGCCAACACACACGGCACAATGGGCAAAGGGGGGAAGGGAGGAGGGGGGGACAGGGAGGAGGGGGGGAACCAACCCAGGGGCCAGGAAAGAGGGAGAAGAGCCACCGTGGCAGCGCACAACAGCCACAGAAAAAGCGAGGTCACAGCGGAACACACAGCACAAACACATGCACAGGCGCAAACACACACGCACGGGAAAGGAAGGGAAGGGGGCACACAGCGGGACGGCCAACACACACGGCACAATGGGCAAAGGGGGGAAGGGAGGAAGGGACAGGGAGGAGGGGGGGAACCGGCCCCGGGGCCAGGGCAGGACATGGGGAACGGCAAACAGAACCCCAACAACAGCACAGCCCGCACGGGCACCCCTACAGCAACACAGGCAGTCCCGGAATGGGGGGACTCCCAGGGGCACAGCACAGTCACAGGGGGGAGGCCACACGGACCGGGGAGCAAACCAGGAACGGTCCAAGAGGCTGTCAGGGATGACACGCGCCAGTAAGGGTGCGATGGATAGGAAGGAGGCAAAACGGAGATGAGGAGCAGGGCAGCCGGTCCAGCACACACACACCCCGGGAGGACACCCAGCAGCCCAGTCCGGGAGTCCCAGAACCCCACGGTCACACAGGCACCTGGGGGGGCAGGTCCTGGGCACAGGAGGGATCGAGGCTGGAGCGTGAAGGACAGCGGTACTCGGGCGCTGGGAGCCGGCACACAGTTCAGGACACAGCCACAGGAGAAGGCAGCCATGGAGGGGAACACCAGTTGCAGAGGCGGATGGGGGCGGAGGGGGCCCAGAGCCGCAGGCAGGGGCAGCGGAACCCCAGGAACCAGCCAGCACAGCAGCAAGCCAGGAACATCAGGGAGGGAAGGGGCAGCAACTCACAGGACGGAGGCGGGAGTGCTCCCTGGGGCCAGTATCCAGGGCCCGGAAGGCACAGGGGGGCCTCACAGTCAGCTGCAGGAGGCCATGAAGGGTCCCGGGGCCGGGTGGCCCACCAGGTGCACGAAGTGGGGCCACTGAAGCATGCCCCGACGGAAGCCCAGCTCAGACATGTGGTGGGCGACCAGGTAGTAAGCCTCAAAGGGATCCTGAGCGGAGAGCTCCACCTGCAAATCGGATCAAGACCACACACCGGCCAGCGCCGCCACCTCTGCTTCAGAGGGCTCTGACAAGCCATAGTCAGCAGGTGGGGGCCACGGAAGGTGACCTAGCTCCAACGGGTGGTGATAGATCACCCCGCGCGACTGCTGGTGACCTCGGGTCCCATGAACACAGCCAAAGAAGGACACAGCCAGGGCAGGGCCCCCCTCCTCCAGGCAGACCGTGTAGCCAGCCAGGCTGCGCACAGAGAGGGTGGGATGCACCTAGCTGTTTCCGCGGAGTGGTTCCACTCACACACTGACCTGTTGCGTATCCAGGCAGCAGAGGTGCACCTGGCCACCCGGTTGCGGATGTGCATGGCCAGGAGCATGGGTGGCATGGTGCAACTGGGGGGGCGGGGTGACACAGGTCTCATCCTATAACAGTTGTTGCTCCTGCCCTACCAGGGCGCCGTTCACGATGGAGCTGGGACGGTTGGGCGCCTGTGGGATGCACCTAGCCGTTTCCGCGGAGTGGGTCTGCTTGCACACCGATCTGCGTATCCGGACAGCAGAGGTGCACCTGGCCACCCGGCTGTGGATGTGCATGGCCAGGACCGCTGCCCGAGCCCGGAGACCCCACCACTGGTTCAGGCGCTCCCTGGCCAGCCTCAGGGCTGAGCAGGTGTCCAGGGCGGCCCACCAGGTTCCCCTCCATGCCCGGGGGCAGGTTGCTGCGCTCCGGAAGGCAGCCGGCCGGCTCCAGTGGCGGAGGGAGACCATGGGGCACGCAGCCCTGCTCGCTATGCCCATTGACCGGCGGGTATGGGTCATGGAGCGGGCATAGGGGTGGTGGGCCAGGGCACTGGCCCAATGGGACGAGGCTGCCTGGAGAGCGCACTTTTGGATGTACAGGCACATTCTCCTGCAACTCTCAGAGCTACTAATGCCCTGGCTGGAGAGGCGGGACACCCCCATGCAGGCCCCCATCCCCATGGTCCAGTGGGAGGCCATAGGGGTCTGGGCCCTTGCAACACCCGACCCCTTCCACTCCATCACGCAGCACTTTGGCATTGAGGCGAGCACCGTCGCCGGGATCCTGTGAGATGTTTGCGAGGCGGTGGAGGGCGTACTCCTGGACCGAGCGATCCAGCTGGTGGACCAGGAGACCGTGATGGCCGGCTTTGTGGCAGGTGGATTCCCAAACTGCATGGGAACAGCACCCACATTGCCATGGACGGCAACCACATTGAGATCCTCCACCCATCCGCTGGAGAGGTCTCGGAATATGTCAGCCGACACAGGTACCACTCCCTGCAGCTGCAGGTGGTCATGGATCACCAGGGGCGGTTCATAGACATTTACATGGGCCACTCTGGTCGCAGCCACGATGCCTGGATCATGACCATCACTCCCTTCTATGCCCAGATGTACTGCAGGGACTTCGCGGACATGGGGATGTCCCAGATTGAGGGGGTGATGATGCCCCCTGCTTCCTGGGGGACCCGGCCTATCCACTTACCCGCTGGCTAATGAAGTCATACGCAGTCGCCAGGAACCCAGTGGAGGCGCTCTTCAATACCCGCCTGTGTGTGAGCAGGACCGTGGTCGAGAGGGCCTTTGGGGCCCTCAAGCAGTGCTGGAGGAGCCTTGCAGGCCAGCTGGACTACACGGTGGAGACCTCGGCCCTGGTGATCAGAGCCTGCTGTGCGCTGCACAACGTGTGCGAGACTGATGGGGCTGCCCTCAACTACCCCATGCCCCGGTGCACTTCTGGCCCCGTGCCCCTCTATGTGAATGCAGAGAACCCGTGGGAGTTCCGGTACACAAAGCGCATCCGTGCGGCCATGGCCAGGTGGATCAGCCGGAAGACCAAGGCATGAGAGTGCACACCCCCGTCTCCACCACCCCGGATGCCCCAGCAGAATCCTGGGTGTGCCACTCGGCACCCACCCGCCCCCAGCCCCGGGCCCATGAACAGAACCATGGAGACGACTGTGGTGCCCGTACATTTATTGGTTCTACCACCTACAGATGCCACCACCACCACCAACAACAACAACCTTTCTGTGCTGTGTCCCCCCCCCTTAGGCCGCTGTTCCCCCTGTCTCCAGGGCCTCCCCCTCAGCCACCCTGTGGGCACCATGGAGCTCTGGGAGCTCCCCTCCCCCCCACTGTCTGTGTCCCCAACAGTGTCCTGGGAGGCCTTGGTGGCCTGAGGGGCAGGCGGTGGTGGCAGGGCAGGTGGACCCGGGGCTGGAGGCCTCCCCCCCCGGGCGGCTGCTCCCTCCGGAGGCCTACAGGCAGATGCACAGACCCAGCAGGTGTGCCGGCGACTGGGGCGGTGGCGGAGGCGGTGGGGGCACCAAGGGGTCCGGCATCAGGGCTAAGGTGGGCAGGTTGCCCGGCGGGGCGGATGCCATCACGTACGCGCTCATAGTCCCCGTGTGCAGTAGCAGCGATGTGCCAATGTCGTGGGAGCCTTTTGGCCGAATGCTCCCTCACCATTCTGTCGATGGCCTGTTCCAGCCGCCCGAACGCCTCCACCTGCGTGCTATGCTCCCGGCGCTCACGCCTCCATTCCATGTGCACCTCCGCTTGCAACCTCTCGTCCCTTGCCTCCGCTTGTTGGATGGCCCTTTCTGTGGCTGCCTCCATCCTATCGATGGCCGTGTTCATCCGCTCGCCCTGTTTGGTGGTTGAGCGGACAATGTCCCCTGCCTGCTCCTCCCTGCGGCGCCGTACCCGTGCCCGGTGCGCCCTCATTTGTTGCGCTGGGGGCACAGGGCCGGCTTGCTGGGACCCATCAGGTTGTCCTGTTGGGGTACACATTAGGGGTTGGTTAGGCGCTCCTGCCACCCGCCCCCTTGCCCGCGGCATGGCTGGGTGGTTGTGGGGCCCCCCTTGGGGTGGCGGCCGGTGCCCTCCCCTGACATACTACTGTGCACAGGTACCCCCTGCCCGGCCTCCCCTGGCGCCCTCTCCCACCCCCCCCTTGCTGGTGTGCCTCACCTGGGACCTCTGGCTGCTACCGGGGCTGCTCTCTGCCATCCTCCTCGCCCACCTGTCGCGGGTGTCGGGGCGTGCCGTGCCCTGTGGGGATATGGGTGGGGTTGGGTGGGGACGGTCCGACCGTGACCCCCGCCGGCCCCCCAGGCACCCTCCCCATAGTCTGGGGTGCCCAGGTTTGCTGGGTGCAGCTCCATACCACTGTGCCCCCCTCGGCCCGTTCCCCGACCCACCCGCTTGCTTACCCTCGATGTCTGTCTCGGAGTCCTCTGAGGCCGGCCCCTCGGTATTGCTGGGGTCCCCCTGTGTCCACTGGCTGAGGGTGACCAGTGTGCCTGCCTCAGATTCTTCCAGTCCTGACAGGGGCTGGGGGCTCTTGGGGCTGGTGCGTGAGGGGGGCCTGCCGGTCCTCAAGGTTCCGTGGCGTTCCTCTTGGGGGGCTCCTGGAGCCGTTGCCTTCTAGGGGGCGGCAAGGGAAGGGGGTACCTTGGCCCATTCCCTGCCCTGGACCACGGCGCTCCCCACGAGGCGTGGGGTGACTATTGAGCCCTTCATGTGAAGGATGCGGTCCAAGGCATCGTAGTAGGGGGAGGTCCGGGCTCCGTGCCCGGACCACCGGTTGTTGTTGTTTATGGCCTTGTACCCCCTCTTGAGCTCTTTGACCTTGGAGCAGCACTAGGCCACTGTCCTGTGGTGACCCGCCGCCTCCATGTCCCTCACGATCTGGTAGATGTGCTCGTTCCGCTGGTTGATCGCTAGCTCCAACTGCTGCTCCAGGGTCCCCCAGATCCGGATAAAGATCTGTGTTTTCCTGTGCCCCCATTGCCCCCCTCAGTGGTACGCCCATCTCCCCCAGGAGTCCTCCTGGTCCTCCTCCTTGTCCTCCTCCTCCGCATGTCCTCCGGTCCTCTCCTCCGTGGGCTCAGGCTCACAGGCCTGTTTCTGTGTCTGGGTCGACGGGGGCGGGGGGAGGGAGTTGGTTTCCAGGTTGCCTCTTCCCTGCAGGCCTCCCCCTTTCCCCCTGCCTGCCCGCTAGCCCCCCTTGGTGCCCCTGTGCCTCCGTCCCGCCCCCCTTTGCTTCCCTTACCTGTTTCCGGGTGCCTCGTCCCCGGGGCCAGTTGTCGTCTCCGGGGCGGCCTGCTGCTGCTGCTGTTGCTGCTGTTGCTGTCCCTCCGCTGCCTCCATTTGCAGCACGACCACCGCCTCCTCCGCCTGCGCCGCCTCCTCCTCCTCCCTTCCTCGCTTGCCCTCCGCTCTCCTCTCCCTTCCGCCTCGCTCCATCCCGCCACGTTCCCCTGATTCTGGGTGCTCTTTAAATCTCCCTCCCCAGCCTGTGTTGTTGCTAGTTGCCTCGCAGCAATGCTACGTGCTTTGTCCCTGGCCGGGAATCATTTCGCTTGATTCCGGCCGATGATTGTCGTTCAGACTACTTTTTTTTGTTTCCCGGTGGGTATTTTCAGACGTTACGAAATCACAGTCAACCACAGTCAATCCCCTGTGGTGGCAGATGATCGCGTAACGTCTTGTTGCTCACTGCCAGATGTTCACCACAGTGAACCACCGGTGGTGAGCAAAATAACCGCACTATCGAGGATGGTCCAGGCACCATCTCTGAAAGCGTGGTTATTTGAACCACGGTCCAGAATCGGCGGCCAGTAACATCTGTTACCGTCGCTGATTCCGGGCCATGGCCCAGACCCCAGGTCGGAATCGGGCGCAGCGGCCGGATTGGCTGTTGCACCCACCCGTCTCCAGGAGGGCGGGCAGCCGGGGAGTGGGAGGGGTGGAGCTGTGCGGCCGCACATTGTGCCGTGCAGCCCCGCCCCCCTGATTTGGATGTGACTGTTTGATTCCGGTGGGGAATCAAATGGTGATTCCGTGATGGGGCCAATAGGCGCCCTGTCACGTCTGAAATCACCCATGGTCTGGGCCAGAGCTCCGGAAGGGTGGTTGATTTTGTCCCCTCCTGGGGATTGACTGTGGTGAACATCTGGCGGCTGCTGAACAGACGTTCAGGACGCTTTGGCCCCGCCATGGAATTGACCGTGGTTCACTGTGGTTGACTGTGATCTCGTAACGTCTGAAAACACCCTATGAGTACAATACCAGCAGTGATGGATAAGGGACCAATATTCTCTGCACCCCCACCAGCATAGCCCTTCTTTATCCAACCCAATATGCTTTGGGTGTACCAGTGTGATGTAATAGCGAAATAAATTTTTTAACTGCGTATCCTGGGTGTCTAAAGATTTGTACCCTTTGAAACTGTAATCTTTTATTTGTGATCTTTGTTGTTTTTATCAACTGTTTTATTCAGTTCCGTGTCCCACTTTTTAATAGAATTGTGTTCTTTTTTATTATTTACTTCTTCTAGGGCCTTATATATTTTGCTGATAGCACCCTTATTTATAAAGTGATCAAAGAGTACTTTTTCTAGCTTAGAGACTTTCCTCTGAAAATGTAAAATCTTTCCTCTGAACAAAGTGACTCTTCAATTGGTTATACTGAAAAAGTCCACTTGTGCCTTAATTTGTATTTCTAGCTGTTCCCTGGTTTTGAAACCCACTGTAGTAGTGAACAGTTGTTCCGCTCTCGTTATCCTGTGAGCTCTAAGTTCTCTCCTAACTGAAATTGCTATTTTCCTGTCCTTGAAAATAACTCTATCAATAAGAGGGTAAGGTGATGCAGAAGGGTTTAACGTAGATTTTTTAATATATCTCCCGTTGTCAAGACCACACTGGCAAAAGGGTGATTTTTCCATTTTACCTGACTGGCTTGGCTTCATCAAATAGAATTTCTGAGAAGGAATCAATTTGCAAGTTCTCTCTTTAAATGTCCATCCACCCCACTTGCTGCAGATTACGATACCACTTGTTTATTGCAGCAAATATTGCTGCTCTTTAATATAGGGTAATTTCAGACGTTACGCGCTCCTGGGTCACCACAGTGGATTTCCAATGGTGGCGAGACGGCTACCCCCCCCGCCCCCCCGGTGGTCCAGGACAGACCCGAACAGACGTGACGGGAGCGGAACCACCGCAGGGAAATGGATGGCCGGACCATAGCCCGGAGCAGCACAACAGACATTACGCCAATTCTGGCCCATGGTCAGAACACCCAGAAGACGCCAGGGAGGGGCAGGAGGCAGACATGGCCGACTGAGGGCAAAGGAAGCCACAAGTGCCTAAAGGGAATGCCCACACAAGGGAAACGGGAAGGGAGGGGGAGGAGGGAGAAGAGCAGCCTAAGCTGCGCACAGAACAGTCACAGGGAAACCGAGGACACAGCAGAACACAAAACACAAGCAGACACCCGTGCTCAAACACACCTGAAAGGGAAAGGAAGGAAGGCGTGGTACACCGGGACGGCCAACACACACAGCACAATGGACAAAGGTGGGGGGGGAGCCCCGGCCACAGAAGCGGATGTGACCATCCTGGGGACAGAGCGGGACACAGGGAACGGCAACCAGAACCCCACCAATAGCACGGTTGGCAAAGGCCACCCAACAGCAACACAGACAGCCCAAGGCACAGGGGTCCCCACAGGGACAGAGAAATGTCACAGGAGGACGGCAAACATGTAGGGAATAGCACCGGAGTGGTCTGAGGCAGGCAGGGATCCCCCACGCAAAGGCGCAGACGGGCATGGAGACGAGTCGGAACAGATGCGCTGAACAGGCGACCTCCGCCCCACTGGAGGTCACCAGGAGGCGCAGTCTGGGGGCCCCACACCCGCACAGTCATAGAGGCACCTGGGGTGTGTGTGTCCAGGCCAAGGGCACAGGTGAGCAGCAGCCAGACAAGGAATGACAACACCACCCTGAGAGCCGGTAGCTGGCTCGGAGAGCAGGATGCAGCCACAGGAGGGGCTGGCCATGGAGGGTAACACCACAGGCAGTGAGGGCCTGAGGATGGGGAACAGAGACACAGGCAAGGGCAACAGAACCCCTTGAACCAGCTGGAACAACAGCAAGCCTGGTACAGCATGGAGCGAGCGGAAAGTGACCCAAGGCGGCATGGGGGAGGCGGGAGCACATGGCATGGCCGGCATCCAGGGCTCCAAAGACACAGGGGGGCTTGCAGCCAGCTTCAGGGGGTCATGAAGGGACCAGGGGCGGGGTGGTCCACCAGATGCATGTAGTGGGGCCACTGAAGCATGCCCTGACGGTAGCCCAGTGCAGAGATGTAGTGGGCGACAAGGTAGTAGGCCTCAAATGGATCCTGCACAGCGAGCCCCACCTGAACATCAGCACAGGACCACACACCAGCCAGCGCTGCCAGCTCTGCTCTGGTGGGCTCTGACAAGCCATAGTCAGCAGCAGGGGGCCATGGAAGGTGCCCAAGCTCCAACAGGCGGTGATACACCACCCCACGTGACCGCTGGTACCCACGGGCCCCGTGGATGCAGCCAAAGAAGGAAACAGCCAGGGTAGCCCCCCCCCCCTCCGCCAGGCAGGTCATGTAGGTAGCCAGGCTGCACACAGAGAGGGCTGACATGGTCTGCACCATGGACCACCCCACATGCAAGCACCACATCTCCAGAAAGCGCCCATTGGGAAAGGGATGGAGCCCCAGTGCCTCCGCATGAAGCCGGCACTCGCGAGCCCTGGCCTTATAGCCAAAGTAGCGAAGGCCGGAGCTCATACTCGCATAGGCACCTGAGAGGGTATCTGGGCAGTACAGGAGCAGTTGCACAGCCTGGGAATGCCACAGGTCACACAGGGCCATGGTCTCGCGGAAGGTCCAGCTATGGGGGGGGGGGCCGCCAGGCATTGCGAGGCACGGGAGCCCTGGGGAAGCACTGCCGGCCATGGTCCAGCAAGCAGTGTGTACTAACAGCAAGGGAAGAGGGGCCCCACAGTCCCAGGTGGGATGGGGAGGGAAGCTGGGGAGCTCCAGTGACATGCAACAAGGCCACAGGCCGCAACATGGGACGGCTAATGAGCGAGGCATGGGGTGCGGACCCAACACAGCACACAGACAGTACAGCTAACACTGATAGCAGGGAGGTGATGACAACAGACAAGCAACTGCGGGCCGCACGCCCGGGTGCATGTGGGCCCAGGGCATGAGCCCCCGTGCTGGGAGTACAGGTGCGCTGAAGGGGCCCATCCAACAGCCACGCACCAGCCTCCTGGCCACCGCTAGGGCGGCCGGGTGCGGGTGCGAGCACAGATGCTCAGGGGCGCCCTGCACAAGTGTAAGGACGGGGCAAGGAGCCGGGGCGGGACCGACCCTCGGGCTATAGAGGCGTGCGCTAGACCACACCAGGGCCATGGTCTGCCATGGATGCGGGATGGAGGGGCGCCTGCGGGATGCACCTGGCCATCTGCGCGGAGTGGTTCCGGGTGCACGCAGACTTCATGCGCATCTCCACAGATGCGATATACCTGGCTGTCCGCATATGGGTGTGTATGGCCGAGAGCGCTGTGGCCACCCGGTGCGCCCACCACGGGCGCAGGCGCTCCCTGGCCAGGCTCAGGGCCCTGCGGGTGTCCGGAACATACCAACGGACCCTCTGCCATGCCCAAGAGTGGCCAGCAGCCCTCCGTGAGGCCACCGGCCGCCAACAGTGGAGGAGAGAGGCCATGGGACGCACAACTATGCTCACTATGCCCATTGAACAGCAGATATGGATCACTGAGCAGGCACAGGGGTGGTGGACAGGCCCATTGGGATGAAACCACCTGGAGGGCGCACTTCAGGATGGACGGGCGTTGCCTCCTGCAACTTGCAGAACTGTTGACACCCTGGCTGGAGCAGCAACACACCCCCATGTGGACCCCCATTCCCATAGTCCAGCGCATGGCAATAGCGGTCTGGGCCCTGGCAACACCCGATTCCTGCCGGTCTGTGTCTCAGCACTTTGTTGTTGGGGTGAGCACCATCACCGGTATCCTGCAGGACTTCTAGAAGGCCGTGGAGGGCGTGCTCCTGGACCGTGCGATCCAACTTGTGGACCAGGAGGCCGTGATGGCTGGCTCCGTGGCTGACCGCTTCCCCAACTGCCTAGGCACTGTGGACGACGCCCACATTGAGATCTTCTGCTTCTCCATTGGGGAGGCCACGGAATACGTCAACCGGCACGGGTACCATTCCCTGCAGTTCCAGGCAGTAGTGGACCACTGGGGCTGTTTCATCGACATCTACACCGGCCACTCCAGCCAGGATCCTGATCATCTCACCCCTCTATGCTCGAATGTACCGGGGGGACTTTGTGGACATGGGGATGACCAGGAGCATGGGGGTTCTAATGCCCCCCTGCATCCTGGGGCACCCAGCAAGCCCCTCCTCCGATGACTCATGAAGGCGTATCCGGTCGCCGGGAACCCCGTGGAGGCACTCTACAACGCCTGCTTCTGTGCCTCCAGGACTGTGCTCGAGAGGGCCTTCGGTGCCCTCAAGCAGCGCTGGAGGTGCCTAGCAGCCCGACTGGACTACACGGTAGAGATCTCGGCCCTCGTGATCGGTGCCTGCTGTGTGCTGCATAATGTGTGCGAGACCGATGGGGCCACCCTCGAGTTCCCTGTGCCCACCCGGACCCGTGCCGCTCTACGTGAAAACTGATAACCCAAGGGAGTCCTGCTACGCCAAGCAGATCCGAGCTGCCCCGGTGAGGCGGGTTTCAAGAGATGCCGCCTGAGGCCTCCGAATCCCCCCTCGGTGGCCACCACCTGTACCCGGCCCACGCCCGCGGGTATCCCACAGGCCACAACCACTGTACAGAGACGCTCAATAAAAACGTTAGAGATCGTTTCTACCCGTTCGTTTATTGTGCTGAGTGTGCCCATGTGCCCCCTTCCTTACTCCCCTGCACTGTGCCCCCCCATACCTCCCCCTCCCCCTTCCCCCTGGCCCTGGAGCTTCCTAGGCCATCCCCTCACGGAGCTCTGGGAGCTCCCCTCAACCCTGCTGTCCATGTCCCCGACCATGTCCTGGGAGGCCTCCAGGATGGCTGGTGAGGTTCAGATGGGGGCCGACCTCAGTGCCGGAGGGGCCCCCCTGGGCGGCTGCTGTCTCTGGAGGTCTGGTGGGACTGGGAGGCGGATGCGCGGGCCCTGCGGGCGTGCCGACGACTGGGATGGTGGAGGGGACGGTGGGAGTGCTGCGAGGCCCAGCACCGGTGTGGGGGTCGGCAGGATGCCTGGCAGAGTGGCTGCCATCACGTATGCGCTCATGGTCCCCGCATGTAGCAGCAGTGACATGCCAATGTCGTGGGACCGGTCCATCTTGTGCGAGTGCTCCACCACCATCCTCTCTATGGCCTGCTCTAGCTGCCTGAATGCCTCCACCTGCCTGTTGTCCTCCCGGCACCCCCGCCTCTGTTCCAGTCGCACCTCCGCATGCAGCCTCCAGTTCCTGGCCTCCGCCTGCTGCAGGGCCCTCTCCGTGGCTGCCTCCATGTGGTCAGTGGCCGCTATCATTCGCTCCCCCTGTTCAGCGGTGGTCTGGACGATTTTCTCCGCCTGATGCTCCCTCCGGCGCTGTACCCGAGCCCTGTGCTCCCACATTCACTGTGCCGGGGGCATGGGTTTGGCTGGTGGGGCCAGTGCTGGTTGCCCTGTTGGGGTGCACAGTGGTGTCCGTTAGTCCGGCCCTGACACCTGCCTCCTGTCCTATTGCGGTGCTGCGGGTGGTGGGCTGGGCCTCCGGCAGGTGGGCAGCTGGTGCCCTCCCCCCGCTGACTCCCTGTGCCCCGGCTGGCCGTCCCTCGTACCCTCACCCTCGTGTGCCCCATGTGGTGTGCCCCTGCGCAGGCCCCCGTTCCCCCAACCTCCGTCCGGGGTTTCTGGGGGTCACGGGGATGGGCCCGTGCCCTGTGGGGCCCCCCCACCCATGGGCCCATCCCCTACGGTCCGTTCCCCCTCCTAGCTGCTTGCCTACCCTCAATGTCAGTCTTGGAGCCCTCCGACGCTGGCCCCTCGGTGTGGCTGTGCTCCCCCTGTGTCCACTGGCTGAGGGTGACCACTGTGTCGGCCTTGGATCCTCCCAAGTCGGACTGGGGGTGTGGACTCCCTGTGCTCATGCACGAGGGGGGCCTGCTGGTCCCCGAGGTCCTGGAGTGTTCCTCTTGGGAGACTGGGCCCCCGAAGCTGGTGCCTTTGTGCGGGGTGGGGCGTACATTGGCCTGTTCCCTACCCTAGACCATGGCACTCCCCACGAGCCGTGGGGCGACTATGGAGCCCTTCATGTGTAGGATGCGATCCAGGGCATCGTAGTAGGGGGCGGTCCGTGCTCTGTGTCCGGACCTCCGGTTATTGTCCTTTATCGCCTTGTACCCCCTTGAGCTCCTTCACCTTGGAGCGGCATTGGGCCACTGTCCTGTGGTGACCCGCCTCCTCCATGTCCTGCACTATCGCATTGTAGACATGCTTGTTCTGCATGTTTAGTGCGAGTTCCACCTGGTGCTCCAGGGACCCCCAAATCCATATAAAGTCCTGGGTCTCTTTGTGGCCCCATTGCCCCCCTTGATGGTAAGGCCACCTCCCGTGTGCGCCCTCCTGCTCTTCTGCTTGCCCTCCGCCTGTCTTCTCGGGGGGCTCCGGCTCCCAGGCCTGTTTCCGGGTCTGTGGGGCATAACGGGGGGTGTTAGTTGCCTGGGTCCCTCGGCCCTGCGGCCCGCCTCCCCTCCCCCCTCACGCCGCGCGCCCCCCCCTCTGTGCCCCTGTGTGGGCACAGACCCCTTGCTCTCCTTACGTGTTTCCGGGGTGTCTCCTTCCCCATGCCGGTTGTCCCCTCTGGGGCGGCTTGCCCTGGCTGCTGCTGCTCCTCCGCCTCCATCTCCAGCACCACCTCCTCCTTCTCCCTTGCTCGCTTGCCCTCCGCTCTCCTCGCCCTTCCACCTTTCTCCATCCCGCCACATTCCCCTGCTGCGTGCTTTCGCCCCAGCTGGGGATCATTTTGTTTGCTTCTAGCTGGTGGTTGCCATTCAGTTGTTACTTTTTGTGGAATTGCTTTGACCACCCTTCCGGAGATGGTTCGGTCCCAACCTCCGGAAGGGTGGTTGACTTTGTCCCCTACTGGTGATTGTGGTGAACATCTGGTGAACGCTGATCAGACATTCAGGGCTCTTTGGCACCGTCGCGGGGTTGAGTGTGGTTCACCGTGGTTGACTGTGATCTCGTAAAGTCTGAAATTACCTCTCATAACGTCTGAAATTACCCATAGTCTCAAATTAGGCACACCTAGCCTCGCTTGGTCCTTTGACCTTGTTATTGTTGCTTTTGCTATTCTTGGTGTTTTATTGTTCCATATTAACCTTTTTAGAATCTTATCAAGTTTTTTAAAAATAAGGTTCAGGGATATCTATTGGGAGTGCTGTCAGTTTGTACAGTATCTTTGGGAGAGTGTAAGCTGTCACTTCTCTGCGCCCCGACGTGCCCCCCCAGGTACTCACGGCGGAGGCGCATCACCCAGCCGGCCCTGACATCAATCGTTGAGGTTCCCGCCGCCGCAACTCCCGCAGACAACAGCAAGGCTGCAATAGAATCTCCCCAGGTTCCCCGGCAAGCCACGCCTCCGGAATCCTCAACACAACAACGGCGGGGTGACGACAGCGGCTCAGCACCGCTGCGACGTTCACAGCGCCTCCTGACGCGTAAAGGAGGCGGGGACAAGAGTATAAACGCCGGTGTCGCAAGGCTAGCAGCGGCGGTAATCAGAGACTGGCCCCTGAACGAACGTTGTGGAATTCCCCCCATAGCTATTCTTGCTGCCTGAGCCCCTTTTGTTGTTTACCGTTCCTTCAGACTGCCTGTGCGAAGACTGAGAGCGAGCTTGCTGCGTGATTGGGTCCCTGTGTTTCCATGGAGTGTATCTGGGAGTGAATGGTGAGTGTTTGATTTGCGTACTTGCCCTCTTCCCGTGGGATCTCCCTTGCAGCTGTGTGCTTTGTATTCCCTTTCCCACCGTACCTGGGTCCCCCTTCCCCTCCATCTGCACAGTAACCTCTGCACTACCCTATTCCCCTGTGAGCTGACTGACACGAGTGGGTGGTTGAACGGTGAGACAGGGTCACGGAGGTTTCTGGTTGGCGCCCTATGATGATAGGGGCCCCGATCCTTGTGTATGATCTTAGGCCCAATCACTATCCTGACGGGCATTTATCACCCCTACGCAGTTGTTGAGCAGTACCTTCAAGCACCCAGGTCTCACGCCACCACTGGGTTACTCGATCCTCCAAGAGCCCTTCCCAGAGCCTTCTCCCCCTTCCCCCCTCCCCACTGACAGTATCACCAGCCTACCCCTTCTCCGTTCGGAGAGAAGGACACCTCATGGGCATGGATGTGGCCCAGGAACTAGGAGAACTAGTGCGGGCAGTCCAATCATTGGCCATGGAGATGCAGGATGTGAAGGCCAAGCAGACTGAGTTAGAATCAGCAGTAAGGGCTAATACTGTGGCTCGCGCCTTACCAGTGTTGCCCCCACCTGTCCAGTTGCCCCCGTCTCCAGCGGAGCCTCCTGAAGCAGGAGCTTGTGCCCCAAGGGAGCCAAAAGGACCACGGGTGGAAAAATTCTCAGGTGATCGTCATCAATTCCAGGTTTTTTTGTCTCTGTGTGAATTGACCTTCACCATCCAGCCTAGGACATACAGCACAGATCAAACAAAGGTGGCCTTTATCATTGGCAACCTAGGGGAGGTTGCTTTGGACTGGGCCACCACCCTGTTAAAAGGGAAAATTCCTCTTCTTTCCAACTATGCAGAGTTCATCAAACAAATTACCTTCTTGTTTGACCACCCCCATCGTGTAAAGGATGCCGAGACGCACCTAATGACGATTAAACAAGGTAAACGCAGTGTGGCCGAATACATAACGCATTTCCAACATCTAGCAATGGAATTGCGTTGGTTCCATGATGTGCTGCGAGTCATATTTTGGAGGGGGCTTAATGAAGAGTTGAAAGACCAACTGGCTTTCACCGCCCTCCCGGAGACGTGGGAAGAGCTATCCACTCTGGCACTCCAAATTGAGGACAGACTCGCAGAACGGCGACGAGAAAGATGACAAGAGTCACGGACTCCGTATTTCTTTCGACCCCAACTCAGCCCGAACCCCAGTGGAGATACCCACAAAAGCACTGAACCCAAGCCTATGCAACTCAGAGCAGTGAGAGGTCCCCTCACACCTGAAGAGAGAGGGACAATGATGCTTCCCTGTATGTTATTATTGCGGGGAACCTAACCATTTTATCCAGACTTGCCCTGTGTTGCCTTCCTCCCGAAGGGGGTGGGGGTGGGGGAAAATGCCAATGGTCGAGGTGGGCAGGGGACTCCTTGACCTTAAAGCTCATTCCCTCTACTTGCATAACGCCTCCTTCCCATCTACGGGTTCCTGTAACCCTACAAATTAGTCCCACAAAATCCATCATCAAGTGGGCCCTCGTGGATTCGGGGGCCTCTAGCAATTTTGTAGACAGGACCCTGATCCAGCAGTATGCTATTCCCATTGAACCCAAGCCAACCCCAGAACCTGTCCACACCATTGATGGATCCCCTTTTAATTTCGGGACCTATTACCTCCTGAACAAAGAGTTTGCCATGCAGCATTGGGCACCACCAAGAAAAACTCACCTTTGATGTCGTTTGCACCCCTCTCTTTCAAGTAGTGTTGTGCTTGCCTTGGTTACGTCGACACAATCCCCAAATATCTTGGGACACCAACCAGTTGCATTGGATTTCAGAATTGTGTACCCGTGCCTGTTGCAAACCTGCTCCTAAGGTTGCTTCCCCATAGGTTCTAGCTCTAGTGGCAGAACCAACTGCATTGCAAGTTCCACCAGAATACCGTGAATATGAGGATGTGTTCAATTAACATGCCGCCACTACCCTGCCTCCGCATAGGAGTTATGACTGTCCTATTGATCTGCAACCTGGAACGGAACCTCCCTTTGGCCAGATATATGCCCTCTCCACTCCAGAATTGGAGACCCTCCGACAATACCTGGAAGAAGCCCTAACAAATGGAACTATTCGTCATTCAACCTCTCCTGCAGGCGCTCCTATTTTCTTTGTCCCTAAAAAGGACGGGGGACTCTGCCCATGCATAGTCTACCGGGGCCTCAATGCCATAACTATAAAAAACCGATACCCCTTCCCGTTAATTCCTGAATTATTGAACCGACTTCAAGGTGCCCGCATCTTCACAAAATTAGACTTGCGCGAAGCCTACAACTTGGTGCTGTTCCGAGAGGGGGATGAGTGAAAAACGGCTTTCCGAACACATTACGGATATTTTGAGTATCGAGTTATGGCATTTGGCTTAGTAAATGCCCCAGCAACCTTTCAACATTTTATAATGATATCTTTTGTGATTTGTTGGACGTGTTTGTCATAGCATACTTAGCTGATACCCTTATTTTCTCAACATCACAACAACAGCACGTAGAGCACGTGCGCCAAGTACTGCAACGTCTGCGAATGCATCGGTTGTATTGTAAGTTGGAAAAATGCGCCTTTCACCTGACATCAATTGGCTTTTTAGGATTTATCCTTAACCCTCTGGGAGTGCAGATGTACCCTCGCAAACTTGAGGCCAGACGCCAATGGCCTCCCCCTAAGGCCGTTAAGCCATTGCAAAGATTTCTCGGTAGTACGAACTACTATAGGCAGTACATCCCAAATTACGCAGAGATCACCACACCATTAATGTGCCTCTTAAAAAAGGGACAGACGTATGTCTGGGATCCGAAGCAACAGCATAGCTTCACCTTTCCCAAGGAAGCCTTTATGACGGCACCATTACTGAGACACCCTGATTTTCAACAACCTTTTCAGGTCGAAGCCGATGCGTCTAACAAAGCATTAGGAGCCATACTCTCCCAAGAAGAACCCCTACAGCACCGGATGTTGCCTTGTGCTTATTATTCCCGTCAACTGACAGCAGCGGAACAAAATTATAACATCTTTGACAGGGAGCTCCTTACCATCAAGTCAGCTTTTGAAAACTGGCAACATTATCTGGAGGGAGCACACCACCCAGTCACAGTGGTAACGGACCACAAAAACCTGACATACTTACAGTCAGCCCAAATCACCAATGGTTGACATGCCCGATGGGCACTTTTCTTCGCCAGGTTTACTTTCACCATCAAGTATAGACCTGGTAAACTCAGTGTCCTCACTGATGCGCTTTCTCGTTATCATGAGGGGATACGTGAAGGCAAAGAATCTCAAGGGCCGCTGCTAGACCGAAAGGTGTTCGAAGCAGTCACCATCTCCTATGATCATCTGGCCCAGGCCACGAATCAAGAATTGTTGCTCCCTCCTGATCCCTCCTATACAAAAGCGGCCGGCCTGCTGAAAAAAGATGGACTTATAGTGGCACCTCCATCATGCTATTCAGATATTATGGGCCCATCATGATGCCCCCCTGGCCAGTCACCCAAGCTGGAATCGGACATATCAACTAATTCAGCGTACCTTTTGGTGGCCAACAATGACTACGGATATTCAGTGGTACGTCACCAACTGCGCTACTTGCGCTCGCACTAAAACCCCTCGGCAGAACCCAACAGGACTACTTCAGCTGACTGAAACCCCACAGGGACCATGGCAGCGAGTGGGGATAGACTTTATTGTCTAACTACCTCCTTCCAGAGAATATACTATGGGATGTGTGGTCGTAGACCACTTTACAAAAATGACCCACTTTATTGTCTGCAAGGGATTGCCTACCGCTTTCTGAACCACGCTGTTATTTCTCCGACATGTTGTGAAAGTACATGGGTGGCCCCTTGAGATAATCAGCGATAGGGGGACTCAATTCACCTCTCGCTTTTGGAAAGCCCTATTTGCGGCATTGCGAGTCCAAACTAAACTCACTACAGCCTACCACCCGCAGGCCAATGGACAGGTGGAACAAGTAAATCAAGATTTTAAGCAGTATCTTCGTTGTTACATTGATCACCTCCAAGATGACTGGTATGCTTGGCTCCCCTTGGCAGAGTGCGTGCACAACAATGCCCCAAATGCTTCTCTGGGAAACTCCCCTTTTTTTGTAACATATGGGTTCCACCCCCAAATAGGGATTATTGACGCACCAGCAACTAAGGTTCCCACTGCGGGCGCTCTCCTTCTACAAATCCAACAAGCTCAGGCTATAGCTAAAACTACTCTCTCCCAATCCCGACAACGCTACAAGACCCAAGCAGACAAACATCGTCGACCGACACCTTCTCTACAACCAGGAGACTACGTGTGGATAGCTAAACTGCACTATCCTTCCACACGACCATCCAAGAAACTCGATGATAGATTCTTTGGACCCTACCCTGTTGAAAGACAAATCAATGAAGTTACCTTCCGGGTAAAATTGCCCCCACGCCTTAAGATTCACCCCACGTTTCATGTATCCCTACTTAAGAAAGCTACATCTCCAATCAGGATGGACCCTCTGTCACCGCGGCGGAGCCGACAGGACTCGATATGTCAGAATTTGAAGTGAAGGCAATTCTTGATTCTAAAATGCGCTACGGCCGCCTTCACTACTTAATTGATTGGACTGGTTATGGGCCCGAAGACCGTTCCTAGGAACCCACTTCATGTGTTTCTGCCCCCCCGACTTGTCTTCCATCGTCGACATCCTGAAAAGCCTGGTCCTCGCTGGAGCCTTGGCCGGGGGGCTTGTAGGGGGGTACTGTAAGCTGTCGCTTCTCTGCTCCCCGGCGCGCCCCCCCCAGGTACTCACAGCAGAGGTGCAGCACTCAGCTGGCCCCGACATCAATCGCTGAGGTTCCCGCTGCCGCAACTCCCGCAGACAACAGCAAGGCCGCAGTAGAATCTCCCCGGTTTCCCGGGAAGCCACGCCCCCGGAATCCCCAATGCAACAACGGCGGGGTGACGACAGCGGCTCAGCATCGCTGCGACGTTCACAGAGCCTCCTGGCGCGTAAAGGAGGCAGGGACAAGAGTATAAACACCGGTGTCACAAGGCTAGCGGCGCCGGTGATCAGAGACTGGCCCCTGAACGAATGTTGTGGAATTCCCCCCTGAGCTATTCTTGCTGCCTGAGCCCCTTTTGTTGTTTACCGTTCCTTCAGACTGCCTGTGCGAAGACTGAGAGAGAGCTTGCTGTGTGATTGAGTCCTTGTGTTTCCGTGGAGTGTATCTGGGAGTGAATGGTGAGTGTTTGATTTGCGTACGTGCCCNGGCCTCCGGCAGGTGGGCAGCTGGTGCCCTCCCCCCGCTGACTCCCTGTGCCCCGGCTGGCCGTCCCTCGTACCCTCACCCTCGTGTGCCCCATGTGGTGTGCCCCTGCGCAGGCCCCCGTTCCCCCAACCTCCGTCCGGGGTTTCTGGGGGTCACGGGGATGGGCCCGTGCCCTGTGGGGCCCCCCCACCCATGGGCCCATCCCCTACGGTCCGTTCCCCCTCCTAGCTGCTTGCCTACCCTCAATGTCAGTCTTGGAGCCCTCCGACGCTGGCCCCTCGGTGTGGCTGTGCTCCCCCTGTGTCCACTGGCTGAGGGTGACCACTGTGTCGGCCTTGGATCCTCCCAAGTCGGACTGGGGGTGTGGACTCCCTGTGCTCATGCACGAGGGGGGCCTGCTGGTCCCCGAGGTCCTGGAGTGTTCCTCTTGGGAGACTGGGCCCCCGAAGCTGGTGCCTTTGTGCGGGGTGGGGCGTACATTGGCCTGTTCCCTACCCTAGACCATGGCACTCCCCACGAGCCGTGGGGCGACTATGGAGCCCTTCATGTGTAGGATGCGATCCAGGGCATCGTAGTAGGGGGCGGTCCGTGCTCTGTGTCCGGACCTCCGGTTATTGTCCTTTATCGCCTTGTACCCCCTTGAGCTCCTTCACCTTGGAGCGGCATTGGGCCACTGTCCTGTGGTGACCCGCCTCCTCCATGTCCTGCACTATCGCATTGTAGACATGCTTGTTCTGCATGTTTAGTGCGAGTTCCACCTGGTGCTCCAGGGACCCCCAAATCCATATAAAGTCCTGGGTCTCTTTGTGGCCCCATTGCCCCCCTTGATGGTAAGGCCACCTCCCGTGTGCGCCCTCCTGCTCTTCTGCTTGCCCTCCGCCTGTCTTCTCGGGGGGCTCCGGCTCCCAGGCCTGTTTCCGGGTCTGTGGGGCATAACGGGGGGTGTTAGTTGCCTGGGTCCCTCGGCCCTGCGGCCCGCCTCCCCTCCCCCCTCACGCCGCGCGCCCCCCCCTCTGTGCCCCTGTGTGGGCACAGACCCCTTGCTCTCCTTACGTGTTTCCGGGGTGTCTCCTTCCCCATGCCGGTTGTCCCCTCTGGGGCGGCTTGCCCTGGCTGCTGCTGCTCCTCCGCCTCCATCTCCAGCACCACCTCCTCCTTCTCCCTTGCTCGCTTGCCCTCCGCTCTCCTCGCCCTTCCACCTTTCTCCATCCCGCCACATTCCCCTGCTGCGTGCTTTCGCCCCAGCTGGGGATCATTTTGTTTGCTTCTAGCTGGTGGTTGCCATTCAGTTGTTACTTTTTGTGGAATTGCTTTGACCACCCTTCCGGAGATGGTTCGGTCCCAACCTCCGGAAGGGTGGTTGACTTTGTCCCCTACTGGTGATTGTGGTGAACATCTGGTGAACGCTGATCAGACATTCAGGGCTCTTTGGCACCGTCGCGGGGTTGAGTGTGGTTCACCGTGGTTGACTGTGATCTCGTAAAGTCTGAAATTACCTCTCATAACGTCTGAAATTACCCATAGTCTCAAATTAGGCACACCTAGCCTCGCTTGGTCCTTTGACCTTGTTATTGTTGCTTTTGCTATTCTTGGTGTTTTATTGTTCCATATTAACCTTTTTAGAATCTTATCAAGTTTTTTAAAAATAAGGTTCAGGGATATCTATTGGGAGTGCTGTCAGTTTGTACAGTATCTTTGGGAGAGTGTAAGCTGTCACTTCTCTGCGCCCCGACGTGCCCCCCCAGGTACTCACGGCGGAGGCGCATCACCCAGCCGGCCCTGACATCAATCGTTGAGGTTCCCGCCGCCGCAACTCCCGCAGACAACAGCAAGGCTGCAATAGAATCTCCCCAGGTTCCCCGGCAAGCCACGCCTCCGGAATCCTCAACACAACAACGGCGGGGTGACGACAGCGGCTCAGCACCGCTGCGACGTTCACAGCGCCTCCTGACGCGTAAAGGAGGCGGGGACAAGAGTATAAACGCCGGTGTCGCAAGGCTAGCAGCGGCGGTAATCAGAGACTGGCCCCTGAACGAACGTTGTGGAATTCCCCCCATAGCTATTCTTGCTGCCTGAGCCCCTTTTGTTGTTTACCGTTCCTTCAGACTGCCTGTGCGAAGACTGAGAGCGAGCTTGCTGCGTGATTGGGTCCCTGTGTTTCCATGGAGTGTATCTGGGAGTGAATGGTGAGTGTTTGATTTGCGTACTTGCCCTCTTCCCGTGGGATCTCCCTTGCAGCTGTGTGCTTTGTATTCCCTTTCCCACCGTACCTGGGTCCCCCTTCCCCTCCATCTGCACAGTAACCTCTGCACTACCCTATTCCCCTGTGAGCTGACTGACATGAGTGGGTGCTTGAATGGTGAGACAGGGTCATGGAGATTTCTGTTCGGCGCCCTATGATGATAGGGGCCCCGATCCTTGTGTAGGATCTTAGGCCCAATCACTATCCTGACGGACATTTATCACCCCTACACAGTTGTTGAGTAGTACCTTCGAGCACCCGGGTCTCACGCCACCACTGGGTTACTCGATCCTCCAAGAGCCCTTCCCAGAGGCTTCTCCCCCTTCCCCCCTCCCCACTGACCAAGAGCTATAATTCTGAATAGTTTTTTTCTACCTAACCAGAAGCAGGCTAACGCTGACCAGACATATGCCTCTTCTTTAATTTTCTCAAGGAGAACTGGATAGTTATCCTGGAAGAGATGATTGGGGGATTTGATCAGGTTGATCCCTAAGTATTTGAATCCTCTTTCAGTTATAACAAAAGGGACTTGTTTAGCAAGCTGTAGGTATCTCTCTGGAGTGGGGGCATAAATCATTGCGATGGACTTTTCTAGTTCTATTTTATAACCTGATATGCTGCTTAATTCTTTGATCAAGTTTACTAAGGTTGGTATAGAGTTTTTGGGATCTACTATAAAGAACAGGGTATCATCAGCGTATAAGGACATTTTGCACTCCTTTTTCCCAATTATGATTTCTGCAATTCAGGGGATCTGTCTTACTGCACAAGCCAGTACTTCCAAAATAATATTGAACAGAAGAGGGGATAAGGGAAACCCCTGATGCGTTCCCTTACATAATTTGAAAGATGCAGTCAGTGTACTATTTATAGTTAATGAGGATGTGGGCTTGAGATATATTAATTATATCCAAGAGAGAAAACTATCTTGAAAAACCATTTTTTGGAGGGTTTTAATTAAGCACAGGATTTTGACGCGGTCAAAAGCCTTCTCTGCATGAGTGGAGATGATCATTGCCTCAGAGTTGGTTTGTTGTATATTATAAATTATATTTACTGCCTTTCGTATGTTATCCAGGCCATGTCTTTTTGGTATAAAGTCTGACTGATCCACATGGATCAGGTTGTGCACTATGTTTCTTAACCTTGTAGCTAAAGCTTTTGCAAAGATATTAAAATCTACATTTAGTAGAGAGATGGGTCGATAACTAGCTGGAAGCTCCAGCTTATGTTCAGGTTTCAAGATGAGGGACATTCTGGCTTGATAAAATGATTCAGGCATAGCTTTGTTTTTAAGTATATCATTGTATGCTACATTTAGGATTGGAGCAAGTTGTTTAGAAAACATTTTATAAAACTCTGCTGGGTAGCCGTCTGGGCCTGCAGCTTTTTTTCAAGGAAGTCTTTTAATGGAGTCAATAACCTCATCTTCACTAAGTTTTGCATTTAAAAAATGGGCTTGATTAGAGTTTAATTTGGAGATTTTGAATCTATTTAAAAATTCATCTATCTTTTCAGGATGTGGATTTTCCGATGAATACAGAGTCTGATAGAATGACAAGAAGACCTGAATTTTTTCAGGCTGGGTTGAGGTAGAGTCATTCTGCAACTGAACGACTGGAAGGGAAGATCTTTGTTTTGGAGCCTTAGTCATTTGCGCCAGTATTTTGCCTGTTGGGTTACTGTGCTCAAAATAAAAACATCTAATTTTCCATAACTGGGTTGTGACTCCCAGATTATTTATCATTCCCCTTACTTTTATAGCCTCTAATTGTGCTTTTCTCTGAGGCTTGGCCTGGTTAATCGCCTCCAGTCTATGTAACTCATTATAGAGCTCTGCTAGCTGTTCTCGTTTTCCTTGTTGATTGTGGCTTTCAGTGCAATCAGTTTTCCCTACCATACCACCTTGGTGGTATCCCAAAGGACATGGGAGAAATCAACTCATGCTAGATTTTCTTTAAAATATACCTGTATTTTCTCAATTTTTCCCTGTGATGTTGTTCCTTTAAAAGTCCCTTATCAAGTTGCCAGCAAGGTTTGCCTCTATTTTTTTGTGGGCCTGTCAGGCTAAAAATTGCCATCATTGTGTTATGGTCTGATAATACCACTGAGTATATGTAACTCTTCAATGTTTTATGTAGTAGGGGTAGATAAGTCATGATGTGGTCTATTCTGGTATATAAACTATATCTGGTAGTGAGGAGCTGGGTTATCTACTGGAGGGAGTTCACCTGCCCTTCCTCCACCTCAAGAACTTCCGCCGCTGCCGCTTTACCTGCCTCTGAGAGGACCGACTCCTTGGGCCTCTCAGCTCTGTTAGCCCTCCAAAAATGCTGCAGCGAGACTCTTTGGGACAGAGGTTGAGTGTCCTTCCCTTTGGAAGGCATTTAGTCAAGGTTTCAGGAACAGAGGGGGAGTTTGCTGGGTGCTTTGTTCCATTTCTTTTCTGCTGGTTGGGAGCATGATGAAGCCCGTGCAGTCGCTACTCGCGCATGCATGGTCTCCCCCATTTAATCTTGATTCTTAACTTCTTTTAACTAAGTCTGGTGTACTACTCATAAGTGAATTCCTGACACAGTTCGGGGGAGATTCTGAGTTAGAAACTCAGACAAACCTGATGAAGTATTTTCTGTGCTTTGGGAAGCTTGGAGGTAAAGGTGACTGAGAGATTTAACCCATTACGGGCTGGAACAGTTCTGGAGAGAGCTGATCCAGTAGGTGCTGTAAGTGGGGAAAATGAGTCACAGCTAGCCTAGAGTGGGGCAGAGAGGTCCCACTTCTATCACAGTTGTGTTTTAATATAATAATTGATATTGATATTTATTGTGCTGATGGGTAATTTCAGACGTTACATTACCACGGTCAACAACGGTGAACCACCCGTGGTGGCCGCGGTACTGTAATGTCTGTTGGGGCCAAAAGAGATTCCCGCCAGATGTTCACCCCCGGTGGGAATCTCTGACCATGCTTCCAGCTCTCTGGCTGCCCGGAGCTCCGGAAGTGTGGTCAAAGAGATTCCCACCGGGGGTGAACACCCGGCGGGAATCTCTTTTGGGCCCAACAGACGTTACATTACCATGGTCAACCACGGTGGGGTTCACCATGGTAATGTAACATCTGTTATGGCCCCACGTCCCAGAATTGGTGGCCGGTACTGGCTGTTACTGCCGCCGATTCTGGGCCGTGGCCGATACCCCGGGGGGCAGGTGGCCGGGGGAGCATGGGGAGGCGGGGCTGTGAGGCTGCATGTTGCCCCGCGCAGCCCCACCCCCTCCCCCCATCCCCCTCTGGAATCAGCCGGCACGTCTGTTGACAGGCTGGCCGGATTCCGGAGGGGAATTAAAAGGTGATTCCGTGCCGGGGCCAAAGGGTGGCCCAGCACATCTGAAATCACCTTATGTCTTTGTGGTAAATTATTATTTTACTTCCCAGTAATTTTTTTGTGCTGTTTCAATATAATAAATAGGGTCCAGGGAAATGGTTAGATGGAAAAATGTCTTTTGCTCATTTTTCTCTTCTGTTTCAGAGTCAGCAATGCTAGAAGCAGAGAAAGAACTAAATGAACTTCTTGTCTGTAAACAACAAGAATGGAAAGAACTACAAGATCGTCAGCTCCATTTTCAGAAAACAACATTGCAAGACACCAGAAACCAGCTCCAAGAAATGCATAAGAAATTCAACAGGTTAAAGGAAGATTTCACCTATAATCTGAGAGTTCTGAAAGAGCGAGACAGAGAGCTGGAGCACTATGATGCTATGCTTACCCATCTGAAAATGGTGGAAAATGCTAAACAGGCAGAGGTTAGTGACATTAGGATACAACTGGGTAAGCTGCAGCAGACACTTGGCAAGGAAATCAAGAAGCAAGAGGATCTGCGGTACCAGTATCAACAAAAACTTAAACAACACCAGTTAGAGCTGGAGCAGTTACACATGTAAGACAGTTCTTTCTCTGTCGTGGTTTGTAAGACAAATAGAAATTGAGCCTTCTACAGAAGTGGCCATTGGATTTAGTGTCCTTGGCCTGGATAAAGTAGTACAGTTGTCATTACATGAATAAAGTAGGTTGAGTTAAAAAAAAATACACAAGGATCAGATGCAGGAATGGAGTGGAAACAGGCAAGAGTGACTTGAAGTCATCTTGCATTCTGTTACTAGCAGACACCTTACCCAAGCCCTAGGATTAAATTAGAGGAACCACAAAGTTACCTTGAATACCCTGTACACACTCTTGAACTGTCACACACACACATGGGAACAGAATGCTGTGTGGAGATAGACCTTGAAACCCACTGGAAAGTAGTGTCTGTGGGCAGGGTCCTGCCCCTCCCACCTACTTGCATTTCACACAGGCACATAGCAAGTCTGTATAAGGAGAACAAGCATCCAGCCAGCTCAGTTCCTTCCAACTGTGCTATAGTGCAGATCTGTAGGAGTGGAGTGTTTAGCTTGGTTTTACAGTGTCTTTGCTTAGGTTTTTTAATAAGATTTTTGCATACTATATTTAGTTGTAACTAAATGGGACCGTTTAGTTAGCCTGATTGTTGCATTGCTACTTGTAGCTATATTATAATTACTATGTTATAATCAGACCTCTCACATTTATGTTACATGGTGTGAATTATCTTACATTCTGCTGTCATACAGGCAGTCTGTGTTTTATGGTGATAGTTTTTCTGTGACTCTGCCTAATCTGTTAATGAGGACTTACTTCCTCAACCCCTTGTATCTTTTTCTTTTCTTTTTTTGAAGGAACATTTATGTCTAATAACTAAAGGTGCTTTCAGATGTCATATTTACGGTGTGGTAACTACTGTTAAAGTATGATTGTACATATGAACCCATTTGTACACCACCCTTTATGGTTGCCACTCCAGAAAATACCAAGGGAGCTTTGTCACAAATTTTTCTTCTGTGCAGCTACCACAGATGGGATGGAGATCTGAACATTTCATCAGGAGACCATAGAGACATGAGTAGACCTGCTGAAATAGAAAGCTTCTGGTCCCTGTGGAATGTGCCCAGAAGCCCCTTCCCAGAATTTAAAATCTCCATGTCGTGCTTTCCTATTTCCTTCCCTTCCCAGTATACTTGCTATAGCCACACTTGATGAGGGTGCAGAGCTATTTGCAAGCTTTTCTGAGACAATGTTCCAATAGCCAGTGAACACCTTATTGGACCAATGTACAGACAGAGAGGCTGATTGCAACCCATGTGGAAGAAGCCACTTAAGAGACGTGGAAGGGCACTGCTTCTTGCTAGTATTCCAACCACTCCTGGTATATCTTCTTGGGAAACACATGGTAGCAGTTTGGGGCCTGTGTGGGAGTGAAAGTGGGATGGGTGAAACTTTTCAAAGTATGCTCTGTCAAGTTCACTTCACTCCTGCACCAACCTCTATATTTTATAAGCTTCTTTCTTCTCACTCACCCCAGAATGTTCCAGGACAAGAAAACAACATGTCTGCATGCCTAGGTTCTCCTTTTGGGGTTGGAGAGGCTGAGGGAATGACATAACAGCTATTTAAATATAGCCACAAAATCTACAGCATGTACTCTAGTATCCTACTAAATACAAGAGGTGCAACAGTAGAAGGCATTATGTCTACATTGCTTGACCTTGAGAGCCAGGCATGGAAGAGGTGGGAATCAACAAACTCAGACTGCTGCAGAGGGTGATTTTAGTTCCAAGAGGAGCCGTCAGGAGGTTGATGCACAGTAATAAAACTGAATAAAGGTAACTTTTAAAATTTAATTTATGCAGACAAAAAGGAGCTGTGGTTTTTTCTTATTGATTTTTTCACTCATGACATCTGAGTCACCTCTAAGCGTTCCTTTATCAGATGGGGAATTGACCTCTACCTAAGTCTCACCTTCTCCACTACATCTTCAGGCATGGAGTTTAGCCAAGCATCACTCCTTGTTCACACATGCTCAAGAAATCCTCATCTGCTCCCCTATACCTCTGTGTCATGTCTCTCCACTGCTAGTGTCTCATAGGGTGATTTTAGACATGCTGGCCTCCCTTCTTGACACGGCACGTGATCAAGTCTTCATCCCCCTCCAGAATCAGGCCGGCCGGTCAACAAACGTGCCAGCCTGATTCTGCTTGGGGATTGGGGAGGGGCGGGGCTGTGCAGCGCGAAGTGCGGCCGCACAGCCTGGCCCCCTCATGCTCCCCCAGCCGCCCGTCTTCCTGGAGACGAGTGGGCGCAGCAGCCAATTCGGCCACTGCACCCAATCCTGGCTCGTGGCCAGGACCACGCTCCGGCCTCAGCAGTGATAACAAACGTTACCGGCCGCCGATTCCGAACCATGGTCCAGGTAACTACCGTTCTGGAGTTGAGGCCGGCCTCCCCTCTGGAACAGTGGTTAATTGGATTCCCGCCGGGTGTTCACTGTGGTGAACGTCTGGCAGGAACCCCTTCAGACGTTACGGGGTCTCCACCACCACAGGTGGTTCACTGTGGTAAAAGGGAGGCACGTAACGTCTGAAATTACCCATTGTCTCACAGTGATAGTTTACCTCAGCATGTTCCCTGTGCTCCTGCTGCTGGTGGAGCCAATCATAGAGTTGTGCTTAGGACTGAAATGAGAATAGATTTTATTCTCATGAAAATCTAGCAAGAATCAAGATCTTGTAGCCATCTCAACCTGGATTCAGATTCTCATGAGATTTCACGCTCCCCTGAGCCCCACCCCACGTGCCTGGGCTGGGAGAAATTTAAGGAGGGGAGGAAGCCACACTGTTCCCTGCGCAGCTTTTTTACTTTGTTGGGGGGCTGGCAGTTGTCTCCGTGGGGAAAGCTTTACAATGGCAGATTTTCAGGAATGGGAGGGGGGAGAGGAGGAGGGAGGGAGCAGACTCAGCTGATATCTTAGCATTCTATTGACTATCAGGAGTCAGCAGCCAATAGAATGCTGAAAGGCTGTACTGAGCCCGCCTCTTGCCTTCAGCTCTCCCCTCTCCCATCTGGAAGTCTTCTTCAGATGGGAGGGGGAGAGCAGAATGGTGGGGGTATTGGCTAGCAGGAGTTTGAGCACCCAACAGAATGCAGGAAAGCTGTGTTTATTTTATTTTATTTATTTATTGATTTAATACATTTATACTCCACCCCTCCTGCAAACAGCTCGGGGCGGCTAACAAATTTCACATAAACAGCATTTAAATTTTTTATATATATATATATATATATATATAATATATATATATATATATATATATATATATATATATAATTTTTCAGGCAGCGGCAGCTGCCTGAATACTTAAATGTACAGCCACTCTTCATTATAAACAGGCGACTGCTGAACCCCCAATTTTGCAAAAACCGCTTGACCTACGTTTCTGAAAATTTAATCATGGCTGTAAATTGTGAGGACCATCATATCCACAAAGTTTGAAAAATATCCATCAGGAAAATAAAAAGTTATTGCTGCTTAAACGTTAATTGCTTGTGGTCAAAATTCATACTGGCCTCGTGTATTTGAATCATCAATATCTCCTCCCCCTGGAGGAGTTGAGCCCCCAAACTTCACAGGCTT
>QEPC01002794.1:922071-932984 GCA_003113815.1 Sphenodon punctatus
AAGCCTGTGAAGTTTGGGGGCTCAACTCCTCCAGGGGGAGGAGATATTGATGATTCAAATACACGAGGCCAGTATGAATTTTGACCACAAGCAATTAACGTTTAAGCAGCAATAACTTTTTATTTTCCTGATGGATATTTTTCAAACTTTGTGGATATGATGGTCCTCACAATTTACAGCCATGATTAAATTTTCAGAAACGTAGGTCAAGCAGTTTTTGCAAAATTGGGGGTTCAGCAGTCGCCTGTTTATAATGAAGAGTGGCTGTACATTTAAGTATTCAGGCAGCTGCTGCTGCCTGAAAAAAAATAAAATAAATATATATATATATATATATATATATATATATATATATAATGGTTTTATTTGTTTAGCCTTAGGCCATAACAACATATAATATAAATACAAATACATCAAAGAAAAGCAGAAATAAAATACAATAAAATAACAAGATAAAATCATAGAATCGCACAATTATAATTCCATTATGGCTATTAAACACCTTCGGAATCTCTAAATCTGGCCCTCCCATTTGTCACCTACAAAAATGGCTCAACCCTTGGTGATAATAATTGAAAAACACAGGGAAACTTAGGCCAGACAAGCCAATACCTACAAATCTGTAAAGGCAGAGGAAAAGTTCAACATTCATAGGGTTTGTAATGACACACTTGCCCCGTGTCGACAATTACGCTGTCAGACAGTCGTTAGGATAAAAAAACCTCAATATTCTTTACAAACTATTCAACAAGAGAGCCAAAAATGCCTTACCCTTCTCGGGGTTTATGGCGGCACACTTGGCCCCTGTGCAACACTTATATAATACCTTACCCTTCTCGGGGTTTGTGGCGGTACACTTGGCCCCTGCATATCATTAAACATCATGGGACTGATCCCTTACCCTTCTCAGGGTTTGTGACTGCACACTTGACCTCTGTGCAGAATTAGGAGACAATAGCTTGTACACACAATTCCCAAGGGGTATTAGAATAGCTTATCTTTCCCGGGTATTTTACATCAATTTTGTCCCCTACACAGCCCAATCTTCAAATAAAGGTGTTCATAAAATCAAGCAGTGGGGAAATTATTCCTAGTCCTCTGCCCTAAGTCATACAGACTGGTGAAGTTCACAGAGGCCCCTCTACACAGTCTGCAAGGCAGAGGGAGGGGGAAACCTTGGGGTAGCCAACTGGGTACATTACCCAGCAGTCTCTCTAGCCAGGAATATCGCACATGTGTTCCTCAAGTTCCAATACCCAGAGGCAAAACCCTATTCCTATCGCACTTGTTAGGAAGATGCCAGCTGTTGCTTCCTGAACAATTCCAATTGAAATAACCCTACAGCAGCTTGCCGGGCAACCGTCTTACTCTGATTAGCTACAATATACTGTATCCTCCTTTGCTGGGCCCAATGATCCTTACCCACAAACCAAGGACTAAAAAACTTATTTCGGATCTCAATTGTTTTGGGGCAATGCAGTAAATAGTGCGGCAGATCTTTAACTGCCAATTGCCCACAGTAGCAAAATCTCAGCTCAGACAGAGTGCCCTGATATCTACCCTCAGCTACTGCAGTAGGCATCATATTTAGCCTCACAAGTGTCATGGCCCTTCTGACCTTGAAGTTCTCGATGTCTGAGAGAGATTCCTCACATCCGGTTCCCCGCTTTAACAGTGGGTACCAAGGAGCAATTTGTTGTTCTCGAATTCCGACACTGTCAGTTTGCAATCTTACATCACTAATCCTACCTCGTATTCGAGATTTTGCCTGGGCTATGGTGACATTTAGAAGGTTTTGAAAAACTCAAATGTGCCAGATCTTTCTCTGTAGAGGAGTACCATTTATAGGAGACCAGAGGGTTTTCTTGTTCTTGAAGACAAAGAAGAGGAAGACGATCGGGTGCCATTTTTCTGATCTTCAACCAGTAGCCTAACTGGGCCAACCTTAACTTCGAGAGGGGCAATTCCGCACTCTGCTCGCATGAGGACTTTGGGGGTGCCTCGAGGCACACCCAGCCCTGTCCTCAGAATCTTGTTCTGAAGTGATTCAAGAATGTTATGACTGCCCAAACCCCAGATTTCTGCTCCAAACAGAAGCTGGGGAATCAATTTTCCCTCGAGTAGCTTGAGTAGGGGCTTCATTTTCCTACCCCCATTAGAACTCCAAAATTTCAGTAATCCGGCTACCGTTTGGGCACTCTTCAACTTTACTGCTTCCAAATGATTTTTCCAGTTCCCAATGTTCTTATACCATATTCCCCAATAGCTAAATGAAACCACCTGGTCTATGCTATGTGTGCCCATTTTCCAGGCATATTTCTCAGCCCTTCTTGAGAAGACCATGACCTTGGTCTTATCTCTATTTATGCCCAAGTGATTATCCCGACAGTACTCGCTAACTTTAGCAGTTAAGCGCCTCATACCAACCCTAGTTGTTGATAGAACAATCATATCATCCGCATATAAGAGAATGGAAACTGGGCGACCATTAACTAGAGGTGGGTGGCACTCCTGCCCAGCAAGCTTACCCACTAGATCATTAATGAATAGGGCAAACAGCAGGGGGGCTAAAACGCACCCCTGATTAACACCCGATGTAGCTGTAATGGGTCCTGTTGTATCCCCCTGGGCATTTATCCGGATTCTAAGAGAAGTGTTGGAATAAAGAAAAGAAGGCAAATCAAATAGAGTAACTGAGGGTCTATATTATAATCCGACAGTTTACGCCATAAAATGGCCCTGTCTATACTATCAAATGCAGCCTTCAGATCTACAAATTGGGCGTATATCACCCCTTTCCTTAGATCACATTATTACCATATTTGGTGATAATGTGATCTAAGACAAAACAATGATCCAAAACTGACCTTCTGGCCCTAAAGCCAGCCTGCTCCTCAGCAAGGAGATGATTTTCCTCTACCCAGCACTCCAGTTTACTCAACAAAATCCTTGCGAACGCCTTAGCCATAACGTCTATCAGGCTTATAGGCCTGTAGTTCGCTGGGTCCAGTTTGTCCCCCTTCTTGTGGCTGGGGACTACTATGCTTGTGTTCCAGCCTGGCAGAATTTCTCCCGATTCGATAATATGATTGAACAGCTGAGTCAGGACTGGCGTCGACCAGACCTTAAAGAAACGTAGCAAGTCGGATGGAATCCCATCTTCCCCTGCTGCCTTTTTTAATGGGAGGGATCCCAACACTTCCTCCACCTCTGCCTCAGTTACCACCATCCCCTGGCCACTGAGTTCAAGGGGCAGAGAAAGACTGGGAGCCTTTGGATGTTTATTGAAGATGTTTAAAAAATGGGCATCACTATGTACTGGGAGGTCTGGGGTAACAGAGCACCCCTCAAAACCCCCTTTTACTATAGCCCCAAAGGCTGCCCTATCCCCTGCTGCTACCGCTCGCTCGAGCTTATCCCATTGGGTTAGGCAGTACTCCTGCTGCTTCCTCCGAAGAATCCTCCTATATCTAGTCCGGGCAGCAACGTACATTTTTCTTTGACTAGCTGTTCCTTGTACTTTTACCAGTCTGGCCATTTTCCTATATTGAACTCTCAGCTGTCTACAGTCACCGTCGAACCATGGATATTGTTGTTTCCTAACCGTAGTTCTATGAGTTGAAAAGAGGGCATCTCCTATGAACCTCAGTAGCTTATGAAATTGTCCTTTACATTCATTGGCATCTGTCAGGCAAAATGAGGTCTTCTCCTGCTCCATTATACCAGAAGCAAAAAGTTTTCTGGCTTGATTAGCAGTGGAATCTCCCCACTTTATTGCCCTTGACTTTATAAGGTCCGGTTCTTCTGCTAGAGTTTCTGTCTGAGGCACCTGAGCTCTCTCCATCCCTAGATCTGTGACAGCTAGCAGGGGGAAATGGTCACTTAAACCACAAGGTACCACCATACAGTCCTGAACCCTAGATGGGACTGCTATGTAATCTGGTGTACTTGAACCCTGGAATGAGACAAAGGTGAATTCTGCTTTAACGTCTGACTTATAACACCCATTTAGGAGCCTATAATTTTGCTTAAATAAGAAAAATAAAAATTGTAACCCATTAGCATTTAGCACAGGGTCCCTGGAAAATCTAGGGGGCCAAAAATAAGGGTCCTCTGTAAGATCTAAACCCATAGCAGCAGCCCGTGCGGAGTCATAGCTCCATGTACGGGCATTAAAATTGCCAAGAAGGATTATCGAAACATTGGGATAATCCAGCTCCCAAAGATGCATGGTATCCCCCCAAAATCGCCAAAACGTTTGCCTTGCATATAAATCCATTAATGGGGACATATATACATCGACTACGATAATATCTAAACGGGGGCCTTTGCGAATTTTAACCGCAATCATGTTTCCCTTGCTCATCAGCAGAGTTACTCCATAGCCCCGAAAGTTGTTAACCATAATTGCCATCCCTCTCACAGGTCTGCCCTTTTTACCTGAGTACTCCGCAGGAGCCACCCAAATACTAAAGTTCTAAATACTCGGGCCCCGGTGGATTCCCACCCATGTCTCCTGAAGGCACAATATATCACAGTGTTGTAAGTCCTGGATTTCCATATGCGCCTGGCTAGAGCGCCACCCATTGACATTCCACGTCAGAATTTTGCATGACTGTCCATTGGGTTCTTCTCCCAAAAGAGTACTGAGTCATTGTGAGTGAAGGGCGACGGGGGGTCTGTGATGCCGATTGCTCTGAAGAAGGGGTTGTGGCCACAAAGTCCATATGATGGGGATCTTCAGCCTCTTGCACTAAGTTGTTTTTTATTGATGCTGGAACAGATGCAGGATGCGCAGAACTAACTGACAAATCTATTGGGGCCTGCAAATTAGCGGACAATTTATTCGAAAGAGCACAAAGTCGCTGAAGAACTAGCTCTTTCTCCATCATTGGAAGTGATTTATATTCTGCCATAAACTCTGCATCATAATTATCTTTAGGAGCTGATCCCAACAGAAAGTCAAACTGGGCACTGTGCCCCAAGGAATGCTTCTTAACATCTGGGCCTCCCCCCCCCTCGGTACTTTTATAGGCCATCTATTCATATGGTTAGAGGGACCTGCGACCCCTCTGTGAAGAGTCCTGTTCCATTAAACTTATAGGGGGGGTTGCAGGTAAGGGGAAGTTTGCCTCTTTTAATTCATGAGGTGACCTGCTTAATATTGTTTTCTTGTTCCTATTATAGGGGAGACAATCTATCGAAACCCCCCTTTTAAGCAGATACTTCCATGCCAGGAATATATTCTTTACTAGCCTGGCTTCGAAAAATTCTATTTCCAACTTAACCGAATTACGGGGGGATGCCTGCCAGTTAACATCCCTGAGTTCAATTTCACGAACGTTTACCCTAAGCAGCTGGGACAGATTGCGGGCTATATACTTAGTGCTGGACCAGTTAGGAAGCTTGCCCTGTGTGAGGGGGGGAGGGGGGGGAGGTTATAATCAAAATCCTAGCTGGGTGAAAAAAGGAGGGGCCTTGGATCCTAGAATTGTTACCTCTACTCTCACAACACCTCATTATCTCAATTGGGGAAGATCTCTCTTCTACCATACTGTTATTAGTGGGTCCCTTACTACCTATATTCCTATGAAGGGCTTCTCCTTTTATCCTATCTAACTTTAGCATTGCCTCCTGCAACTTTCCTTTAATAGAAATGAGATATTGATTCATGTCTGTAATCCTTGCCAAAAGCATACCTGAGTTTAGATTGATCTGCAAAGTATAGTTATTTGCAGCAGAATCTTAAAACAATCCATAGTAGGGATTAAACATTTCCTTGAGAGAAGGAAGAACCATTCCCTGGCTACTGCTCCATAATCTAATCCTTTTCCACCATCAAATTCAATCCAGAGTCTTGCTTTAAGGTAGCCTGCTTTCTTAAAACCTAGAATTCTATAAGAATCTTCAATAATTGTTCCATGGTGAAGCTTCATTTCTAATTTGTTTGGAATATTGTAGAGCTGCACTAAATAGGCCATCCGGGTACTCTGATCGAGTTCCGCAGTTCTGAGTACCCATACCGGGTACTTGGCCAAACTCGGAACTTGAACTCCAGACCTCGGAAATCCCTGAAACTCGGAACTATGGAACTCGGAATCGCGGAAACTTGGAACTACTCAGTTGGCCATGGTGCCACGTGTGGAGGCTGCGGCTGTTTAATTGCCTAGCCAATCAGGGTGCACACAGTGCATCCAACCATTCCTCCCTCCCCCCATACAGTGCCTGTTGAAGATGGAAATTGTTTAAATTACACTCCATGAATGAAAAATGAAAAATAGAATAAAGATACAAAATATGCTTGAAAGAAGGGGAGGGGGAAACCAAATAATCCCGTAAACTAAAATTTTATTTTAAAAAACTCATTCAGAAAACTCATCACTGGTATGGACAGTCATGTAATCATCCCAATCTTAGATTTCTATCACTGACTTTATCTCCTCACATTTAGCTGTGTGCTGAAGGGCACTTGTGTTGTCATGGACCTATATTTGAACAGATGATTGAGATATTTGAACATGAGAAACTTTTTGTGGAGAAATGGAACAAGTAGCCAGTCCAAATATCAACTTGCCATGGGTTTAATTTATAACCAGGGATGTAGGATTGCACTTTTTTCTCAGTTTCCAGTGCAAAAGATCAAGCATTTTCCAAGATTCCAGCTCTGCTCAGAAACTTGACCTTTAATAATTTGGTCAGCTTCATTACCACTAACTTCAAATGTGAGTCAGTGATTTCTTACACAAAGAGAAAATTTTAATACTATGAGTTTTTATAGCAATCTTACTATTGGTCTGGGATAGATAATTACAACTAAGAAGCTGATTTAGAATTATGTATCTTCTATTTTGTATGTAACTTTCTGATGGCAAACGTTTTTCCTATGATCCTGGACCAACAGCTCACAAATGTTTGGTATCCAAGTTTGACTTAAAAGAGCAGCTGATCTGTGCCTTTTGTGTTGGTCAAATAGCTAGATAGGAGGGTGAGCTACTTAAAACTGCTTTTTTGGTTTTTGCAAGTCATGAAGGGGACACTAGAAATGGAAGCCTTTTGTCAGAACAAAGAACTTGTGTTTCCTGTAACACAGAGTTGCTTCCTGGAAGGAAGGCTACATGGTACACTAGATCCCCCAAAGGCTTGTTTGCTGGGGTGGAAGGCACATCCTGCATATGCCAGCTCAAATTTAATATTGTCTTGTATTTAGACTGTACACTCTTTTGGACATGAACTATCTCTTTGGGGGTTTTTTGTACAGCACCCAGTATGCTGGGGCTTTGGTCCATTACTAGGGTGCTGAGCTTTCTACTGCAGTACAAATAAATAAATAATAATAAATTAATAATACATTCTATTTATATACTGCCGCCTGCTGAATGGCACTTGGGTGCTTTACAACACGAATACAGTAAAATTACAATAAAATTAATTGTGGGAACTATTTTCCAAGGAATGTGGTGGATTCTCCCTTGAAGTCTTTCTGTCACAAGATGATATGGTTTAGCCAGAAGTAATGGCCTATACTATGCAAATGGTTCAACCAGATGATCATATTTCTAATTTTAAAGTCTAATTTATTTATTTATTTAATAATTTTGAATTACGTTATTTTGAATTAAATAATTTATTTTGATTTTATATGCTGTTCTTCTGCTGAAAAGGACTCAAGACAGCTTACAAAGAGTAAAAACACAATATCAAAAATACAGTGCAGCCCAATACAATAAAAATACAATTAAGCAACCCCAGAATCTAGTCCCCTTAGCCCCAGCCCAAATGGCCAGGTGTATGAAACGGTTCTAAAACAATGATCTTGTAATTAGATATAGAGAATGGAAACTGTTAGTACCTTGCATTTTTCTTTTAAGAAATTCAATTCTTGTAAGTTATATTTGTGCGTGTGTACTGTTGCTGGGGGAGCCTTCATAAGCCCCCATTAGCAGTTCATTTAGGTAGATTCCATAAAGTTTTGTTTGTTGGTGTTGTAGCGCTAACGATTGTGATATCAACCATCACCGTGAAGAGAAAGAGAAAATGAAACAACAGCTGGAGACAAAACTCCAAGAGGTGGAAGACGAGCTTGCTTTACAGAAACAGGTACAAGAGTTTTGATAAATCAGTTTTGTCTTAGGCAAGACGTTTTGTTTATTTATTTATTAGATTTGTACCCTGCCCTTTTCCATAGACTCAGGGTGGGTTTGGGCCAATTTTCTCTTTTATACTTTTTCTCTTTTCAGAGTAGAAAAGAAGATTGTATTATAGTTGAATGCTCTGAGTAGGTGTTCTTTATTTGAGATGTGTAATGGACAGTCTGTAACTTCTTCATGTTTTTATGTGTCAGATGGTATTTCCTTGCTTTACTTTCCAGTCTGCCAGCCTCCCCTTGGGAAGAATTGGTAAGATTATGTTTAGTAAAATGAGATGGTGTACGAGTACTTTGATACAGCTACACACTGTGCTACATTCACCCTCCCTGAATTGCAGAAAAGGTCAGTTACTATAAATCAGAAGCAGCTTTATGCAGGCATATGCACTGAGCAAACACATTTGCCTGTGCCATCACCCATTGCCTCTTGATTTCAAGGCTTTTTCTCCTCCAGCTTTTTATTTTGCTATTGAGACAAAATCAGAACGTGAAAATACTTAGAAGTGGACTTTCTTTGAGTTCTTACTGTGATACTTAAGAGCATTTGATTATCAGGTTGCTGGCACTAACCCCATTCACTTCATTGGGGCTAATGCCAGAGCAGCAGCCTGAGGATCACACTTGTATCATTTATTTATTTTTTCAATGTTTATCCTGCCCTTTCCTTAAAAGACTCAGGGTGGCATACAAAATAAAATATATGAACATAAAACACATATAAAAACATATACAAGATAGAAACATTTAAAATACAAACACAACTCCAACCCCCCTCCCTCCCCCCCAGTCTTTGTGCCATACCCAGGATGAAAGCCTGACTGAAATGAGTCCAGGAATCTGACGGCATCAAGATGAGCCTGGAGCTCTCGGGCCACCATCCACTCAATAACCTTCCCCATTATTTATTTATTTATTTATTTATTTCTAATGTGGCATGGTGTACTGTACCATTAGAGACAGGCCAATAGCTGGCTGGGCAGTCAGCGTCCAAAGAAGGCTTCATAAGCAGGCACTGTACAACTACCATTTTAAGGGTGTCCGACACCGTACCCTCCCAAAGGAAGGTGTTGACCACCCCAGCCAGCAATGGTCCCATTGTCTCCCAGCTGGCTTTCACCAGCCAGGACGGGCAAGGATCTGGTTCACAACCAATTGTCCTCAGTGCTCCAAGAATATCCCCCACGTCAGTGGGTGATACCAATTGAAGCTAATTCAAACAAAAAGGACAGAACTGAGCTTCCATAACCTTAAACTCTGATTCCACAGGTGAATGGCAGCACCCAACTCATGGTGAACACGAGAAATTTTGTCTGCAAATTAATTCATAAAAATGTCACAGCGGGCATGAGGTGACTCTGGGTGTTTTCAGACGTTACGAGATCACGCTCAACCACAGTGAGCCACGCTCAACCCCGCAGCGGGGCCAAAGAGCCCTGAACGTCTGTTAGGCATCAGCCAGATGTTCACCACGCTCAATACCCACATGGGGTCAATTTCAACCACGCTTCCCGGGCTACCCAGGGCAAAATCTCGGGAAGTGTGGTCAAAGAGATTCCCACCGGGAAGCAACAAAAAGTAACATCTGGACACCAATCCCCGGGCGGAAACAAAGAAAATGATCCCCAGCCGTGGACAATGCACGCAGCGTCGTTGCCAGGCAACCAGCAACAACACAACCACTGGAGGAAGATTTAAAGGAAAATCTGTAGCAGGGAAGCATGGCGGGATGGAGCGAGGAGGGAGGCGGAAGAGAGCGGTGGGTGAGAGAGCGAGGGTGGAGGAGGAGGAGGCAGTGGCAGCGGTGGAGGGAGCGGAGGAGGGGGAGCTGGGGGTCGTGCTGACCATCCAGGGCATGCACCCAACACTAAACCCCCCACCCCCTGCCTCCCACAGACACGGAAGAGCGCCCAGGTGGACAAGCCCCTGGAGGACACAGGACCAGCCCGGGCAGAGGAGGAGGCGGAGGTGGAGGGAGGAGGAGGAGGACGACCCACAGTGGAGAAGAGGGAGGAAAGCGTACCACAGAGGGGGCCAGTGGGGGCTCCAGGAGACCAGGGACTTCATAAGGATATGGGGGACCCTGGAGCACCAGCTGGAGCTCGCGCTCAACCAGCGCAATGAACATGTCTATCAGGACATAGTGCGGGACATGGAGGCAGCGGGGCATCAGCGCACAGCGGCACAGTGCTGCTCAAAGGCCAAGGAGCTGAAGAGGGGGTACAAGGCCATCCAGGACAACAATAGGCGTTCCAGACATGGAGCCCGGACCGCCCCATTCTACGATGCCCTGGACTGCATCCTGCATATGAAGGGGTCCATAGTTGCCCCATGGCTCATCGGGAGCACTGTGGTCCAGGGCAGGGAACGGGATGAGGTATCCCCTCCCCTTGCTGCCCCCCTGGTAGACACGAGCTCCAGGGCCACGGACCCCCAGGAGGATCGCCCCGGGGCCCCCGGCACCTGAAAGCCCCCCCCCCGGACAGCAGCCCAGAGAGCGCCCACCCCCAGGCCGGGCAGGCGGAGTCCGAGGCCAGCACCCTCATTACCCTCAGCCAGTGGTCCATGGGGGAGCACTCCCACACCGAGGGGCCAGCCTCGGAAGGATCCGAGACCAACATCGAGGGTAAGCGGGCGACCCGGAGGGGGGAGGCACCGGGCCCACGAGGGCAGGGCCCAAGGGGGGGATGGATGGGCCAGCCCCAGCCCGAGCCCCAGCCCCCCAATACCAAGGCAGGAGGGGACCCAGCCCCAGGTCACCCAACCGCAC
>QEPC01002794.1:941868-955488 GCA_003113815.1 Sphenodon punctatus
CGCTGCAGCGGCAGCACAAAATAGTCATACTCCCTTCGCGGAACCGCGATAAGCGCTCATGGCTGTGTCTCATATATTAAATTGGCGGAACGCGGGAAAAGACAGCTGATTTTATACGACAACGGTAACGATCAAGAAATTGGCGAAACACATAATGCCGCATCTGTGAATTCTTGTAGCGAAAGAAACGCAGAATTCTGCGAGGCGCAACGTGGGATGCCGAAGTTTAGGAATGGAATCGCGGTGTGGTAACAGCTGCTGCTGCATCAGCCCTACTCAAGGGAAGGGAGCAGAAATAAGGGCATGCACATAAGGATAGGGGACAGTTCCATGGCACAGATCCAAGATTTGGGCCATCCTTTCCTTGGGTGCATCCCTTAAGCACCCCCACTCCAACATCTGTGCAGCCCTTGGAGTTTGTGGAAGCTTTCAAAGTGACCCCCGGGAGGGAAAAGTTTCCCCACCCCTGGGTTAGGGCCTGTGACTGGACCTTAGGAAACCTGGATTCTGTTCCTAGCTCTGTCATTGACCTGCTGCACAATTTAGGTCAAATAATTTCACCTCCCTTGCTTCAGTTTCTCTTTCTGTCAAGTGAGGATAATGATGCTAAATTTGTTTGGAAAGTGCTATGAGACATAGGAATGAAGAGTTATGTATTATTGACGTTGTTATTGACAAATGGCACAGTATGCATTAAGTTGCTATTTAAAATAGTTGATAAATAGTTATGTGAAGAAAAAATGTTTTATAATAAAGTAATCATAGATTTCTAGAGTCCAGCGGTCAGTAGGTTGCTTAAAACCATTGTAACAGATGTTACTCGTGTTTGTTTGATGTTTAACATCTATTAACAATTTATTAGGCCTTTATATCAGTGAAGGGCACATGGCGGCTTAAGGGCCACATATATCTTGGAGCAAATGGCTGCCTGGAGTCCATGCAACTCTCTCAGTTCTTTCTACCAAGTCACCAAATAAATCCTTTGGAAAAGCTATATTCTGTCTGTAATTTTTAATGCTGTATGAGCCCACCAAAATATTCAAACCAATTTAAAGGTTCAATGTTGAACAAATTTTTTTCTCAAGCATCAGATCACTTAGGACAAAATGCAATGGGGCAATCACAAGAAAGAGCACCACTATTTTCTCCTTTCAGAAACACTATAACGTCATGTGAAAAGCAAGTTCTTTAGAAGCATTCCACACTGCTGCAACAATGTTAAATCAGAAGTCTGCAAGTAAAGCTTTTGGAAAAACTTTTAAATTCTTTTTTCATTTCCCCCCTGGTGCACTCAGTCAATGCAAAAAATATTCAAGCCAAAATATCAAATATCCAAACTAAATACAAACAAATACAAACAAATTATAAACAAAAAAAATCAAAAATATAAAAATATATAAATAAACAAAATATTTCCGAAAGTATATTTAGTCACTCAGGGAGGGGGAACAGTTAAAAGGGGCTGTAGCATAGTGAAGAGCAACAAAAGTCAGGGGGGGAAATAAAATAAATAAATAAATTTAAAGGAAATTACTCACCAGTGGCTGCCACAGCATCAGCAGATTTTCAGGGACTTGGGGCTTTGGCAGGTTGGTGCCCTGCCACCCTAACATAGAAACCGCCCCTCTGCGTGTGTGTGATTTTGTGGACTCAGTGTGTGACTCTGTGAGTGTGTGTCTGTGTGCCTATGTATGTGACTGTGAGAGAGCACCTACGTGTGTGTCTACTTCAGGGCCAGAGTGACATTTGATAGCAGCTCTTGGCCATATGGAGATCTCAGTGTGAAGCTCTTCAGAATGGAAACTTTGCCCACCCTTGCTTTACAAAAAGTTTACAAAGTATGAAGGATTGTGCTAAAGTAACACATTCAGTGTTCTTGCAGCTCATGGGCAGCATCATTTACTGATATTAGTAGTTTGGAGTCATTACTGAGTCATGAATGTGATGACTAGAAGAAAAGTTCCAAATGTCTGCAGAAACTGACCCTTTTTACATGGACCATGGCAGCTGGGTGGGTGGGTGTGCACGCTGCAGCGCGGGCAGCGCATGGGTGCCAGTACATAGGGGCGCACTCCCACCCCCCCATGTATCCCCACACATGGAGCAACCTCCATTTCCCCCGGTTGCTCCGTGTGTGGGGATGTGGGGGGTGCATGTGAGTGGCGATGTGTATTTCATGGGAGTGCGCATGCACCCCCACTCACTGGCTGCGGGATTTACACGAGATGGTACCACTCATGCCCACACAGCGGATTTGCATGGGCATGAGTGGTACCGTCTCGTGTAAAAAGGGCCATTGTTCGAACTAGGCCTAAAGGAAAGTTCTAGTATCTTTGTATTCTAGTAACTTCTTACTTAATATTGTTGCAGCAGTGTGGAATGCTTCTAAAATACTTGCTTTTCACATGACCTTATAATGTTTCTGAAAGGAGAAAATAGTGGTGCTCTTCCTTGTGATTGCCCCTTTGCATTTTGTCCCTCTTCCTAAGTGATCTACAGATATACTTATCTGTATATAGATAATACAGCTAAAGAAATAATATTTTTTAAGTCTTTAATATTAAAAAACAACAAATATTAGTTTTAAAATATTTATGGCAGTTGGGCTGCCATTTTTTGTGACATTGCAACCTTGTTCACATTAAGTGTGTTTATTATTATTATTATTATTATTATTATTATTGTTATTTGTATAGCACAAGCAATGCACTTGGCACTGTACAATCATAATTAAAGAAAAGGTCCCTAACCTGAGGGGCTTGCAAGCTAGAAAAAACAGGGGGGGACGTTTATAAGGCTACTTATCCAACTCCGATGTTGCATTACAGGAGTTGCTGGTGGAATTTGATTTGGAAATGAAAAAGAGAGAACATGAGTTTCGACGACAGGCAGATGAAATGAGCAATTTGGTTCTGTCTCATGAGCTTAAGGTAAATATGTTTTTAAAACGTGCCTCATGGCAGCATTATGTTCACAAAATAAATTCACTTTAATAGCATCCTGAATTTGCTGATGCATAGAAAGTTACATTCTTCCTTCCCTCGTCAGTAGGATGAGGGAGTTTCTGAGTTGGTGGGAAGTGGATGCACCTGAGTTCTGTATATTTATTCTACTTATAGTTTAGCGGTTGTTCCTACACACCAATGGGAGAAGAATTTTTCTAACTTTTTTAACCCTTCTGCACCTGAGTAATTGAGGGACTAATAACTGTTTCGGGTCAAATTGACCCCCATTAATAAATAGCTGAAAAATAATGAATGTGATTGATTTGAAATGGACTCCAGATTTTAAAAAATTGACAGTTTATTAGTATAACAACTGAAAAACAGAAATAAATAACAACCCCCCATGGTATTGGGGGTCACCATGACAAAAATGGTGCAGGGGGTATTGTTGACCCCCCTCCAATCCAGAAAAGGAGAGGAGGAGCCAACTCAAAAGTTTTGAGTTCACAGTAGAATGGCCAGATATGCCAAGCGGGCATTTATGAAAAATACAGGGCTTCACTGTTTTCAAGTGAGCTCCAAACCTCACAGTAAATGCAGGGGTCATCAACACCCCCCAACCCTGATGAAGAATGAATAGGTATTGTTCCAACACAAAGCCGCTATTGACTATGATTAAAGCAGCTAATGGCTGTGATTAAAGCTGCTAATGACTGTGATTTTAAAAAGTGTCAAGAGTTCACTCTAAATAGGTCTTAACTGCTGTGTAAAGAGTTGCAGGGCTTCGATGGCTGGAGCACAGGTGGAGAAGGACTGAGGCAGAGGCAGGCAAGAACAAGGAAAGGCAGAGCCAGAGAGTGAGCAGACAAGTAGGCACAGACTCCAACAAAAAGGAGTTCCACCCAACAAGACGGGGACTTAAGTGGAGGGCAGACAATCAAATGAGTGGGATACATGACTTGGGTTGCTGAGGAGAAACCCTCTGTTCATCATATGCAGTTGAAGGGTCAGGTCAGATGGTGTTGTAGAGTTGACCATCTCCTGGGAATCTCCACAGACACTTTTGCTGGGTGCTAGCAAAGTGCCATGAGCTGTACAACCAAAGGGGACAGACTTTCTGCTCTAATATTTTATTTATCTAATATAGCTTAATTCCATATCTTAATTTGAAATATCTTAAGTCCAACACAGATAGTCCAATCCAGAGAAGGAGAGGCACGCCACATAATCCAAACTCTGCTCCCACAGAGATCCCCAAATATAGAATTTGTACATACTTGGGGTGGGGGGATATACTGAAGAGCTCTGTCTTCACTGAGTCGGGGGAGGGGGGATCTATTTGAATTTTTGCATTATTTTTCAGTTTTTGCTGACTGAAAATTACAGCAAAATGGTTTTCAAGAAAAATTTCAGTGTCTGAAAACTGGAGAAATAGAGGGTTTTAAAATGGAAATTTATTGAAAACTTTTTTTTCAGTTTTCAACATGGACACATTCAGCAAAACAAATAGATCTACTTCAAAAACATTTGAATTGCAAACATTAGATAAGCTTAGACTACCTGTAAGAAGAGTGTTTCTTGCCTTTGACAAAGATGACATGGTGTATGTGACAGGAATTTCAGTCTGTGCTTTGGCTTGAAACAGGCTGGGGAAGGAACAAGCAGACATCTATTCCTGAACATACTTTGTTGCTCCTGAGGTGTCGATATGAGTCCCCCACCCCTTCCTTTATCTCATGTTTAAGAGGATAATGACCACCCATGGGCTCTCAAGCCCAGGGAGTTTGATGAGAACATCTCGCAGGTGTAGATACATGGTGCTCCTCATATTGCCTAGTAGTTTTGAGCTTTGTTCTCTTCCTTCAAAAGGTTAAATTGTTGACTAAAGAACTAGAGAATTTGAAAAACGCTGGAATGAAAACCGCAGAGTTACTGAAAATGGCAGAAACAACTAATTTGAAACTGAAGGAAGAAATCATATGCAAGGATTGGGAGCTAAAGGATCTTGCAGCTGTGAAACATGCTCGGTACTGTACTATCTCAGCAATGAATAAGCTTATCCCTCATTCCTTTCCCCTGTATGTTTTTTCATATCAGCTGACTCATACTTTTCATTCAGGGGGAAAGTGAGGCATTTCTTTTCAGGGCCACAGCTGGCTGAATAGAGGCTACATTTCCTTCCCTTCTCTAACTTCATATTTCTAATTCTTGTGATCTTATCCCAGTCTTCAGATACTGATATTTTTCTTAAGGCACATTTTTTTTTTCTTAATCTAACAATTTTTGTGGCCTAACATGATTTCTGGATACTGGGTTTTGTAGTACTGATGACCTTTGAGAATATGTCTGTTTTCACATAGCGCCGCTGGGTGTGGGAATGGGTGCGTGCTGGCGGCAAGTGCGTGCTCCCTTTTCCAAGACTGCACACCCATCTCCACCCATGGAGCTTCCTCCGTTTTGTCGGAGGAGGGTGGGTAATGGGTGGAGATGGGTGTGTGCCAGGAATACACATCCACCTCCACCCACTGCTCGTGGTGTTTCCACAGGTGGACACCCATCTTCCCGCCCACAGCCACAGTGTACACATGGATGCCCCCCCCCTGCACATCCGCATGCACATCCAGTGAGGGGGAGGGGCATCTGTGCAAAAATGGCCTTAGTCTTCTGTTAACTCACACCCTTTGAGTAAGTATTGAATCCCTGAATAGAAAAGTTGACTGAATCCTGGTTATTCCTCGTGGAAGATGTGTTACTTGTAAACCTAACCTAACCTCTGTAACTCTTACAGAGAAAAAAAAATGCATGACTTTGCAACCTTAATATCCCTTTAGTGTAAGACCTTTTTTACACAGATACTCTTTAACACCGATAAAATGGGTGTTACATTTGATTATACATGGTACAGGGCCCATTTGTGGTCCTATGTTGAGGCTGTGAGGACAGCAAGGAAAATGTTCCTCGCTGTCCTCATAGTGTCTGCGAAGTCACACCAGGCGGAGCTGTTTCGGGTGGTGCGGGGGCTGGTCAGTCCGGCCTCCCTCCGCTTGGATGGGGACTTGTCCCAGGCCCGCTATGAGGAGTTTGTCACCTACTTCGCAGACAAGATTGCTCAGATTCAGAGCGACTTTGGCACTGGATTAGGAGCAGTAGGTGTAGCTCGCAAGGTCATGGAAGTTCTGTCTGGTCCAACTTTGTGGGGGGAGTTTTAGGAAGTGATGCCAGCCGATGTGGTGGATGTCCTGGGGTCTGTGAGAGCCACCAGTTGTGAACTCAATCTGTGCCCGTCCTGGTTGGTGAAAGCCTCCAGGGAGACGTTGGGGATGGTGCTGGCGAGAGTGGTTAACGTGTCCTTGCAGCAGGGGAGGTTGTCGCCTAGCCTCAAGGAGGCTGTGGTGCGTCCCCTGCTGAAAAAAACATCGTTGGACGTGGACGCACTTGCCAACTACCGACCTGTCTCTAACTTTCCCTTTTTAGGGAAGGTTATTGAGCGGGCGGTGGCAATCCAGCTCCAGGCGCATCTCGACAGCATTGGTTTCCTAGACCCTTTTCAATCTGGGTTCCCCGACTATGGCACCGAGATGGCGTTGGTGGCCTTGGTCGATGATCTCCGCCGGGAGATGGATGCAGGATGTTCGACATTTCTCATTCTGCTAGATCTCTCGGCCGCTTTTGACACAGTGGACCATGGGCTGCTGTTGAGATGACTGCGTGAACTGGGGGGCCTGGATGGGACTGTTCTTGAATGGTTCTGCTCATTCCTCTCAGGGAGAAGCCAGCGGGTAGCATTGGGAACTGAAACATCTTGCCCCCACGATTTATCCTGCGGCGTTCCGCAGGGTTCCATCCTGTCGCCATTGTTATTTAATGTATATATGCAGCCCTTGGGGGAGGTCATGAGAGGGTTCAGGGTGCAATGTCACCAATATGCTGATGATACTCAGCCGTACCTCTCTTTTTCAGTGGACCCAGACCCTGCTGTCTCATTGCTGTCCCAGTGCCTGGAGGCCGTGGCGAAGTGGATGTGACAGAGCAGACTGAAGCTCAACCTCGATAAGACGGAGGTGATGGTGGTGGGGAGAGTGAGGGAGGTGTCAGCTCCCCTGATTGGGGGGGTTCGCCCTCCTATAGCTCAGCAGGTTCGGAGTCTGGGGGTGATATTGGGCGCAGATCTCCGCCTGGAGCAACAGGGGGAGGTAGTGGCGAAGGCCGCTTTCCACATGTTATATCTGGTGCGGAGGCTGTGTCCGTACGTCTCCGGCCCGGACCTGGCCTCCCTCATCCATGCCTTCGTCACCTCGAGGCTGGACTACTGCAAAACACTCTAAATGGGGCTACCCTTGTTCCTGGTTCGGAGGCTGCAGCTAGTGCAGAATGCGGCGGCCTGTCTCCTGTCGGGGACGGGCCATCGGGAGCACATAACACCTGTGCTCTGGACCCTGCACTGACTGCCAATAGCGTGCCGAGCCAGGTTCAAGGTTTTGGTATTGATTGGTATAAGGCCCTTCACAGTCTGGGCCCCTCATATCTCAGGGATCGCCTCGCCCTCTGCGACCCAGAGCAGCTCCTTCGGTCTGCCAGTGATGCCTTCTTGGAGGTCCCCCATGTTAAGCAGGGGGCCACAATGGAGAGGGCATTCTCGGTGGCCAGGACGCGCCTTTGGAATTCCCTCCCGGAAGAAGCTCGCCTAGCCCCAAGCCTTTTAACATTCCGGTGAATTTGCAAAACCTGGCTGTTCCCCCAGGCCTTTGCAGAGGGGGGAAGGGTGGGGTAGGGGTTTTTATCTCCCTCCACCTTTATTTATTGTATTAATTATTTTAGTGCTACCCTGGTTTTAATTGTTGTGATTTTATCAGTGTTTTAAAAATGTTTGTTAGCCGCCCCAAGCTGTTTTCAGGAGGGGCGGGATACAAATTTGATTAAATAAATAAATAAAACACTGCAGCCCTGTGTCAGCCATAGGGGGCGGGGGTTGGGGTCCCACCCACGTGCCCCCACGGCTCTGACCCCAGAGACAGCCCCTGTGCCGGTCGCACCTCCGCCGACAGCGCCGCCACTGACGGCAGCGTCGCCCGTTGACAGGACAACCCCTGACAACGCGACGCCCTCAGACCATGGGGCTACCCGACATGGCGGCAAGCAGCCCCGCCCACCAGAACACCGCTCCACATGCTTGCAAGCATGCAAGCAGGCGGGGCTTGGACTTTATAACACCGGCGCCTCCAGGATGGCAGCGCCGGTAATCAGAGCTGAGAAGCTGACCACTGAAAGTTCCCCGTGATTGTGTGCGAGACCTCGACCCCTGAGCTAAATTCCTTTGTGTTGTTCCCATGATTTGTTGTTGTATATTGTGTGTCCTAGTCTCCCCTATCCCCAGTAGTCCTCCCCGCTTCCCCCCCGCTCTCCTAAGCCTTTCCTATTGTGTAATGCTTGTGCAGACTGGGGTATACTTGTGAAGAGACTGTGGTGATTGAGTGTAGCCCATACTCCCTTTCCCTAGCGTGAGTGCCTCCGTGGATGTAAGGATCCCCCTCCTGGGGCCCCCGTCTCCCTTCCCCCTGGAGTGTGAAAACCCCTGTACCCAGACCTTTGTCCCTGTCCTGTAGGCCTTTACTACCCCCTGCACCACCTCACTTGTCTCCCCAGCCCCCCTCTGAACGACGTGTGCGCATTTGGGCCACACCCTTCTTCCACCGCTCTGCGCCCAATGATGATAGAGGCCGCTACCCCTGTTGGGGTATAGGGCTACCATTCTATCCTGATGGGCATCTTCTCTAAGGGCCAGTGCAGAGCATACAAGTGCTTGTGTCGTGTGAGTGGAAATGAGGCCCCCTGCTCCCCTATTTCCCCCATCCCACTGACACCCTGCATCATGGGCACTTTTCACACGAGATACCTCCACCCAGTTTCTTCACCCTTCTGCATTTGGTTTACTCTTCTTTCTTCTATTCCTCCATGGTGCCTAGATATGTGAGCGTGAGTGTTGAAAGCATGTGAGTGTTGGGAATGTGTGCAAGGGAGTGTTTTCAGTTGGACAAAATCTAGATTTTGAACAGATTTTGCTGGTGTGGTGGGTTACAGCAAGGTTGCTATGATGTCTGAATTACTGAACCATGTGATAAACCAGCAGTGCATCTGAAAGCAGTGCATCTGAAAGCACCCAAACAGCTTCCCTGCTCTCAGGAATGGTGCCAAGAGCCAGAGTAATCCCTAGCAGCTGACAGAGAGAAAGTTGCCTATAGGATGATGCTCAATTTTAAGTCCCAGCTCTAAAACTCCGGTGGGAGTGGGATGGTGTACAATGCTTCTTGAAGAAACAGTTAAGACTTTTTAAATACTGTATTGTCAAATCCCAAGATTATTCTCTAGTTCTGTTCTTGAAAATGGTTGAGAATTTTTTGCTGAAACTGGAAAAAAAAATCAGGTGGAGACAAATGCCCAGCTGATAAAATGTGACCTCAAAAAGTTAAAATTTGGCAAAGTTATAAGAAAAAGAAAATGTGTTTTCTAGTAGAATGTGCTAGGCAAGCGTAATTACATGTCATTGCTAACTCCACGTATAATAACAGAGCTAATCAACTGTATTTGCTTCATTCTCATTGTGAGTAGTTGAACTCTAAGCATAACCTATTTAGATATAAAGTTGCTAAATCTTACTTTATTTCCCTCCTCTTCCCCCCCCCCCCACTATTTACTGAATTAGGATACAAGATTTAGAGTGTCAACTTGATTCAATTAACTTGAACTGGAAAAAAGAAAAGGAAACATTTCAGAAGAAGTGAGTATTATTGAAAGATAATGTTACCATTTTGGTGTTGCATTCTTAAGCTAACTCACTTTAGAGTTAGTGAGCTGTTGGCACTTGCTACACATGCTCTTATTATTATTTCTGATATGGTCAAGAGCAGCATGAGGATCCTTGGAAATATTACTATTTCCAAGGATAGTAATATGGCCAAGTCTTCCTTCCTACATGAGATGATTTAATTGTTCCAGTCTGATTAAAAAGACCAGGGGTGGGCAAATTTCCCAACCTCAAGAGCCACATACCAAAATCTTCAAATAGTCAAGAACCTCAAAACACACGTGCATGCCTATGTGCCTTTAAAGCATTTCCTAGACTGAGCCACTCCTGCCTGTGATTGGCTAGCAGAGCTTGTACACTGCTGAGATTCCAAGGTGCATCTGCAATTAAGCTGTTGAGACTCACTGAGGCTTTCATATGTGTAGGAACGTGTCCTTAGAAGGCTGGCAAATCTGACATGTCTTTCATCACATGGGAATGCCCAGAGGCATGTAATTGAAACTTTTATGCATGTTTATAAGGGCAATTGACCAAGCTGTGAAATTCAGCTGAATTAATCACCCTTGTAAACACGCATAAAAACTTCACCCACATGCTACTGGGCATTCCCACATGATCAAAGATGTACCCGATTTGCATGTACGTCCCCTCTTCCAACCTGCTACGGTGTCATAGGGCTCCATTGCCGCAGGGCACCCCCGTGCTCTGTGCCCACCCCTTCGGCACCTTCCCTCCTGCGAGGAGTGGCAGATCCGCTGACAGAGCAAGGCAACACAGTGTCCACAATCCCAGAGACAGAGCTCGTGCCAGCGGCTGCACCCCTCCCTGGGATACAGGGGTGGAACCTAGGACCCTGCGGTGCTCAGCCCACATGCAGGGGAAGCCTCCAGCTCCAGGCACTAATGAGTAGGCTATTTAAACTAGCGCTGCCTTGTACACAGCGCTGGTGATCAGGTTCCCTGGTTTGGACTGGCCCCATCGTGTGGAAAAGCTAAGTGTTTACTTTCTGTTGGCTGTTTACTGTGAGTGAAGTGTGTGGTTTATTGTGAGTTTGACTATAACCTGTCTATAGCGGTGTAGTGGCTTGCCCCTCCCTTGTTTCCCTGTTTCCCTTCCTGGTGAGTGGAAGCAAGAGTGAGTGTAAAGGCGAGAGTGTGGCCCCCTCCTTTCCCCTTCCCTGGGGCCCCTGTTCCCCCACATGCTTGTAAGACCCTTCTCCTCCTTGCCCCCCTGGGCCCTGAACCCTTCCTCCCCTCACTGTTTAGGACACCGTGTCATCCTCCCGAGAATCTTCCCTGGAGTGTTTGCGGGTAATTGCGAGTGGCAGGCAGCCACAGGACTCCTGGAACCCCACGCCTGATGATGATAGGGGCCTGAATTCCTTGTGCTCCCCGCACTTGGAAAGGCCCACTTACTATCCTGAAGGGCATTTTCACCCAGAGAGCCTTCTTGGGGGACGAGGAGTGTCTGGTGTGTGGTGGAGTGTGGTGCATGTTCTGTCCTTTGCCCCTTCCCCCATAACATACGGATGCATTTCTGCGTCTGTGAAAGCAGCCTCAAGACCTTTTAAAGCCCTAAACAGCTTGGGCCCCACTTACTTGCAGGACCGCTTCACCTCCGGGTTCTGGATTGGCCCCTGCGGTCATCCGCTTGATTACTGATCTCCCCTTTCTCTGTAGGCAGTGTAAGACCTGACTCTGGCCTTTCCCGAGGGAGATGGGGTGGATGGCTTGGGGTGTGTGTGTGGATTTTATATTGTTTTAATTGTAGTTTATAATTGTTTAAATATGTTTTAAAATGCTGTGAGCCTCCCTGAGAGGCCTGAGGCAGAAGGGAGCGGCATATAAATTTTAGAATAAATAAATAAGTGTAGTGAACTAGCACAGAACCAGTAAGGCAGCATGAGGGTTATGACTGGCCCTGATCAAGAGCCGCATTTGAACTGCCTGAGTTTGCCCAACCTTGAGCCACAGTTTTCCCACCCATGAAATATATCAATTCTTGAGTATTTTAGTGTTTATTCTTTATTTATCCACAACTTCCCTAATTTAATTCTAGGGCTTTTTAAAGCATTATTTTGTAAATACTGGGCAGTACCTGACTAAACATTTTTACCAAAATTAATTCATCCTTTGGCTACCTTTTAATCATATTTTCTTTTTTGGTCTTCAGGTAGTGAAATTCTGTGGAGAAGAGGAAAAATAAAGTATTCAGTTTTCAGTTAGAGTTCCACAGATAGCTAGTAGGAGGTTCCAAGGATCCTCATGCTGGTCTGTTCATGCCCCTGATCACATCAGCTTTATAACCTACCAGTTGCTTAATGACTCTAAAAAGAAAGCTACTACCCTGTCCGGGAGAAATGAACAAAGGGAAGCAGTTTACCAAAGATATCAAAAAGCATAAAAGCCTTTTAGAATATGCATTGCTTGAATCTTAGGCTGTTTTTAAATGGACACAGCTAAGGGGTTGGTCTATGGGAGATGAGTGGAGGAACCATGCACCACCCACCCACCTTGGGTGAGGGGAGAGTCAAACGGGCACCCGCCAGGGAGGTCACAGGAGGGTCACAGGAAGTTGTGGCACCCACGCACCCAACTCCTCCAACATCTGTCCCTCCACCCATCAAACACGCTCAGTGTTTACACAGACAGCTGCTCTACCGGTTCAAGGAAGGCCAGATACCCCGCATGACGTGGCAATATGGCGAATGAAGGGCAAGCTGCCGTCACCACCCATCCCCAGTCACCACCCATCCCCAGTCAGACTCCATGTGTGTGAGGGAGGAGGGATAGGGGAAGGTGTAGTAGAGAAACACAAGCAACACCTGAGCCACCAGACACCTACGAGACTGCTGGGTGCCAGGAAGCCCAAACTCCCTTGACACAGCTTGCAACCCACGAGCAGGACAGGAACAAAAGGGAAAGGCAGCAGAGAGCCTGAGGGTACAAAAGCCATACCGGGGGGGTGGGGCAAAGCAGCACAATCCCATGCCCGGCAGACGGGTCAGTCCAAAATGCACATGATCCCAACCACAGGATACATCAGGTGAGAACATACAGAATGCTAGTTCCACTGGAACACCATTTCAGCACCACCATAACGTACAATACATAGTGCTAGGATGCACAGGGCAACAGTACAGCCCCACAACATGCATTGGAAAGGTCAAGCGGTGTCACAGTGGTCCCAAAATGGAGCTAATGTCATGGGAGGTAACACCCATACACCTGCTGCATGGAGAGGTTAGCCCACAGTGGCAGGGATGTCAGGCTCCAGACGAGGAACAAGTTGCAGGACGACCCACACAAGCAGCCCACAGTACGATGCCAGGGGCTATGGGAGCAGCCAAGCCAGGGCTGCACTGATAAGAGAACAGCATCACAAGGATGGGGTGGGGGAAACACACATTGGCATCCCCAAGACAATCCCTGCAAACACCTTCCCTCATCCCCCATCCACCCAGGTCGAGGAGAGCAGATTACACCCTGCAGGAATGAGAACACAGACAGCGCTGTTCAGAACAAACCAAAAAAACATGTATTGAAACAAGTAGAAAACTATAAAATGAAACACCCCCTGCTCCACCGAGCACTCTGGACCCGGGAGAGGTCATGCGCGTGTCATGATTTGCGTTTTTCTCTCATAAATCACAAAGGGAAAGTGAGCTATGTGGCTTAGCTGAACGAATCAAACTAAATTGGGCTGCACTTTTCCCAAATTGTGTATTATAAGGTTACACTTCACATTGTTGTCCAGCTAGCAAAGGAAGTATTGTAACGACAATAAATTTATAATAAGGGAACATGAGACTTTTGGATTATAAAAATATATGCAAAGTTTACTTAAATATAAATAGAAAACATCAAAGTTACA
>QEPC01002794.1:955588-972075 GCA_003113815.1 Sphenodon punctatus
GGCCAAATGTCATTTGGGAAGTTTTTACACAAAGGAATGTGCTTGGGAGGCCCCATTTGGATCTAGCTAGTTACAGAAGCTGATCTTAAAATTCTATGATGTAAGTTACAAATAAGCTTACATTAAAACAGAAAGTTAATATATAAAGGCTCTAAGTTAATACATTTTAAACACAGATAGCCATTATGTCTTAAGTTTATATATGAAAATACATGACACACGTGCCAGCAGACATCAAAGTGCACTAAGAGCATCTCCTCTGCCTTCTCCCGCATGAGCGCTTGCACTGAAAGAGAGATCCCAATGAAGCATGCCCCCCTCCGCACACATCCCCTATAGCCCACAGCAGGAAAAGGGTGGGTGATATGAAAGCACAAAGTGGGTTTACTCATGGGTTTCTCTGTAGTTGCAGGTCCTGGGTGACCTCTGCAAGGATCTGCAGGGCTAGAACAACAGCATCTGTAATAATAAGAAAACACACGCCCTTTAGTAGTAGATGGGGGTAGATGCACAGAATACGCCTGCACACAGCCCATACATGCATTCCTGAGCTCCCATAGGTAGCTCCATGGAGATTTTGGACCAGCCAATCCATAATCATTGCTGCATCTGCCCCATCATGGAGCAAAACACAGGTGTTTTGGGTCATGACCTAACAGGGATAAGATCAAGGTGTGGAATACTTACTGGGCTGGACATCACCGCCTCCTCCTCCATCTGCCATGACACTGTCAAGCCAAATGAGGGCATGTAGAGGGGTGTGGCCAGGTCCATGTCCAGGCCGCACGTGGATTATCACAGCTAGACTTGGGCAAGAGAAAAGGGTGGGTTATTAACACACAACAGAGCTTATACATGGCCAGATGGCACGGGATAACCTCAGTTAAAAGGCACACAGAGGGAATACTCAATCCCATCCATGAAGGCTATCCATGGCGGATGGGATGGGTGCAGCACTCCAGCAATTCTTCCTGGCCGCTGAGGTGTTATTCAGAAGCATCTGCAATTTGCAGGGGTCATGCGTAAGGTGGTTCCAGCATGCAGCTCAACACTGGACCTCCATGCTGATCATACAGTGCAGTCTGTTCGGCCACAGCAAAACTCACAGATGGCGCAGGGCATGGCTGAGATGGTGGGCGATAAGGTGGTTCAAACAGGCCAGGCAGGTGCAGATGGATGCCATGCTGAGGGGGGTTTCATGTACATCCAGGTTGCGGACAATGAACCTGGTCATCTATGGCATTTGCCAGACCATCCCAATAGAGAGAAGGGTGTAAGTTCGATATAGGAGCGAGAACTGGCGGGAGTCCATCCTGGCCACTTTGGGATGACCAGTCGATGGAGCACTTTAGAATACTCTGCAGTCTACTATCCTGCCTTGCTGGTATCCTAAGGCCACACCACCAACATGAAGGACCCCATAGCAGTGGGAAAGTGCATGGCCATAGTCATTTGGAGGCTAGCAATCCTCGATTTCTGCTACAGTGTGGCACAGCAATTTGGGGTGGGAACCTCCACAGTCACCAAAGTCCTTATTGAGATGTGCATGGCCATTGTGGAGGAACTCATGGAGCAGGTGATCCAGCTGGTTCACCCTGAGGAGGTGATCAAGGGCTTCACTGCAAAGGGCTTTCCTCGCTGCATTGGGGCCATAGATGGGACCCACATTCCCATAATCGGTCCCCCAACAGCAAGGACGACTATCTGAATCAAAAGGGTAAGTTCTCCATCTCCCTGCAAGCTGTCATGGACCACAGGGGCCACTTTGTGGACATATTTACCAGAGTGTCAGGAAGGAGCCACGATGTGAGGATCCTCTGTACCTCACACCATTCTTCATCAGGATGTACATGGGGGAAATTGCCCAAATTTATTCAGGGTTATTGAGGAAATGGCCATGTGTCCTGTTATTATCAGAGATCCAGCTTATCTAATCACACTGTGGCTAATGAAGGCGTACCATGTGCCATGAACACCAGCTCAGGTGCTCTTTAATGCCAAGTTGTGCTCCGCCTGCTGTGTTGTGGAATGTGCCATCAGAATTCTAAAAATGCAGTGATGCCTCATATGGAATAGGAACAAATTTGACCTGGATAAGGCCTCCATGCTTGCGATAGCAGCACGTTCTCTTCACAATATATGTGAAACCTAGCGGTGGGGCGGGGAGTGCCCTGGACTCCCCTCCCTTGTTTGGATGAATTGGTGCCTCTGTTCTGATGGGACTGCATTGACTCAGAGAGGCACATATCAAACTGGGACGCCCTTGCTTGCCACATTGCCCGCATGCAGGGTGGACAGTGAATAGCCAGTTGCTTCCCCAACAAGGGTGTCAAGTCTGTAGATCCAGACTTTTTCCTTGGTGTCCAGTAGTTTTGGGTTGGAGAGTTTTTCTATAGGGAAGATTTCTAGGTCAGCGAATGTGTGATCTTCTGAATTAAAATGTCTAGCAACAGGCTGTTCCACTTTCTTAGTGACGATGGCTGACTTGTGATTTCTGAACCAGGTACGGAAGTCCATGGTGGTTTTCCCTACATATTGCATGTGACATCCATTATGTATACAATGTATCATATAAATTATATTGTTCGATGTGCAGGTGATGTTTTGCTTGATGGTATAGGTTCTTTTTGTAGTGCTGCTTTTGAAAGTGGTAGTTTCTTTGAGATGGGTGCACATAATGCAACATTTGGATTCACAGCGATGTGATCCAGGGTTGTTGACTGGTGATTTTAATTCAGATTTCACAAGTAATTTACGTAGATTATCTCTGTTTACAGTCATTTCCTCTTTATAATTCCTATATATTGCTTGTGACTGTCAGAATCCTACTAGGAGCCAGAGCTTCTCTATATATGTGTTACGTTTTATATATATATATATATAAACGCATGTGTGTTTTTTCCCTCGTCAAAAAACCCACTGGGCCTATAATGGCTGTCCTTCTTTGCTACAGCTGTTAAGAGGGCTGTCCTTTCCTTTCGGATGGGAATCCCATGGTGTGGAGCCCTGTTCCCACTGTCTGATCGTTTTCCTATTCGGGGAGTGTGAAGGAATAGCGTTTCAAACCTGCGGCCCATACTTTCCCCTCCTGGCCATGATCCCTGATCCATGATCCATTCAAAGTGGTGATCCGTTGCCCCTTGGGTGGGAATGCCCTGGCATAACTCTATGGGTGATTAATAAATATGATGCACATGGTGACAGGAGGGATTCTGAAAAGGGTACAGTGGGAAAAATCTATCAATCCACCTCACCATGACACAGCATTGTGTACCGGGCCAACAACCTGGAGGATATGGTAGGGGTGGAAGTGGAGCTGGCGCTCACCTGTAACAAGAAGGCATAACTGTCTGCCATCTGGCCTGCCTCTGCAGCTTCTGAATAGGGCACCGTGCACCGTCCCTCCCCAGGGTCTCGCTGGCTTAACTGGCTGTCAGAGGGGAGTGTGGCTGTTGCCCACCTGGTTCTTCTTGTGCTGGTGGTGGAGGCAGTTGTGCTGGTGCTTGCCTGTCAGGGAACATGGTACTTGTCAGCTGAGCTGTCATGTTGCTCCCCCTCCGCTGTTCCTTGGGGTAGTGTCCCCCAGGGGTACCATGTGATAACTTGGCTGTTGCCGTATCTATCCATGGCGCTGACTCTGTTCTTTTTTGGGGCTGGGGCCATGGGTGATGTTTTATATATTTATTTATTATACATATTTATGAGTTGCCCCATATGCCTACAGCATCCCGGGGCAACGTACAACTAAAAACATTCATAAAACAATTTTTTTAAAACATCAACAATTTAAAAGGCATCACTAGGGCAGGAGAATAAATATAAATAAAATAAGGGCAGGGAAGAGCTAAAAAAAACACTATTCCCCCCTCCCCAAAGGCCTGGGTAAACAGCCAGGTTTTCAAGCCCGCTGGAATGTTAAAAGGCTTGGGGACAGGCGAGCTTCCTCTGGGAGGGAATTCCAAAGATGTGGCCTGGCCACCGAGAATGCCCTCTCCATTGTGGCCCCCACTTTACACGGGGGACCTCCAGGAAGGCACCCCTGGCAGACTGAAGGAATCATTCTGGGGCGCGGAGGGTGAGGCGGTCCCTAAGGTACGAGGGGCCAAGATCATAAAGGTCCTTATAGATTATTACCAATACCTTGAACCGGCTCAGCATGCTATTGGCAACTAGTGCAGAGTCTGGAGAACAGGTGTTATATGCTCCCGACAACCCGTTCCCGTTAGGAGACAGGCCGCCACATTCTGCACTAGCTGTAGCCTCGGAACCAGGAACAAGGGGAGCCCCACGTAGAGCCCGTTGCAGTAGTCCAGCCTCGAGGTGACAAAGGCATGGATGAGGGAGGCCAGGTCCGACCTGGAGATGTATGGATGCAGCCTCCGCACCATATACAACTGGCAGAAGGCGCCCTTCACCACCACCTCCACCTGTTGATCCAGGCGGAGATCCGAGTCCAACACCACCCCCAGACTCCAAACCTGCTGAGCTATAGGAGGGCGAACCCCCCCAATCAGGGGGGCTGACACCTCCCTTGCTCTCCCCACCACCATCACCTCCATCTTATCGGGGTTGAGCTTCAGTCTGCTCTGCCACATCCACTCCGCCACAGCCTCCAAGCACTGGGACAGCAATGAGACAGCAGGGTCTGGGTCCGCTGAAAAAGAGAGGTACAGCTGAGTATCATCAGCATATTGGTGACATCACACCCCGAACCCTCTCATGACCTCCCCCAAGGGCTGCATATACACATTAAATAATAGTGGAGACAGAATGGAACCCTGCGGAACACCGCAGGACAAGGTGCAGGGGCAAGATGTTTCAGCTCCCAATACCACCCGGTGGCTTCTCCGCGAGAGGAATGAGCGGAACCATTCAAGAACAGTCCCGTCCAGACCCCCCAGGTCACGCAGCCGTCACAACAGCAGCCCATGGTCCACAGTATCAAAAGCGGCCGAGAGATCTAGCAGGATGAGAAATGTAGAACATCCTGCGTCCATATCCCGGCAGGGATCATCGACCAAGGCCACCAGTGCTGTCTCCGTGCCATAGCCGGGACGGAACCCAGATTGAAAAGGGTCTAGGAAACCGATGTTGTCCAGATGCACCTGGAACTGGATTGTCACCGCCCGCTCAATAACCTTCCCTAAAAAGGGAAGGTTAGAGACAGGTCGATAGCTGGCGAGTGCGTTCACTGGTGCGTCCAATGATGGTTTCTCCAGCAGGGGGCGCACCACAGCCTCCTTGAGGCTGGGTGACAACCTCCCCTGCTGCAGGGATGCGTTAACCACTCTCGCCAGCACCGTCCCCAACGTCTCCCTGGAGGCTTTCACCAACCAGGACGGGAACGAATAAAGTTCACAACTGGTGACTCTCACAGACTCCAGGACATCCACCGCATTGACTGGCGTCACTTCCTGAAACTCCCCACACAAAGTTGGACCAGATGGGGCCTCCGTCACCTTGCGCTCTCCGTCTACTGCCCCCAACCCAGCGTCAAAGTCCCTCTGAATCCGAGCAATCTTGTTGGAGCCAGCACGCCCATATCTTTGGGTGTGTTTCCTTTAAGGGCTCCTGGTCGGTCTGGTAACGTTTTGTGAAGGGGGGAGGGGGGGTCAGTTGGCAGCTGGGCGTTGTGCCTCTCTAGCCCTCACATGGCCTTTTGTCTATGGTGCTGGCAGACCTGTCCCACAGGTGGGTGTGCTACTCGGTGCACGTGGGCTGGTGAGGGGTGAACACCCATCCCCACCCATGTTCCCGCATGGAGCAACCCATGTTTTTTCTGTTTGCTTTGTGTAGGGAGGTGAGTAGGGTGTGTGGGTCATGGGAGCACATACCCACCCACTGCCAATTTTATACTAACATTTGCACACATGGGGGATGGATGGACCTGCGTGGTAGCATCTCATTTAAAAACAGCCTTAGGGTCTATGCAGACAGTCAAATAATGAGCTGAGAGGAAAGAGAACATATTAAAGATTCTCTTTTTCAAACTTCTGACTACATTATGTAGATTTAAAGTAACAAATTTCCCATTAGGAAAGCTACACAGGTTAAGACCCTAGTTCAGCAACACACTTCAGCACATAGTTAAGTTTTAACCACATCTAAGCACTTTAAGCCCCACTGAAGTCAATGGGGTAAAGTTAAGCATGTGTTAAAGATCTTTGCTGAACTGTGACTAAAGTGATATTGCAGCTCATTTATTATTTCTTTTGTTATTTTAGTTCAAATAGACTGACTACTTTGAACAGTATCATTCTCGGTTACAGAATATATTTAAGGCATGAATATCCAGATGTTTAGTGCTGTCACATGCATATAGCACCAGCACAAATTCCATTAAAGGAAATGGGACGTGCACTGGTGCAAAGTGCTAGCAGTGGTGCTAAATGGCTGGAAGACCATGCTGCCTGTCAGTTCTATTGAGAAAAGGCTGAATTTGAAGTCTTTAATGTTTTTTCTGAGAAATTCTGAAGTCTCCAAATCTCTATGAATAAAAACGATGAACCTGTATGTCAGTCCTGCTGATACATACAAGTTTACTCCACATTCCCTTTAGTCAGAGGCACATGTCTCTTTGTTTTAAATTACAGACTTGAACAAACTTCAAACAATTTTATTTTGGATGTTTGTCTCTTTTAGATACGAGATGCTAGATCATTTTGTCAGGGAAAAGGATGCAGTGCTAGCTTCAGTGAAAGATGCCCATGCTGAACAAATACAGAAACTAGAAAATCAGATAAGAGAACTTCAAAGAGGCCACAAAGCACTGGAAATGGAGCTGCGCAAGGCAGAATGGAGACATACAGATTGCTTGAGAGAGAAAGAGGCTATTACTGAAAAGTAAGTGTGACATGATTCATCTTACCTTTTTAAACTACAGGAAAAAGAGATGAATTCATTTAATAATCCTCCACTATGTAACTGAATAAATATGTTCACAGTGAAAAGTGAAAATTTCCTGACCTTTGACCAAAGTGAATATTAGAAGTTTTGCTGTAACAAGAAAGGTGGGGTCATCATAGTCTGGTGTGGTGATCCCTCTGGACTCTGGGACTTTTCGCTGCCACCAGCCTGTTACTCCTCACTCCCCAAGGGTCCACAGACCTGACCCTTAGTCTGGGTTTGTTCTCTCTAGTGGTGTTTCACCTTTTCCTGACTTGGTTCCTGGTGGTGATCCCCTATTAGCAGCGTTGTAGCCAAGCAGGGGCGAGACAGGTGGTACCTGAGCCTCCAGGTTAGGTGTAAACACAATTAAATTTATTATATATAAAGAACAGGTAATAGTTCAGGTTTCAAGTTCAGATAACAGAGAAGATCGGTTCAAGACAAGTCACAGCTCCTATCAGGGCTGGCCGTAGGTTTTGCGGGGCCCAGGGTGGTGAAGAAATGTGGGGTCCTATTTTCCCACTGGTGGCAAAGCAGCTGGTGGGCCATGGGGCGCTCCCCTGGATCAGGGGCACTCCTCTCCACCCATTCCCAAGCCCAGCCATTTCAGAGCACTTATCCTATCCATCGCTGTCCTGGGCCCCGCACCAGGCCGGCTCCCTACATTCATTTGCGTCGGGCTCCTGCGGGCACACAGCAGAAGATTAAATCTGCCGCCGCACTGCCCACCGCCACCAGAAGTTGCATGGGAGTGTGGGAGAGGCGAGGCTTCTGCCTCTCCCTCACTCCCGCTGGCCCCCTCCGCTGCCTGTCAGTCTCGGCCAGCGGGAGTGAGAGAGAGGCAGAGGCCCCGCCTCTCCCACATTCCTCCTGGCCGAGACTGATAGGCAGTGGAGGGAAGGACCATGGAGTGAGGGAGAGGTGGGGAGAGTGAGGGAGAGGTGGGGAGAGTGAGGGAGACTCGGCCAGAGGGAGGGAGAGTGAGGGAGACTCGGCCAGGGGGAGGGAGAGAAAGGCAGAGGCCCCGCCTCTCCCTCATTCCCCCTAGCCAAGACTCAGGGGGCCCTGCGCTCAGGGTCCCCAGCTCCCGGCCACTGTCAGGCCAGGAGCTGGGGGCCCCGAGCGTGCCCACCCACCCCGAAGCAGGGCCCAGGGCGGCGGCCCCAAGCCGCCCCACGGTAAGGCCGGCACTCGCTCCTATAATCCTTTCTGCCCTCTCTCTCCTTCAACAGTCCACCTTGGTCAGTTGCTCTTTGAAAATGCACCAATCGCTGTTCAGCCCGGCTTAACATTCCAAAACTGTCTCATCCTTCAACAACTAACTATAACTTCCTCTTTCCCCCAGTGTTCTTTTGTAACATCTGGTGAAAAAATCTGTTTGGATTTGGCCAAGTTTGAATAGAGACTCCCAATCTATGGGTTGTGACTTCAAATGGAATCATGCCTTTCATGGATGACATGGTGATTTTGATTGATATTTGATAGACTTTGCTGCTATCAGGAGGTCACAGAATTATACTTCAAAATAGGGTCATGTGAAAAGTTTGGGAAACACTGCTTTAGAAATTGTACTGTGCTCCTGAATTATTATTATTTATTTTTTTTAAATAACTATAAGGCTGTTTTTATAATTGTTTCCCAGCATTCTGTTGCTGAAAGGGTAGCGCTGTGTATATGTATGTAAACAAGTGTTGTATACTTGTTATATAAAAGGGAAGGAAATTCTGTTTTCTTGAATGGAATGAACAACAATAAGATGCTAAAGAGCTCTAGAGGAGCCCAACTATGGCCCTTTTAAAACGGACCGTGATGGGTGGGGGGATGGGTGTGCGGCCATGCTAGGTGGAGGTGGGTGTGCGCCTGTGGGAATGGGCACACACCCATCTCCACCCATGGAACATCGGGCATTGGAGCCCATTGTTCCATGGGTGGGTGTTGGGTGGACATGGGAAGAGGTGGGTGTAGCGTATGCACCTTCACCCATCCCCCACGGCATTCACACAGCCGCCTTCACCCATCTCCGCAAAACTGTGTGGAGATGGGCGGGGGGCGTCTCATGTGAAAAGGGCCTTAGGTGCACACTTTTTTAGGAGGCATGTGTAAAATAAGGCAAGTCTGCAGAAGTATGACTTCTGAGTTCTTTGCAAATACAGAGTGTGTATCTAGTATAGGACAGAGTGTTTTCATGTTTTCTGGCAAAATGGCCCAGGATATGGATTTTCGTTTGTGTTTTTAAAAGCTAGGAAATTCAGATGAAAAAAAGTTGTTAACATTATAAGGTGAAGCAGGAGATGCTAAAGTTAAGGTACAATTAAAGCTTCTTCTTTGTTACAACATATGTAATTATTTGTGCAGGATTTCGTCCTCATCCAGCATGCACTTTGGATGCTTCACAATGAAAGAGAAAAGATTTTTAAAAATAAAAAAAAATTAAAAATGATTCTCTCTCTCTCTCTCTCTCTCTCTCTCTCTCTCTCAAAAGAGAGAGATATTCTATGGATCTCTGCCTTATTTTAGATCAACTCTTTTTTCAGTTTTTCAGTTACCATACTGTAATCGATTGAAATTCATGTCTTTTGAATTTACACTAAGTGTAACTGATAACAGATTTGGAACCTCAGTGCACATGATGGGTGATGTGCAATGAATGAGGTGAAGCCACTCATTGAATAGTGCAGGTAAGATCACAGCTGACTCATCGACTTCACACCATCCATATGATTTGTGAAAGGTTTTTTTACCAGTTTAAGATTTAAAATATATAACGATATGTAATATAAAATTGACAGAATTATCATGAAAACATCCCAGACCCCATGGGCCAGTAAATGTTTCTTTGCAACCTATTGTATAGTGTCAGTGATAAAATGTCTTTTTTGTGAGGTCTGTGGGGTAGTGCATAAACAGTGATTCATCAGAGAGCAAATCCAATATTGCAAGTTATTGCCTGAGTACAAAGGATACAGGGACTATTCAAAGAAGGAGCGAAGTCCTGTGGCTTCTGTGATGTGCTTTAGGCTCTCAGCTGGGCAGCACTTGTCAGCTCTTATCGCTCAGGAATGTGGTTGTTCATGAAAGAGGTTAACTGGGAATAATCCCTTTTGTGTTCCTCTATAGGGTTCTCCAATACTACTACAACTTCACTTACGCCCTTTTCAAACAGGCCAGGAGGAGCTGTGGTGCAAGGGGGATGGGTGTGTGCCGCGGTGGGTGTGCAGCCCATCACATGGATGCATACCCATCTCCACGCATGGAGGCATCATCGTTTTCTCCAATGCCTCCATGCGTGGGAGATCAGTAAAAATGGGTGGAGCACGGGAGTCCGCACATGTATCCCCGCCCACACCGGCTGTCTCACAGACACCGCCCCCTCTGCCCACCCAGTCACACACATGGGCAAGGGGGCAGGAGGTCTCGTGTGAAAAGGGCCTTAGTGTTTAATGACATTTTAGGCTGCTTGGTGCAGAGCAGGTTGTCTTAAGAATATACTTTCTGAAAGACCAGCCAGCCCTGACAGGTCAGTAGTTCATTAGTTTTGAGGATCCATGATAGTGACTGAGTTGTGGTTGTTGCTGAGTTCAGTGTCAGTCAGTACTGATGGGCAGAGATTTTGCAAGAACATACAAGTATTTGGTACCCTCTGTATCCTGTCCTTAGCTCATGCATCTGTAGGAAGTGCAGCCATCAGTTAGTGCCTTTTCCTGCAAAGAGATCATAGAGGTGATATGCCTATTCTGCTAAGAGGTATCCTGTAGTTTGAAGTCTTAGACTTCTCTTTCTTGATGCCCAGTAAAGGCATTCCTATACAGACTCTCTGAAACTCTCTTTACTTGGTTCTTGAACTAGAATATGGTTCTGTTTTCTGAACCAGGCAAGGCCTCCCCAGTATTTAATTATTATGGGTATTTCTTTTGTAGATGGCTCTCCTTTTCAAAGATACATCAGGGGGTGAGGAGGTGGGAGGCAAGAGCCACTGTAAAGTTTACTGAAGTTCACTTCGTACCATGATCCATACGTTTATCATCTGCTCCTATTTGTCCAGGAGAGGTTGGAATAGAAAACCATCACTAAATACACTGTTAGTATCCTGGTAGGTGAACAGAGGGGGCTTCCTCTGAACAACGTTCCCCAGATATTACCAGTAGGTAGAGCACTTGTTTGATACTAAAACTGTCAGTGCCAGATACAACTTCAGCTCTGATAAATGCTCAGAACCACTGGCTGTGGTTCTTCTGAGCCAAATGGACTGTCAATATTCTTGATACTTTGGAAATGGAAGAAGTTGGAGAATTTGATGTTACTGTCACCATACGTGGAATTGTATAATCATAGAACTGAAACTGACTCTAAAGGTCATTGAGTCCTGCCCCTTGCAAGTCGCAGGATCTGTCTAGCCTCAACCATCCCAGAAATATTGACCGTTTTTAAACAAAGTATTCCCATGCATCTCATTTGAATTTGGAGAAGCATCTCGTTTGAATTTGGAGATACATGGGTATGCGCTCCTGCAATCCATGCATCTCCACCCACCCCCCACGCATGGACCAACCAGTGAAAAGACGGGTTGCTCCGTGCGTGGGGGGTGGTGGTGGAGATGAGTGTGCACCCATCTGCGCCCTCCACCAATGAATATCCCCCACAGTGGTGCTTCACCTGTCGCACACGGACTGCCCCCCTGCCAGCAGCAATCCATTAAAAAAAGGCCATTCTTGTTCAGCCTCTTTTTAGAAACCTCCAGTAGTAGAGAATCCATTACTTTCTTTAGTATCTATTCCATTGCCTGGCTGTCCTTACCATCAAGATTTTTTTTCTCTGAGACTTAGTCTAAATTTGTCTTTCTTCAGCTTTTACCCATTGCCTCTTGTCCTCCATAGCAAGGGTTAACATTTTTTATTTCTCTTTTTTAGTTAACCTTTCAAATATTTGTAGGTTATTATTCCATTATAAATAAAAACCCTCCGGTTTACAGTAATAGTTAAGGCTCTTGCAAATTCAATTATGCGCTAAAAAGCATGGAATTGCAAATTAAGTCTCCTGCCCTAACTTGCAAACCATGTAAGCAGTAAAGACATTGTACGGTCTCACGTATTGTGCTTGATTCCAACTTGGGCTCCATGCCCCCACACTTTGCATTATCTTTCAGTCCCAATCCTCTTCTTCTGCAGGTTGGGGGCAACACTGAAGCTGAGGAATGGAGGGGGTGAGGGAGCAGCGACAGAGCTGGAGGGAGCCCAGGTTTGGGAGAGCAGGGGCTGCGGGTGGAGATTGAGGGGCAGCGGTAGAGCTGGGGATAACTCGGGGCTGGGGGAGCAGGGGCTGAACATGTGGATTGACTCACAGCCCCTGATCTCCCAGGTCTGCCACTACCCCCTCCATTCCCCAGCTTCAGTAATGCCCCCAACCTGCAGAGGAAGAGGATTGGAACTGAAAGACCAATGCAAAGTGTGGGTGCATGTAGCCTAAGTTGGAATCAAGCACAATACATAAAACTGTACAACATCTTTACTGCTTATATGGCGCGCAAGTTAAGGCAGAAGTCTTAACTTGCAATTTCCATGCTTTTTAGCGCATGATTGAATTTGCAAGAACCTTAACTATTAGTGTAAACAGTTTTTTTTATAATGGAATTTCCTGTTGATTTTTAAAAGGATATTTTATTTATTAAATAAAAAGTTAATAATTGTATCTAATTATATATAAATTTAATTGTGATAGTATAAATTAACTCCATTTGATAAGGAGTAGAATGTTCAGGCTTTATAATGGAGTGTGCGATACGCCTTAACTATCCAGACACTCCCGTGCCTGTATAAGCATATCCTTCCTTAGTTTTCTTTTCTCCAAGCTAAACATATCCAACTCCTTCAGATGATAAAGACTCTTTAACCCTCTCACAGATTAATCCAAGGTGGTACACGTTCTTTCAGTCTTGGTACAAAAATTACATTTTTTAACTTCTGGAAAAAATTGATCTGACAGGACTATTAGTACATTCTTTAATCTCTGCAGCCTCTGGAGATGAAGGTAGATCAGGCATACCAGGTGCTTCCTAAAGAAGCTTCTGTATCTTTTTTACTCATACTGCTAACAGGTAATGACTAAGTCTGCATAGTGTCAGGGACCAGCTGGGGAAAGCATGTCAGCACCACCTAACAAGGAGGAAGGCCTAGGGATCAACAGGCTCACACACTCACACAACCCCAAGGACCCAGGAAACAGTGAATAGGAAAACTGCCACAGGGTAATTGTTCCCTCAGGATCATGTAACAATTAAGTCATGAGGCTAAGGCCAGAGATCATGATTGGGAACCACCTTGATGTCAACGAGAGATATGGTCTCTTCAACTGGCACCTTCCTAGAAAGCAGAGTAAAACGTGAACCATAGAGAAGTTAGGGGCTAAGTGAGTATGTGACAGCAGAACTAGAAAACTCCAGCCCTGCAGAAGGAAACATCTGCATGGAGATCAAGGTATACCAAGCTAGAAGAGGGCAGAACCCAACAGACAGTACTAGCATCAAGCTAAGGGAGTGGAACCAACAAGCTCAACAGGGAAGCTGGTGCACAGGGGGAGTTGCACACATGCAGCTTGGGGGAAGTTGCATACATGCAGCACGCACAAACAGGACAAACAGGATGGGGATCAACCTAGGGTGCACTGTGAGGGCTCGGGCAGTACTTCAGCAGGCAGACAAGTAACTGAAGGGAGCTGGGAAGCTACAGAAATGAGCATGCATTAAGTAACACAGAGGAAAGCAAAGGGGTTGAACCTATAGGCAGATAGGTGCCCGATAGGGAGAAAGAGAGAGAGACAGTTAACAAGGCTAGGAAGGGGAAAGTACAAGATTGGGAGTGCTGAAAGGATGCATCCTTCTGCCTCTGTAACCTCGCCTGCCCAATTAGCACAGAGGGTTGGTGCTTATTTATTGGCGAGCATAACCCTGGGAGAGTCACCTATAACCTGGGATATGTTTAGGCAATAATCTGCTTCTGATCAGGATGCCTGCCTTGCTAGACTAGGGCATATTAAAAATTTTATTCAGGGAACTTTAAATGAAGACCAGACCCCAAAGCCCTCAGTCATAGCCACTACTATCCCGTTAGAGTATGCTGGTCTGGTAGTATCAGAACCCGGCCCGTGGGGATTACCAGAAATAGTGCTGATAGCTCTGTTTCCCCGAGCACTCCTTCTCAGCCTGCTCGTGCCTTAGTGGATCAGAGGGTTATGGCTTCTGTAGAACAACAGGGGGATGGTGGGAGTTGCCTCCCGATTGGGGAACAAAGACTTGACCAGGTTGGGAATAAGATAATCAACGGTCAAGCATTTGATGCCTCTAGTACTGTAAGACGACTAGAAAACTAGGGAGGGAGGCAAACACTTAAGTTACGTAAGAGAACACCAAAGGATTAACTACAACACAATGAGACTATAAATAGGCAATACCAGAACAGGAACTAGGCACTCAACAAGCTAAGATTAAGGAACCATAAGCATATGTAGCTATAAGGGAACCCTACACTGAACAAGATACTAAGGGAACTAAGAGGCTAAGAAAACTAAGAGCTATGGAAGCACTAGGAGGCACTACTTAAATGGGAACAGGTGAGTGAGAGAGAGAGGGAGTACACACAGGAACCAAAGGGAAGGGAAACACACCTTAGCTCAGGGAAAGGAAGGAAGGGCAGACTTAGCAAGGGAGGAAAACACAACTAAGCAGTTTCATAAAACAGGGAGACACAACTGGACAATGAACCAGAACTATTCATGTGGGGGCCAGAACATGAGACAGAAAGAATCAGCAACAGATGCTCTACCAACTTCCTGTGACTCCTAGCCTTCCTTATAAGCAGGCTGGGACCAATTAAGAAGTTGGTGGACAGGGCCAGAAACAGTATATAAAAGAAGACGGGGCAGCAAAACAGATCGGAATTTTTTTACATCAAAACAGGCCACAGGGGAAAAACAGCTGCCACTCAGCTCCAGGGGTTCAGAGCCAAGCTTTGACGCATAGAGAGGGAAGTGGTCAACATCCTTTGAAAGAGGAAATTCTGTCATCTATATCTTGTTTACTCTCTGTGATGGCAAGATATAATTTCCTGCTGTGGTTAAGATGTTGCTTATTTCCCCAACTGTCTTTTGACTTTAGCTTGTAATTTTTTTTTTCTAAAGAGCATAATGGTGGTAAAGCATGAGTCCAGAGCTGTGTTTGCTAAAGCAGATACAACTTCTAGGGCTATTTCTCTAGCAAATGTGCTTGGAACATGTTTAGTCATTCCCTGGTTTCAGAGCAAAAGTAGGAGATTTGCCACAGGAAGGAGAGGGATTTTGGTGTTTGACAGTGTATGAAGCATTCTAGAAATGAAAGGAAATCAAGTGTCTTGCCAGAATCCACTGGGTGACCCTGGAAGGAAATATTTCCTCCTGGTTTAGATACCACAAGAGCAGTTTTTCATTGCTCCTTTATACCTGCATATTGGAGGTATTGTGTATGACAACGTACTCTCAGTGCCAAGGCCTTAGTTCTTTCTGAGATTATGTTTTTTTCTCCTAATGTGTCTTTATCTGCTACTAGACCTCAGTGGTCCTGAGATCTGATCACTTCACACTCCTGTTTCTCTTATCTGTCTTTTGTGAAGTAAACTTAGCTACATATGTGGAAGGCTGGAGAGACATCACCACCAACTCTTGGATGCTGGACAAGTGTTAAGTACAGGCACTCCATCAAACTTCAGTTCCACTTAGGGTAAAAACAGATGTGCGGCTAGCAGGAACGCTTCCCCGGGCCACTTTGAGGTGGAAAATTGGGGGCGACATAGCCCGGTCAGGTTAGGGCATTGAACTAACATGCCTGCGGTCGCAGCTATTCCACTGGCCACTGGTAGGTCCAGGAGCACAACAAACGTGGGTGGGTGGTCCTGCCTGCGCAGTGCTCCCAGCACCCCGCCCCATGCCAAGAGAGGCAGTCATGTTGCCCAATGAGAGACAGCCATGGCTGCCAGCCTGGACCGGGTTCACGTTGGCTGCATGTGAACAGACATACTAGCCCACTTTGGTCCAGGTGGGCGGGTAGGCTAGGGGATGACTTTGGAGATTTTCCAAGGTCACTGTGAGGGTTGGGGTGCAACCCTCACGGGGAAGGGGAAAGGGAGCTGCGACAGACCGGGATGTGCACTGCACAGGGGTTGAGCGTAACCACACGTAGATCGGAATCCCTGGGTAATCCCCACGAAGGAGCAGCGGAGCCTGAAAAATGCCTCTCAGGGTGTTATAGGGTGGTTGTGGAAGGTCTAGCCATTCCCCACCTAACTCATCACAGAGGCGAGGCAAGCCAACTCCCAACCGGGGAGGACCGTTAGGGACACCAGAAGCAGACACCCAGGGCCCAGGGCTAAGGACGAAAAGTGGGGGCAGTGCGGGGAGGACCCGTGCGCAATACCAGGTAAGGGGGAGGTCAGGACAGGACACACACACTGGTTTCCCCCCAGACACAGTGAGGATTAGGGCCACACCCACGCACTCACGCTTTCGCTCCAGAACCACTCGCTCCTCCTCGCACTCGTCTCACTCGCTCTCTTTCTCTCTCTCTTGCAATTACACGT
>QEPC01002794.1:981661-1011755 GCA_003113815.1 Sphenodon punctatus
AATTGAGGTTTTGAAATCGTGAGATGTAACGGTTAGTCTGGTGATCTTATGGGTATTCAAAATGCTAGAAATGTGATGTTTGTGATAAAATTGAGGTTTTGAAATCGTGAGATGTAACTGTTAGTCTGGTGATCTGCCTGCTTTTAAACCTGGCAGAGGAGGTGAATATAACCTGCCTAACTGAAATTGCTGGATTAAGTAATGTAATGGCCATCCAGTATTAACCCTGGGAACTCCTTGCTGCTGGCTGGGTTATGCCCCTCACCAGGACCACACTTCCCCTTCCCAGATTCCTTTCCAAGGCATGGAGTGACAGAGGTGTTCGGGGAATACAAGGGGTCTTGATAGAAGGGGCTCCACTCGAGGTTGCATTCCTCCACCCCAATGATGATACGGCCTCGCCTCTTCTGAGGTACTATAGGCCACCCAATATCCTGAGGGGTTATTTCCTTCGAATTACTCGAGTGGAGCTCAGTGACTGGCGACTAGCACTGGACTTAAGACAGAGCTCTGCAGGACCCCACTCAATTCATACTTCAGTTTGACGATGCATTATTAATAATCATTCTTTGAGTATTGTTTACTCAGCCATCAATCCACCTTGTAGTGCATCTCAGCCCACACTTTGCAAGCTTATCAAATAGAATCTTGCACGAAACTTTGTCAGACATTATGTCCACAGTGTTACCCTTATCACTAAACTAGTTATTCTATCAAAGGAAGAGATGTTTATTTATTTATTTATTTATTTATTTTATTTCAATATTTTTATCCTGCCCTTCTCCCCAGAAGGGGACTTGGGACGGGGTACAATAATAATAAAAACTCAACTAAAAACATCAGACTATAATAAAGTACAATAATAATGATAATAAAATCCAATCATCAAAACTGGTCTGCATATAATCATCATCATCAACCTTTCTTGATCAATTTCTATCAAGCTATTGCAAGCACGTAACATTTTTTACAACCATTCCAAATACATTTCAATTTTTTATTTATTTCATGACATTTTTATGCCGCCCCCTCATGCCCATGGCATCTCGGGGAGGCTAACAACACGATAAAACAATAAAATACATTAAAACCAACATAACTTTTTTAAAAATTTAAACCCCCCCAACCCTAACTCCACCCTCCAATTCCCCAAATTCCCCACCCCACCAATCTCCCCAATTTACCCTTCCCTCCCCCCCTCCCCTCCAAAGGCCTGGGCAAACAGCCAAGTCTTGCATGCCCGCCGAAAGGCGAGCAGACCCGGGACCAGGCGGGCTTCCTTTGGAAGAGAGTTCCACAACCGTGGCCCGACCACCGAGAACGCCCTCTCCATGGTGACCCCCCCCTTACACGGGGGACCTCCAGATAGGCGCCCCCAGTGGATTGGAGGGTCCGTCCTGAGTCACGGAAGGCGAGACGGTCCCCGAGATGAGAGGGGCCGAGACCGTATAGGGCTTTGTATACCAATACTAGCACCTTGAACTTGGCTCGGTATGCTATAGGCAGCCAGTGCAGAGAATGGAGCACTGGTGTAATGTGCTCACGGCGACCCGTCCCCGTAAGGAGATGGGCCACCGCATTCTGCACCAGCTGCAGCCTCCAAACAAATATCAAGAGAAGCCCCATGTAGAGCGCGTTGCAGTAGTCAAGCCTCGAGGTAACAAAGGCATGGATGAGAGTGGCCAGGTCGGGTCTGGAGATGTATGGGAGCAGCCTCCGAACCAGATACAGCTGGAAGAAGGCGGCTTTAGCAACCGCCTCCACTTGCCGATCCAGGCGGAGGTCCACATCCAAAATCACCCCCAGACTCCGTACCTGCTGAGCAACTGGAGGGCAGACCCCACCCCAATAGGAGGAGCCGACACCTTCTTCGCCCTCCCCACTACCATCACCTCTGTCTTATCTGGGTTCAGCTTCAGTCTGTTCTGCCTCATCCAATCTGCCACGGCCTCCAAACACTGGGAAAGTATCAAGATGGCAGGACCTGGGTCCGCTGAAAAAGAGAGGTACAGCTGTGTGTCATCATCATATTGGTGACAACACACCCCAAACTGTCTCACGATCTCCCCCAGGGGCTGCATATACACATTAAATAACAGTGGAGACAGAATGGAACCCTGCGGAATGCCACAGGTCAAGGCCTGGGGGCATGATGTTTCAGCTCCCAGCACCACCCGCTGGCTTCTGTCTGAGAGGAATGAGCTGAACCATCCAAGAACAGTCCCGTCCAGACCACCCAGATCTCGCAGCCGTCTCAACGGCAGCCCATGGTCCACGGTATCAAAAGCAGCTGAGAGATCTAGCAGGACCAGAAATGTCGATCGCCCTGCGTCCATCTCCCGAAGGAGGTCGTCGGCCAAAGCCACAAACGCCGTCTCAGTACCATAGCCAGGGCAGAACCCAGATTGAAAAGGGTCAAGGAAACCGATGCTATCAAGATGCCGCTGGAGCTGCAGTGCCACTGCCCGTTCAATAACCTTCCCTAAAAAGGGAAGGTTAGAGACAGGGCGGCAGCTAGCGAGCGCATCCACATCTAAAGATGGCTTCTTCAGCAGGGGACGCATCACAGCCTGCTTAAGGCTGGGCGCCAATCTACCCTGCCGAAGGGGCGCATTGATAACCCTCGCCAGCACCATCCCTAGTGTCTTCCTGGAGACTTTCACCAACCAGGACGGGCACAGATCGAGTTGACAACTGGTGGCCCTAACAGACCCCAGGACATCCGCCGCCTCGGCTGGCGTCACTTCCTGAAACTCAACCCAAGAAGATGGACCAGACGGGGCCTCTGCAACCTCACACTCCTCACTTACTGCCTTCAATCTGGTGTTGAAGTCGCTCTGGATCTGAGCAATCTTGTCTGCAAAGTAGGTGACAAATTGCTCACAGCGGGCCTGGGACAAGTTCCCATCCAGACGGAGGGAGGCTGGACTAACCAGCCCCCGAACCACCTGAAATAGCTCCACTGGGCGTGACTTCGCAGACGCTATGAGGGCAGCAAAGAATTCCTTCTTTGCTGTCCTCACAGCCTCGACATAGGACCTCAAATGGGCCCTATGGAGAAGACGGTCAGATTCAATTGAAAAACATACATTTGGTTATAATTTCCCAACAAATCCAGTGATAGCAAATTAAGAGACACCAATTAATTCACAAAAAAATTCAGTATCAAACCAAGAGTAAGTAAATTTATTACTGACAAGACCTTACTCGGGTTTCTTGCTCAGCTTATAATTAATCACTAGAACTAAATATTTAATTACTCTAGCTGTAATAACTCGAGATGTATCTGTGAGAGAATGACTCCACCCTCCCGGAGTCATTACCAATGAAAGGTGGCATTCATCATTGGTAATCTGGGGGCGGGGGGGAGGTTGCCTTGGAATGGGCTACCACTCTACTCTTCCCGAGCAGGGGGCAAAAGCCCCCTGCTCGGGAATTACGCTGACTTTATCAAACAGTTATCTTTCTTGTTTGACCATCCTCACCGGGTGCGAGACGCAGAAACACAACTTATGTCCCTTAAACAAGGCAAATGCAGTGTGGTGGAATACATCACTCACTTTCAACAACTTGCTCACGAACTTCGCTGGTCTAACGATGTCTTCAGAGTTATCTTTTGCAGGGGATTAAATGACAAACTAAAGGACCAGCTTACGTTCACGGCTCTGCCTGAGACATGGGAACAGCTCCCTCGTCCTACAGATTGAGGAAAGACTAACTGAGCGACACTGGGAGCGACGACAGGAAACACGAACTCCGTACCTTCCTTGACTCCCCCAGGCCCTGGGTTCACTCCGGAGGCCAACAAGAGCCCTGATCCAGAGCTGATGCAGCTGGGAACTGTGCAGGGCCCCCTGACACAGAAAGAGTGAGAAAGACAACGGCGCTCACGATCCTGCTATTATTGCGGGGATGCTTCCCACTTCATCCAGGCCTACCCATTGTTAGCCCCGTTCCAACGAGAATCGGGAAACTCCAGTGGCCAAGGTGGGCAGGGGGACACCCCAGACCTAAATCCAATTCCCTCAGCCATTACCTCTTCGCTCACTCATCTTTGTGTTCCTGTGACACTGGGGATCGCACCCTCTCACTTCATGGTTAAGTGGGCCCTCATTGACTCCGGGGCTTCTAGTAATTTTATGGATGTAGGACTAGTGCGCACGAAAGCGATTCCAACCGAACCCAAAGAAGTGCCTGAACCGGTTCACACCATTGATGGTTCACCTTTAATCTCTGGACCCATCATGACACAGACAAGAGCGCTACCCTGCAGCATTGGAAATCATCAGGAGGACATTGTATTCAACGTGGTATGTACTCCATTGTTCCAGGTAGTATTGGAACTTCTTTGGCTACGTAAGCACAACCCACAGATATCCTGGAGCGCTAATCAACTCCACTGGGCATCTGAACTGTGTCTGCAAACGTGTTGTAAGCCCGTACTGATATGAGCGAGTACAGTGACTCTTGCAGGGCCCGTACCCTCAGCACCCCCTTGATTGCCCCTGGAATACCAAGATTACAGTGACATCTTTAACAAGCAAGCCGCCACTACATTACCTCCAAATCGGGCGTATGACTGCCCTATCGACCTTCAACCAGGAACAGAACTGCCGTTTGGGCGCATTTATGCGCCCTCCACCCCTGAATTGAAGACACCAGCAGTATATAGATGATGCCTTGAAAAATTGAACTATCCGCCATTCCTGCTCGCCTGCGGGCGCTCCAATTTTCTTTGTTCCCCAAAAGTACCGCCTTTGCCCTTGCATAGACTATCTAGGTCTCAACGCAATCACAATCAAAAAACGGTACCCGTTGCCATTGGTTCCAGAGCTCCGGAACAGGTTACAGGGAGCGTGCATCTTTACCAAGTTAGACTTACGGGGGGCCTATAATTTAGTACGAGTACAAAAGGGGGATGAATGGCAAACCGCCTTTCGAACCCGCTATGGACATTTCAAATATTTAGTCATGCCGTTTGGCTTAGCAAATGCACTGGCGACCTTCCAGCATTTCATAAATGATATCCTACGAGACCTTTTAGACATCTTTGTCATTGCCTACCTTGACGACATTCTTATCTTCTCCGCAAACTGACAACAACACATAGAACACGTCCGACGGGTACTGCATCGTTTACAGTCACACCAGTTATATTGCAAACTAGAGAAGTGTGCCTTTCATCTGACTTCGATCGACTTCCTGGGTTTTATCATTACCCCTACCGGAATCCGGATGGACCCGCACAAACGCGAAGCCATACAACAATGGCCCCCACCGAAGGCCGTCAAGCCCCTGCAAAGGTTTCTCGGTAGTATCAGTTACTACCGACAATACATCCCGAACTATGCAGAAATTACCATCCCTCTGACTCTTCTCCTGAGGAAGAACCAACCATTCCACTGGGGCCCACAACAACAGCATAGTTTTGCATTCCTCAAGAAGGCCTTTATGTCCGCACTGCTCCTGCGGCACCCAGACTTCCATCGACCTTTTCAAGTTGAAGCAGATGCGTCCAATAAGGCCCTGGAAGTCGTCCTATCCCAAGAAGATCCCCTCCACCACCAGATGCTAACGTGTGCACCACTATCATCAAATGACTCCCGCCGAACAAAATTACACGATCTTTGACAGAGAACTCGTAGCCATCAGGGTTCCCGCAGCTGGCAGTCTTGTCCAACACATCCACCAGACTCAGGCATTGGCCAAGACCACTTTATTACAATCTCGCCAACGCTACAAGGAACAACCCGACAAACATCAGTGCCCCACTGACTCCCTCCATCTGGGAGATTATGTATGGATAGCCAAACGCCATTATCCATCTCTGCAACCCTCTAAAAAACTCGATAACCGGTTCTTCGGACCCTATCCGATTGACAAACAAATCAATGACATTACCTTCAAGGTTGCCCTACTAGCTCGTCTACGTATGCACCCGACCTTTCATGTCTCCCTCCTCAAAAAGGCGTTTCCCCCCACCGACATCATGACACCCCCCTCTGCGGCAGACATCAACGTCACTGGTACCTGGGAATATGAGGTGAAAGCCATCCTTGACTCCAAGGTCCGTTATGGATGACTCCACTACCTCATTGACTGAGTGGGGTTCAGACCTGATGAGCATTCCTGGGAACCTGCCACCCACGTCTCCGTCCCCTGTCTAGTCCGCCTCTTCCATAGACGGCACCCGGAGAAACCCAGACCGCATTGGGGCCTTGGCCGGGCGGCTCGCGGGGGGGGGGGTGTACTGTGAGAATTACTCCACCCGCAGGCACCCCCCATGGGGTTGCCAGAGGGCCGTCCCCCTGACACTCTCCACAGGGCCGCACGATGCAGCGGCAGCACCAGAAGCACCCAGCACCCCAGGGGGAATCCCCCCCAACGTCACAGCAGGCTCAAAGTCCGGGACTCCCTTCCCCGGCCCCGCAGAGCATGGGGGCAGGGGCGTTGCTGTTGCAGTGCTTGCAGCATCTCCAGGGACGCCGAGGGGGCATGGCCAGCAGCATAAACGCCAGCGCTGTGAAGCACACAGCGCCAGTGATCAGAGAAACTGGCCCCTGGATTGAAAGCATTGCTGTCTGATAGCTCATCATTTTCTGTTCCTTGAGTCCTTCCCTTCCTCCCTGCCTCGACAAGGGAACAACTGAGATGAGTGTGGTCTGTTGCGTGCGACTGGTGAGTGAGTGACTCTTCGTGTTTTCCTTGGTGTGTTTGTGCGACTGCTAGTGAGAGCAATTGAGCGAGAGTCTGTTCCCCTCCCCCTCCGGGGTTCCATCCATCCCTTCTCCAAGAGAGTGCCCCGTTTCCATCCATCCCTCTCCACAGGCTCCTTCCCCTCCACCTTCAAGCATGCCACTGTTTCTCCCATCCTCAAAAAGCCCACCCTGTACCCATCCGACCCCACTAGTTACCGGCCAGTCTCCCTCCTTCCCTTTGCCTCTAAGCTTCTGGAACGTGTTGTCTACTCCCGATGTCTGGACCTCATCTCTGCCAACTCCTCCCTGGACCCTCTCCAATCTGGCAATGATCTACTTGTCGCTAAATCTAAGTGCCTCTACTCCATTCTTGTCCTCCTTGACCTCTCTGCTGCCTTCGACACTGTCGACCACTCGCTCTTACTGGACTCGCTTCGCTCCTTGGGCTTCTACGGCTCTGTCCTTGACTGGTTCTCCTCCTACCTCTCTGACCACCCCTTTAATGTATCTCTTCCCAATTCCAGCTCCTCCTCCCTCCCCCTTTCAGTTGGGGTTCCCCAAGGCTCTGTCCTTGGCCCTCTCCCCTTCTCTATCTACACCCTTTCCCTTGGCAAACTCATTGCCTCCCACGGCTTCCAATATCATCTCTACACTGATGACACTCAGCTCTACCTCTCTACCCCCTCTCTCTCCCCTTCTGTCCACTTACGTCTCGCTGACATCTCCGCCTGGATGTCTCAACGCCGGCTCAAGCTCAACATGGCCAAGACTGAACTCCTTATTTTTTCTCCCTCCTCTTCCTCTCCCACTTCCCTGTCCATACGCATCGATGGAGCCACCATCCGTTCTGTTCCCCAAGCCCGTAGCTTGGGCTTCATCTTTGACACTCATCTTTCCTTTAAACCTTACATTGACTCTGTTGCCAAGTCCTGCCGCTTCGCCCTCCATAACTTCTCTCGGATCCGCCCCTTTCTCTCTATCTCCTCTGCCAAAACCCTTGTTCATGCCATGGTCATTTCTCTCCTCGACTACTACAACCTTCTCCTCACTGGCCTCCCTCGCTCTCACCTGTCTCCCTTTATCGCCATCCAAAACTCCGCTGCCAAGGTCATCCACTCGGCCCGTCGCTTTGACCACGTGCAGCCTCTCCTCTCCTCTCTCCACTGGCTCCCCCTTCCTGAACGCATCCAGTTTAAACTCCTGGTATTCACCTATAAAACACTTCACAGCCAAGCTCCCCCCTGTCTCTCAGCCCTAATCTCCTTATGCACTCCTGCACACGCCCTCCACTCCTCCTCTGTCCCCTCCCTCACTCTCCCCCATTTCCTATGCTCCCCTAACCACCTTCATCCCTTCTCCCTCGCTGCCACCCATGCCTGGAACTCCCTCCCTACCCACATCTGCCTCGCCTCCTCCCTCTGCACCTTCAAATCCCTCCCTCTGCACCTTCAAATCCCTCACCTTTCCCAATGCCTGCTAGTTGTTTTCCCCCTGGTACTTACGGTATGCCCTCCTCTGCAGACTCCTGCTTAACTGTAACCAAGCCAAGCACACGCACCTGAGACTTCACAGCCACTTGCATGTTTGTTTGTTTCTCCCTTGTCTTCCCTTTGTCCCCTATCCTTGTTGCCCCCTCCTTGTCTTTTTAGATTGTAAGCCATAGGCAGGGACCACGTCATTATCTTCTGTAAAGCACCAGGTACACGGCTTGTGCTATACAAATGTTTATAATAATAATAATTAATAATTAATAATAACAGAACCACTGTAAAACAGTACCATCCACCCCCTCAGTGTCCCACAAGCAAGTCACCAACAGCTCATGATTCACTGTATTGAAAGCTGCAGATAGATCTAGTAGAACCAGCAGGGTCTTACAGCCCCTATCTAGCTCTACCAGGAGGTCATCGACTAAGGCCACAAACACAGTCTCTATGCCATAACCCAGATGAAAGCCAGACTGTCCAGGATCAAGAAAACCAGAGTGGTCCAGATGGGCCTGCAACTGATGAGCTACAACCCATTGAATAACCTTGCCTAAAAATGAAAGGTTAGAGACCAGCTGGTAGTTCACCAGAGCACCAGCATCAAGAGATGGTTTCTTGAGAAGTGACTGGGCCACAGCCCCCTTCAAACATTCTGGCGCACGACCCTCCCAAAGGGAGGCGTTGATCACCGCGGCCAACACCAGTCCTAACATCTCTTGCGCGGCCTTACCCAACCAGGATAGGCATGGATCTAATTCACAACTGGTGGCTCAAACAGAACCCAGCAGATCCGCTGCATTAGCAGGTGTCACCAATTGAAATTCCTCCCATGAACTCAGACCAGACAGGGCATTCCTAACCTCTGGCTATGCCACTGCATCTGAAATGGTGGAGTTGAAGGCATACTCAATGCAAGCAGTTTTGTCCGCAAAGTACATCAAAAACATGTCACAGTGGGTCTTGGACGAATCTGGTTCCAGGTGGAGACAGGCTGGACTGACCAGATCTTGCACCATCCGGAACAGCTCTACCAGACGCAACTAAGTGGACGCTATGAGGGTAGCAAAGAATCGTTTCTTTGCTGCCCGCACAGCCACAGCATGGACCCTCAAAAATGCTCTATGCTGCAACTGATTGTCTTGAGCACGAGTACAACGCCACCATAGCGTCAACTGTCGACCCTCATGCTTCAGTCACCCCAGGTCCTCCGTGAACCATGGGGACCTGTGGCGATGAAATGCTGGGGGTGGACACCCAGGAGTCACCTGATCAATGGCCTCAGCTAGCCAACCATTCCAGAAGGCCATGAAGTTGTTGATGGAGCGGCTGTTGAGGTCTACAGGCAGATCCCCCAGAGAATTCCAGAACAGGTCTGATTCTATAAGTCTCTGGTGGTGGATCATCTTAATCGGCCCCGCATCCCCACAGTCAGGCAGGTGCATTGGGATGCAAGCCCACAGGAGGTAATGGTCTGACCACTGCAAAGGCATACATACCATGCCTCCTGTAACTGGAACCCCTACCTCAAGTTCAGTGTAGAACATCAAGTCCAGAGTGTGCCCCCCACCCACCCGTGAGTCAGACCTACTACTACCTTGGACAGGCCAATGGTTGCCATGGCAGCCATTAACTCCTGCTCTGCTCCCCACAATCTAGTCTCAGCATGGATATTGAAGTCCCCCAAGACAACAAGCCTGGGAATCTGCAATGCCATGTCTGAGACCAGAGCAGCTAGAGCAATCAGGGATGCTGCAGTGCAGTGGGGTGCATGGTACACCAGCAGAATCCCTAACCTGTCCTCAGCCAGACCCCCTGTCTGTTTCCAGCCAAATCAACCACAAGATGGAGGCCCTCTATCCTGGACTTGGTCTGCACTGAGAATCTCCTCACAGTCAAGCCATCCCCAAAAACAATGGTTGTGTCTCCTCCCTGACCCTCCAGCATGGGCTGGTGCTGAACAGAGTACCCAGCTGGAACGAGGCCAGCCAAAGTAGTCCCTGACATCTCGTTCAACCAAGTCTCCGTCATACATACACACGAGGTCAGCCACCCACCCACTCCAGAATAGAAACATGAATTACGGAGGATTTATTAGCTACTGACCTCATGTTAAACATCACCAGCAACAGGCAAGAGTCATCTGAGACCACACCTTCACGGTTATCTGAGCTGGCGGGGGGCTGAGCAGGAGATAGGCACCAAGTACCACTTCCCCCACTCACAATGACATTCTCCACCACCCTGGACCATACTTCCCTTGATCCATAATGATCCCAATCGCTGCTTCTCCCCCCCGCCCAGCCCGGTCCTAGTATGCCGGTAGGCTGTCCACCAGGGTGGCAGGGGAAGAAACCCACCATCACTGTTCATGTCCCCATATATCTACAAAGGATAATCCCTCCCCTCCTCTTACAAGGGGGCAGCCCTCCATCCCTACCCTCTGGGCAACCAGTTGCTCTCACCAGTGTGAGAATCCCATCCACCTCACATCAAAACAGACCACTAAAATCCTTGCCTCTAAATCAGCAATCCCACAGAACCTTCCCCCTCCCAATTTCCCAATGTCCTCGCCAAGGGCCATGCTCAAGGGCCCTTTGGCACAGAGCTTGGGCGCATGGCCTGTGGTGCTGCCAGAAGACGCACCACCGTTTGAGCCCTCCCCAGCCACAGACATGTTGGGAAATCAATATCACCTGCAACAGGAAGAACTGATGAGAATACCACCTGTGCCCTCAGATCCTTCACCTTCTTGTCACCTTTGCCTCATAGGGTGATTTCAGACGTTACGCGGTCCCGATTCACCACAGTTGATTCCCGGCGGGGGTGAACTGAACAACCACCCCCCGTGGTCAAAAAAAGCCCTGAACAGACGTGACGGGACCAGGACCACAGCAGGGTTTCAGGCCACCAGATCATGGCCCGGGGCAGCACAACAGACATTACGCCGATCCCGGGCTGGGCTGTGGTCAAAACACCAGGAAGGTGCCAGGGTGGCTCGTCCCGGCTGCTGCTGTATGCCCTTTAAATCTCCCTCCCCAGCCTGTCTTGTTGCTGGTTGCCTGGCAGCGACGCTGCGTGCTTTGTCCCTGGCTGGGAATCATTTTCTTTGATTCCGGCCGGTGGTTCCCATCCAGATGTTACTTTTTGTTGGTTCCCGTCGGGAATCTCTTTGACCACGCTTTCAGAGATGATGGGGGAGCTCCGGAAGCATGGTTGATTTTGACCCCACGTGGGTATTGACTGTGGTGAACATCTGGTGGCCACCGAACAGACGTTCAGGGTGCTTTGGCCCCGCCGCGGGATTGAGCGTGGTTCACTGTGGTTGACTGTGATCTTGTAACGTCTGAAAATACCCATAGTCACATTTGATACACTCAAGGTCAGGCATGGCAGTATCATTTGTTCCTACACAGATTATTTATTTATTTAACATTTTTACCCCACCCATCCCAAAGGTTCAGGGCAGCTTACAAAAAACACAAGCAGAAATGGACAATAATTAGAGGGTTTGAGTCTCCACAGCCTACAATGTCCTGGATACGTGCACTGGGGAAGACAACACACCTCTCAATATGACAGCTCTGATTGACAGGTGGTCACCTTTGTACCTCTCAGTAGGGAGTCATCTACCACCATCACCACCTTTCTCCTCCTCTCAAGTTATTTTTATTATTATTAACAAACATTTATATAGCGCAAGCAGTGTACCTGGCACTTTACAAAGTAATAAAATAGACAGGGTCCCTGCCCCTAGGGCTTACAATCTGAGAGACAGGAGCTGGGGGAGAGACTTAGGAAGGGGAACAGAGGGAGAGACAAGGGGTCTAACATTCATGAAGATGCGAGGTCTCAAGTGCACGTACTTGGCTTGGTTACGATGAGAATGACAGCAGGCAGGTCCATGTTGCAAGGATAAGGGTAAACCGATCGTAGGTATAGGAATAGTGGCTCAGCAGGATAAAGAGTCAGACAGAGCAGAGCGAAAGAGGTGAGTTTTAAGGAGAGATTTGAAGGTATGAAGGGAGGGTGCAAGGCGGATGTGGACAGGGAGGGAGTTCCAGGCATGGGGGGCAGCAAGTGAAGTGCGGTTTTATTGTCACCCTGATGTACGCTCAGTCAGTAGTATTCTTTCACACAACTTAGCTTTGTTCTTTCTCCAAATGAAGTTTCTTCTTGTTTCATTTTGCTCATCCAGCTAACAACTGTTTTGCTGCCCCTATTATGTACTACCCTCATTGGCTGAATGAAGTGAAGTCCTATGGCTCAACTCAAAATATACGTCAATTTGTCTGCCGTAACGCTATTTTTTAAAAAACTACAGTCAAAATTCAATCAATTCCATAACTGTAAGAAATGTTCTGGGCATCAGTGGACAGAACTGTTTTAATTAATTGATTGATTGATTAATTAATTAATTAAAATTGGAATATCTGAAATATCTGCATGCTCTTCACATATATGCCCAATACCCTCATATCACTGTTGCATTGTAGCTGCCCTCCATTCAGGACACATTGGCCTTTGTTTTGAACATCCATTGTGGTACAGCATTAATACCTCTGCTTGTGGGACTTTCTCCACTAGTTCTTTTACTTTCACCAATTGTTCTTTATGAAATCCATAATCTTTGGGTGGTTCTTAAAATTTGCTTTCTTGGTTTTGTAAATTCAGATAATTCATTTGTATTTACTCCAAGATTCCTCATAATTAACTTCTCGTTACAGAATCATAAAATCAGAAAATGTCATAGTTGGAAGGTGTCTTGAGGGTCATCTAGTCCAACCCCCTGCTTGGAAGCAGGATGTCTACAACTACAGCATCTGGTACTTGATATCAAATCCAAAATTGCCATTTAAAATACTCTCTCTTTGAAATAAAAGGACTTCTACCAAGTTCAAAAAGTTAATTGATTGGCTATTTTCTTGTATGTTTTGGTAATGAAAACCTCCCCTCAGCACCAGAACTCTAATGAAAATATTGAATGTGTTCCCTTTTAGTTTGGCGACACAGTATTTTAGCTCTGGTAGCTAAGAAAAGTGCTCTTCTTGTCTTTTCTCTGTTTAGGTATAAACAGCAACTTTCCCTGGCAGCAGAGAGAGAACAGATTCTGAAACGGGCTAAGGAACAAACAGAGCTGAACTGGCAGAAGCACTGTGAGGATGCTGAAAGAACCCAATATCAGAAATCAGAAGCGCTAATACAGAGCCTATCAACAGCTAGGGACCAGGTCAGTATTAGATCACAGTGAGTGCCATTTGTACTGAGCAGCTACATAGACCATTGGCTATAGCATACAAAATGGGTATATAATCTTGTTCTTTAGAGATTTTATAGTTTGGGAATTATCATTCTAGAGACTGAAGTCCACTGTTTAGTCTGCAGAACAGATCCCTGAGGGTCTGTATCTTATTTAGGGATTCAGTGTTCATGTTCTGTAGTACATCCAATCTGTGTTGACCCAGCGAATGAATAAAATTTTGGTTTCAATCTTATCTATAATTTATAAGCAGTACTACTATTGGATCACTAGGCCTTAGGACAGGACCAGCTACAGCTAGTGCCTCCTAGCAAGTGCCTTTTCCTTGCTAGGAGACACTAGCTGACTTTAGAGATTTCATTGTCTGTGGAAGAGCAAAAAGTAAGAGCAACAAGTAACAACCTCGGAGACGGATGCTTTCTGCGTTTCCGCAGTTAATGATAGCAAACCAGTGTAACCTAGTAGGTGAGGTGTCAGACTAAGACCTGGGAGATCAGCGTTCAAATCCCATCTTAGCCATGAACTCACTTGCCTTGTGTAAATTGTTATCCCACAGGCACAGTTCCCATTCTGTAAAATGGGAATAATAATGACCTACCTCACAGAGTTGTTGTGAGGGTGAACTAGATAAGGATTATAAAGTGTTCTAAATTCTGAAAGTGCTATAGAAATGCTAAATAACATTTCCCTATCAGTATACAAAATATGATTGTTCTCTGGGTACAAAGAAATGCCTAACTTCATTTTAAATTAGTGTCTGTATTCCTTGTGTTTTAGAAAGCCTCTTTGCACTTCTATAGCACCTCCCATTCAAGGATTCCAGAGTATTTCAAAAACATCAATATATTTCACCTTTGTCATTCCTATTTTGCTTATTAGATAGTAAGTTCCTGCGGTTACAGATTGTCAGTCTCTGGAGTAGATGGGAAAGGGTTAATCTAGTTTGAGAGAAGTGCTCCAGGATTTTGGATAGTCAAACTACAGCTGCTGCTAAACTCAAGTGGGTGGGGCTGTGCCCCGTGAGAGGGAACCTTGGTCCAGACTCCAGAGACAGGTGCTTCTCTGAGACTTGGGGATAGAGCTATTGTAGACAGACCCAGACTTCCTGAAGGACTAAATCCTCTGAAGACTTGAGGATCTGGGCTGCTTCTGCATGATCATAAATCCAGAGTAATGCCTCTAAGTCTGGATTTAAGTGCTCGTGCCATGTACACAGATATTCTGGAGTACATAAATCCAGATTCTTCTTGTAATCCGGAGTTATATGTCTTAATTTTGGAGGATTTATTTACTCTGGACTTAAGTCCAGAATAGTGTTCAGGTAGATGCTTATTCCTGACTAGACCCCTCCTGCCATAAAGAACTACTTATTCTGGATTAGTGCTTATTCCAGAATATTAATGATCATGTAAACAATTTATTTATTTATCTAGATTTATATCCCACCCTACCCCTAAGGCTCAGGGCAGCTTACAATCAATACAGAAATAAAAATACATATACAAACATAAAATACATAATTAAAAACCCATAAACACTAAAAACACACCCTTACTCCCTCCCTTCCCCCAATCTATTCCTGCTCATTAAATGCCTGGCCGAATAAAATGGTTTTACACTGCCTCCAGAAGACATTCCAACTAGTGATTAGACGAACCTCTAAGGGAAGGGAGTTCCAAAGCTGCGGAGCAGCCATCAACAATGCCTCTCTACAGGCCCGAGTCGTATGAAACTGGGTCAAGGATGGAACCTGCTGCAAGAATGCACTCTTGGCAGATCTTAAGGGCCACAAAGGGACATAATGAGAAAGGCAGTCCATCAGTTATCCCTGAATAACAACTCCTGATTTACAGCTAATTCAGACTAACTTTGATCATGCAGAAACAGCCCAAGAGACTGCACATCTTAGCCTGTGGACCTTCCAGGATGATGACGGTCTGGGTAGAATTCTCAGAGTAGGGCTGTATTGTCTTTTCTGTGAGTAAACCAATCTGGGAGTGGACTAGATTTAATCAAACTTGGCTGGCTGTGTGCTGTGGGGGGTAACTGAAGCACAGAGGGTGCAAGTCAGCCCAGATAGGGTAAACCTTGCTTCAGGCCCACAGATTAAATTACGTCCGTAGTGTCATGCAGAAAGTCTTTAATAAAGTCAGGTATGAAATGGAGATTTCTGTGACTTGACCAGAAGATTTCTGTTCCCAGTCAAGTATCTACATTCTTTGCACTTTGGATCCTGTCACTTTGTTTTTGTAGGTTACAGCTGAGCTACAAAAGAAGGAGCAGAAGTTGAATGAAATGGAAACTGCCACATCTGCCTTGATTCTTGAAAGAAACCAAGCAGTGCAGGCTCTTCTGATGCATGATATATTCCCAGAAGGAGAGAAACAGGTTAGATTTAATTCTTTTATTTTGGTACTCGGCTTTCACCATCGCCATTTAAACAATAAATAACATGATCAGAAAGAACAAACATCAAATAAACTTACAATACAATCAATAATAATAATGTGTAAGTATTAAATTAGTAATCAAAATCTAAGTAAATTACAAAAAATATATTAAATGATAACATAAGAATAAGTAGGTCTAAAAAAATAAAATTTCTTTACTCTTAAAAAAACCAACCATTCAATAAAAATGAAGTACCCAAACCCCCAACCCTTGAGACAAGACTACTACTAATAAATCAGCCATTAAATAGTGGGAGAGTTACCTTAATTATAGGTAAGCCTCTAATCAGGAAAAAAACCCCTAAAAATTCATACTTCTAAGCCTTTGCTCCTATGCAGAGCTATGATCCAAGATAAACATGCCCCTGAATTAGTATAGGATAAGGAGAAAATCATTCTAATACCCATATTCAGGATTTCTAAAAGCCAGCATGAATACAAATGTTTCATACCTATACAGAGCTATAATCTGGGATATCACGCCCCTAAAATAACATTAAAAAAACTAAGGAGCTCATCCCATTACCCAAAATCAAATTTTATAGTGCCAACATTGGATATAAGTTTCTCATAGCGGCTACTTTAGATGCAAAAGTTACTAAGTTAAGAATAACATCAAAGTCTTGGTGTTGACACAGCCATATTATTTTTTCTTTTTTTGAAAAAAAAAAAATGAACCCTTTTGAGAATGGGTACAAGAAAAGTATTCCTACTTCAACAGAATATAAACATTTCAGGATATAGTAGAGGATATATAGGTCCTCTACCATCCCCATCCCACAGGCACATATTCTTCTTTCCCTTGGAATGCCATATCTACGGCCAAATTCATTTGCTCCATCCTCAACCTTGTTAGATGAATCCGGCAGTTACGCTTCAAATCAATAAACAAATACTTAGCCATACCTCCCTCCACTTCCCAATGTATATAAAGGGGGGCAATACGACTGACTTTAATTACAGCAAGATCTTCTTGCAGAGCAATATTGCATAACCTCTGAAATACGGTTTCTTATTCAAAAGTGGAAAAAAAATCTGTCATCTCCCTCAAGCATATAGGCAAACCCAATTCTACTAAGGGTTCTTTTAACAAATGAGAAAAAGGGCGATTGAAAAGTTGCTGGTCTCAATGACTTCTCCAGGTAGCAGATCGTGACTATACGGGACAGACTACCAGTAAGAAGCCTGAACCAATATTTCAAAGTTTTCTTCTGGACAATTGTCTCAATATATTCTAATCCTGCTTCTACTCTTAAATTCGGAGCTGGGGTTGAACCTGATAGGCCCAAAAGTGCTCTGAGAAATTTATTTTGAGGAATTTCGAACTCAGTATTACCCTTAACAGAAAATCCCCATATCTCGGCCCTGTACAGCATCTGCAGAATAACTTTAGCTTTATAAACTCTAAGTGCTGCAGAGATCACCCTGCCACCATGTATCTCATGGAACCTTCTTATAGTCCTTGAGGATTGTATAGCTTTTAATTTTGCTACTGATAATAACTGGTCTTTCCAGCCTTATTTGAAAAAGAACACCTAAATACTTGTAAGATTTTACAGCCTCAATCTTATTGGAACCAATAAACCAAGAGTAATTTTTCTGACACCTATCCCACTTCACAATTTTTGGGTTTTTTATGTTTAACAACCAAACAAACAGCCGAACAATTTTGTTTTTTTGATGATTGACAACCAATAAGCATGTGGACAAGGGAGACCCAGTAGATATAGTGTACCTGGATTTCCAGAAAGCATTTGATAAGGTCCCTTCATGAGAGACTCTTGAGAAAATTAAAAAGTCATGGGATAGGAGGTAGTGTCTTACTATGGATCAGAAACTGATTAAAAGATAGAAAGCAAAGGGTAGGACCAAATGGTCAGTTTTCACAATGGAGAGATGTAAAAAGTGGTGTGCCTCAGGGATCTGTATTGGTACCGGTGCTGTTTAATGTATTTATTAATGATTTGGGGAAAGGGTGTTAAGAGTGAGGTGATCAAATTTGCAGACGACACCAAGTTATTCAAGGTAGTTAAAATACGAGCAGACTGTGAGGAACTGACACTGGGTGCCTGGCCATCTAAATGGCAAATGAGATTTAATGTGAACAAGTGCAAAGTGATGCACATAGGGAAAAATAATCCAAACTATGCGTACACAATGTTGGATACTAAGCTAGGAGTTACCACTCAGGAAAAGGATCTGGGGGTGGTTGTGGACAATACAATGAAATCCACAGCGCAGCAGCAGCCAAAAAAGCAAACAGAATGTTAGGAATTATTCGGAAGGGGATAGAGAATAAAACTGAGGAGGTCATAATACCTCTATACAAATCAATGGTGCGACCACACCTTGAATATTGTGTGCAAGTCTGGTCGCCCCATGTCAAAAAAGACATAGCAGAACTAGAAAAGGTACAGAGAAGGGCAACAAAAATGATCAAGGGCATGGAAGGACTCCATATGAGGAGAGACTTGGTAGGTTGGGGCTCTTCAGCTTGGAGAAGACGACTGAGAGGAGATATGATAGAGGTCTATAAAACCATGAGTTGTGTGGAACTAATAAACAAGGAACATTTATTTACCCTCTCAACTAGTACTAGAACTAGGGGACACTCCATGAAACTCATGGGTGGCAAGTTTAAAACAAATAAAAGAAAAGAATTGGAGACAGGATGCTGGGCTAGATGGACTATTGGTCTGACCCAGTATGGCACGTCTTATGTTCTTAACGTACTGGCATCACAAAGCTAATTAAACTTAGGGTGATTTCAGATGTTACGGGCGACCAGTTCACCACAGTGGATTCCCGGTGGGGATGAACCGAACAACCACCCCCCGTGGTCAAGAAAAGCCCCAAAAAGACGTGACGGGACTGGGACCATGGCAGGGAATCGGGCCGCCGGATCACGGGCCGGGGTAGCACAACAGACGTGACACTGATTTCCACCCGTGGTCAAAACACCCACAAAGCACCGGGCAGGGGCAGGACATAGACATGGCCGCCGGAGGGCAAACAAAGCCACAAGGCACAAAAGGGAACGCCCACACAAGGGAAACGGGAAGGGAGAGGGGAGAGGGAGAAGAGCCGGCCGGTACCACACACAACAGGCACACAGACAACGGAGGCACAGTGGAACACACAGCACAAACACACGCTCGGGCACACACATGCACCCAGAAGGGAAAGGAAGGGAAGGGGGGCCACGGGCGCCCGGGCACCACACGAGGCACACCGGGCACGGGGGGGGCGGTACAGGGAAGCGGGGGGGACACAGCACAGGGGCAGGGCAGGACACAGGCACCGGCAAACACAACCCCCATAGCAGAACAGTCCGCAAGGGCACCCCCACAGCAACACAGGCAGTCCTGGAATGGGGGACCACAGGAGCTCGGGGCAAGGGCACAGTGAGAGCCCACACAGAACAGGGAGCGGTCTGGGAACTGTCCAGGGGGTACACACGGACCCCTCACGCCGGCGAGAGGGCGATGGAGGGCAGGCAGGAGAGCTGGTGCAGTGCAGCAGGTCCAAAGTCACAAACACACACACACACACCCAGGAGGAAGGTGGGAGGGGCAATTCAGGGGGCCCGTGACCTTGCGGTCACACAGGCACCCAAGGGGGGGCGCCGGAGGAAGCGCAGGCAGCCGAGGACAGTCAGCTGGACCCAGGGGGGCTGGGGAGGCCGAGCAGAGAGCCGGACCCAGGCGCCGGAGAGGGCAACCACGGAGGGGTCCAGCGGTGCGGAGGCAGGCAGTGGGGGAGCCCGGAGGGGGCCCGGAGCCACAGGCAGGGGCAGCAGCACCCCGGGAGGCAGGCAGCATGGCACCACAGCAGGGACATCAGGGAGGGTGCAGGCAGCGGAGCATGGCCCCAGGGCAGGGGTGGAGCCCGCACGGGGACATGAGGCCGGGGGGCACAGGGGGACTCACAGCCAGCTGCTAGGGGCCACAGAGGGGCCAGGGCCCGGGTGCCCCACCCGGTGAACGAGGTGGGGCCAATGGATCATGCCCCGGTGGTACCCCAACAAGGACATGTGGTGGGCGATCAGGTAGTAAGCCTTGAAAGGATCCTGCATGGACAAGCCCAGCTGCACATCCGAATGGGACCACATACCCGACAGCGCTGACAGCTGCACCGCAGTAGGCTCAGACACGCAGACATCAGCAGCAGGGGGCCACGGAAGCTGACCCAGCTCCAACAGCTGGTGATACACCACCCCACGAGAGCGCTGGTACCCACGGGCCTTGTGGACACAGCCAAAGTAAGACACGGACAAGGCAGGACCCCCCCTCCGCAAGGCAGACCATGTAGGCGGCCAGGTTGCACACAGACAGGGCAGACACCGCCTCAGACGCGGACCAGGCCACATGCGAGCATCTCCTCTCCGGGATGCGCCCATCTGGGAAGGGAATCAGTCCCAGCATCTCAGCATGCAGCCGGCAATCATGGGCGCTTGCCTCATAGCCGAAGTAATGAAGGCCAGAGCTCAGGCTCGCATAAGCACCCAACTGGCTGTCCGCGCAGCCCAGGAGCAACTGCACGGCCTGTATACCACAGGTCACACAGGGACATGGTCTCGCGGAAGGTCCAGCTATGGGGGGCCCCATGGGGGTTTGGAAGCACAGCCAGCCATGGTCCAGCAAGACAGGGAGAATAACACCACAGATGGGGGGGCACACATTCTCTGTAGGGCCGGGGGTGGTGGTGGTGTTCTGGGGGGGCCCCAAGCACAAGCGAGGCAGCCACAGGCCGCAACATTGTATAGCAACAGATCGAGGCACAGCTGCAGGAAACAAGCGCCCAGGCAGGACAGTTGGGACTCTAATGAGGCCACCAAGGACACGGTGTAGCAAACAGGGAGAGGGGGGGTGTGATGGCTGAAGGCATGCAGTTGTAACAGGACCACCCGAGCGCATGCCTGTCTGCGCGCGAGGCCCCATGCAGGGGCAGCAGGGGCACCCAACAGCACACCCGTGGCGCCCAGGCCCTCCCATCCTGCTGGGGAAGGCCCAGGTAGCTGGGAGTGGGGCACCGGGCGACCTCGGCCAGGACCGGTCAGGCTGACAGCACCCCCAACCCCTGGGGCTGCCAACACCATGGAGGGGGACAGGGCGACCGCCTACTGGATGCACCTCGTGCTCGCAGCCGAGTGGTATCATGCCCACACCAACCAGTTGCGCATCTTTACCACAGAGGTGCACCTGGGCACCTGCCTGCAGGTTACTGCCGCCTGAGGCAGTGCAGGGGCGCGCAGGGCCCACCACAGCCGGAGACGCCAAATGTGCGGCCCCGGCTGGGGTGGAGGCAGCTGGGGCGGTTGGGGTGGGGGAGGGGGCACTGAGGGGGCAGGCACCAGGCTCAGGGCAGGCAGGGTGCCGGGGAGGATGCCATCACATAGGCACACATGGTGCTCGCGTGAAGGAGCAGGGAGGTCCCAATGTCATGGGACCTGTCGAGCTTTGTCGAGTGCTCCTGCACCATCATTGCGATGGCCTGGTCCAGCCGCCCTAGGGCTTCCAACTGCCTGCTATGGTCCCGGCGCTCTCGCCTCCGGTTCAGGCACACCTCTGCCTGGAGCCTCATGTCCCGAGCCTCTGCCCATTCCAGGGAGCGCTCAATGACTGCCTCCATGTGGTCCACGGCCGTGATCATCCACCCCCCCTGCTCCGCTGATGTCTGGACTATGTCCCCTGCCTGCTCCTCCCTCTGGCGCCGGGCCCGCACCCGGTACTCCCTCATGCGCTGTGCTGGGGGCACGGGCACGGGAGGCTGCAGGTGCTCGGGTTGCTCTGTAGGGTAAATGGTGATGGGTGATGTGGGGTCCAGGGCGCCTGCCTCGAGGCAGAGCATGGGCCCCCAGGGCACGTGTCCCCCCTGAGTCAGCCCCGGGGCCTCGCCCCCCCACCCAGCCCCCTCCCTCCCACTCCCTGTGTCTTGGGTCCCCCTACCTGGCCCCCGGGTGTGCCCCCACCCTATCCGTGTGCCTCACCCGGGTCCTCCGCCCACTGGCTGGGCACCTCTGCTCCAGCCTCCTCATCCGCCTGCCCCTGCTGCTGTTCTGTCCTGTGCCCTGTGGGGGTTTTGTGGGGGGGTTGGTGATGGGCGGTCTGGGGGGCCGGGTGCAGTCCCAGCCACCCCTCCCACCCTCCAGCATGCCTGGGGGGCCCGGGGTGGCCCCCAGACTGTGCTTCCCCCACCCTCCATNCAAAGTAAGACACGGACAAGGCAGGACCCCCCCTCCGCAAGGCAGACCATGTAGGCGGCCAGGTTGCACACAGACAGGGCAGACACCGCCTCAGACGCGGACCAGGCCACATGCGAGCATCTCCTCTCCGGGATGCGCCCATCTGGGAAGGGAATCAGTCCCAGCATCTCAGCATGCAGCCGGCAATCATGGGCGCTTGCCTCATAGCCGAAGTAATGAAGGCCAGAGCTCAGGCTCGCATAAGCACCCAACTGGCTGTCCGCGCAGCCCAGGAGCAACTGCACGGCCTGTATACCACAGGTCACACAGGGACATGGTCTCGCGGAAGGTCCAGCTATGGGGGGCCCCATGGGGGTTTGGAAGCACAGCCAGCCATGGTCCAGCAAGACAGGGAGAATAACACCACAGATGGGGGGGCACACATTCTCTGTAGGGCCGGGGGTGGTGGTGGTGTTCTGGGGGGGCCCCAAGCACAAGCGAGGCAGCCACAGGCCGCAACATTGTATAGCAACAGATCGAGGCACAGCTGCAGGAAACAAGCGCCCAGGCAGGACAGTTGGGACTCTAATGAGGCCACCAAGGACACGGTGTAGCAAACAGGGAGAGGGGGGGTGTGATGGCTGAAGGCATGCAGTTGTAACAGGACCACCCGAGCGCATGCCTGTCTGCGCGCGAGGCCCCATGCAGGGGCAGCAGGGGCACCCAACAGCACACCCGTGGCGCCCAGGCCCTCCCATCCTGCTGGGGAAGGCCCAGGTAGCTGGGAGTGGGGCACCGGGCGACCTCGGCCAGGACCGGTCAGGCTGACAGCACCCCCAACCCCTGGGGCTGCCAACACCATGGAGGGGGACAGGGCGACCGCCTACTGGATGCACCTCGTGCTCGCAGCCGAGTGGTATCATGCCCACACCAACCAGTTGCGCATCTTTACCACAGAGGTGCACCTGGGCACCTGCCTGCAGGTTACTGCCGCCTGAGGCAGTGCAGGGGCGCGCAGGGCCCACCACAGCCGGAGACGCCAAATGTGCGGCCCCGGCTGGGGTGGAGGCAGCTGGGGCGGTTGGGGTGGGGGAGGGGGCACTGAGGGGGCAGGCACCAGGCTCAGGGCAGGCAGGGTGCCGGGGAGGATGCCATCACATAGGCACACATGGTGCTCGCGTGAAGGAGCAGGGAGGTCCCAATGTCATGGGACCTGTCGAGCTTTGTCGAGTGCTCCTGCACCATCATTGCGATGGCCTGGTCCAGCCGCCCTAGGGCTTCCAACTGCCTGCTATGGTCCCGGCGCTCTCGCCTCCGGTTCAGGCACACCTCTGCCTGGAGCCTCATGTCCCGAGCCTCTGCCCATTCCAGGGAGCGCTCAATGACTGCCTCCATGTGGTCCACGGCCGTGATCATCCACCCCCCCTGCTCCGCTGATGTCTGGACTATGTCCCCTGCCTGCTCCTCCCTCTGGCGCCGGGCCCGCACCCGGTACTCCCTCATGCGCTGTGCTGGGGGCACGGGCACGGGAGGCTGCAGGTGCTCGGGTTGCTCTGTAGGGTAAATGGTGATGGGTGATGTGGGGTCCAGGGCGCCTGCCTCGAGGCAGAGCATGGGCCCCCAGGGCACGTGTCCCCCCTGAGTCAGCCCCGGGGCCTCGCCCCCCCACCCAGCCCCCTCCCTCCCACTCCCTGTGTCTTGGGTCCCCCTACCTGGCCCCCGGGTGTGCCCCCACCCTATCCGTGTGCCTCACCCGGGTCCTCCGCCCACTGGCTGGGCACCTCTGCTCCAGCCTCCTCATCCGCCTGCCCCTGCTGCTGTTCTGTCCTGTGCCCTGTGGGGGTTTTGTGGGGGGGTTGGTGATGGGCGGTCTGGGGGGCCGGGTGCAGTCCCAGCCACCCCTCCCACCCTCCAGCATGCCTGGGGGGCCCGGGGTGGCCCCCAGACTGTGCTTCCCNCTGACCTGATGCCCCACCCCTACTCGCCCCCCCGCCCGGCCCCCTCCCTCCCACTCGCTGTATCCCGGGTCCCCCTCCCTGGCCCCCGGGTGCGCCCCCACCCTATCCGTATGCCTCACCTGGGTCCTCCGCCCGCAGGCTGGGCACCTCCGCTCCGACCTCCTCGTCTGCCTGCCCCTGCTGCTGTGCTGTCCTGTGCCCTGTGGGGGTTTTGGTGGTGGGCAGTCTGGGGGGGAGGGGGCTGCTGGTGCTGGAGGTCCCAGGGCATTCCTCCCTGGGGTCTGGGGCCCTGGAGCATGTGCCTTCCTGGGGGGTGGCGAGTGGAGAGGGTATCTCGGCCCATTCCCTGCCCTGGACCACGGCACTCCCCACGAGGCATGGGGCCACGATGGACCCCTTCATATGAAGGATGCGGTCCAGGGCATCGTAGTAGGGGGCAGTCTGGGCTCCGTGTCCAGATCACCTATTGTTGTCCCAGATGGCCTTGTACCCCCTCTTTAGCTCCTTGGCCTTGGAGCGGCACCGGGCCATGGTCCGGTGATGTCCTGCCACCCCCATGTCCCACACTATGTCCTGCTTTTCTGGTTTAGGGCGAGCTCCAGCTGGTGCTCCAGGGTCCCCCAGATCCTGATGAAGTCCCGGGTCTCCTGGAACCCCCATTGCCCCCCCTGTGGTAGGGCCATCTCCCCCTTCACCCCTGTGGGTCCACCTCGTCCTCGTTCTCCTCCTCCACCGCCTCCTCCTGTTCCTCCTCCGCCTCCTCCTCCACCCGTGCTGGGCCTGTCTGCTCCGGGGGCTCTGCCTCCCGGACCCATTTCCATGTCTGCGGGACATGGGGGGGGTGTTATGGTCCGGTCCCATTGTGCCCCTGTCCCGTCCCCCCCCGCATGCCAGGTGCCCAGCTGGGTCCCCTCCCCCCACTGGTGCCCCTGTGCCACCTGTTCCCCTCCCCTTGGTTCCCCTTACCCATTTCCGGGGCGCCTCCTTCTCCCCCGGTCCAGACGAGGTTGCCGGGGTGACCTGCCCCAGCTGCTGCTGCGGCTATCCCTCCGCCTCCTCCATCTGCAGCAAGACCACCTCCTCCACCTGCGCTTCCTCTACATCCTCCTCCACCTCTTCCTGCCTCGCTCTCTCGCCCACCGCTCTCCTCTTCTGCCTCCCTCCTCGCTCCATCCCGCCACGTTTCCCTGTTGCTGATTGCCCTTTAAATCTCCCTCCGGTGCCTGTGTTGTTGCTGGTTGCCTGGCAGCGACGCTGATTGCTTTGTCCCCGGCTGGGAATAATTTCCTTTTATTCCGGTTGGTGGTTGCCATCCAGATGTCACTTTTTGTTGTTTCCCATTGGGAATCTCTTTGACCACACTTTCGGAGATGGTCCTGGGGGGAGCTCCTGAAGCGTGGTTATTTTTGACCCCATGTGGGGATTGACTGTTGTGAACATCTGGCGGCCGCCTAACAGACGTTCAGGGCACAGGATTGACCATGGTTCACTGTGGTTGAGCGTGATCGCGTAACGTCTGAAAATACCCTTAGTCATGACCCTTTGAAGGCCTATTGGAGTCCTTGAGAGAATGATGGCATCATTTGCATACATTAACAAACAAATGTGGGTATCTAAGATCTTGGGAGGATGGAAACTCAAGGACTTCATCTCACTGATCAAATCATTTACATATAAATTGAACAGTGTGGGAGCCAGGATGCATTCTTTGTGCACATCCCAATTAGTAAGAAAACGGGGGGTCATCTCTCCTGCCCCTCCATACCGCACACGAGCCCATGTATCTTGATAATATAAGATTAGAGGTTTCAGCAGATATGGGTCAATTCCCAATAGATGTAATTTGGACCATAGTTGATTCCTGTCTACCATGTCAAAGGCCAAAGATAGAGCAATAAAAGCTACATAAAGCTGGGACTTGGATATTTTCTTATATTTAAAAATAATATATTGAAGAGTATAAAGATGATCTGAAGTCGAGTACCCGGTTCTAAATCCTGCCTGCTTTTCTCTTATTATGTCATTCTCTTGTATCCAGGCCAGTAAAATGCCCAAGCAGATATCTGCCAAATAACTTGGCCACTATGTTAATTAGAGAAATTGGTGTATAGGAACATGGGTTGTCCTGTGGGCCTTTCTTGTAAATAGGGACTATCAAGTTCCCTTTCTAAGAGTCCTGTATATCACCTGAATCAATAATACAATTGAGCCAGTGGGTCAGGACAGGTACCCACCAATCCAAGTGAGTCTGATAAAGCTCAGCAGGAAGGCCATCAAGCCCATGAGATTCATTCTTCTTTTGTAGCTTAATCAACACTTCTACTTCCAGTTCCATAACTAAAAATGATGACTTTCCCCCTGGTGTTTGTATATTTAGGGCATCAGTGTCCAAGTCCAATCTGCTACCTGTGTCCATGTACTGTTTCATATAATATTCTATCCATTTACGTGGCTGAATGTGTGCATCCAGTCTGGTAGCCTGGGACACCGATCTCTTTGCTACCACAGACTAGAAAGTTTTACTGTCTCCCATTGTCGTGGCTGGGCCTTGAACCCCCAGGCTCAGGGGTTGCCTGAGACGCTTGCTGCCTCCTGCACCACTGGGGTGTTACTGCAGAAGGTGGCTTCCCTCCCTGCCTTGTCATTCCTTCTTTTCCTTCCAGCTGTGCCTCGTTGCCCCTGATGGGGGGGCGTGGACCCATCTGCCCCAGCCTGATTGACTCCTTATAGCATTTAGGGCTGCTGAAGGCTGCGGTGGGTGCGGAGCTTCAGATCATTCCTCCTTGGCTTGTGTTTGGCTCTTGTCCCCCTCTCCTTTTGCTGTTTGTCCTCTGCATGGGCTTCTGTCTGTATTGGTGTTGTGTCCCCTTGTGTTTGTTGTGTGTTATGCCCTTTCCCATCCCCTTGTGTGGATACCTGTCCTGCTTGTCCTCCTTGTATGTTGGGGGTTTCTTACCTAAGCTCCTTTCCTCTGTTGATTGTCTGCACATGGTGGATGCTGGTGGGTTCCTAGTCACCCCCTGTCTGGTTTTGTATTGAATGGCTCCCTTCCTCCCTTGAGACCCCCATAGTCTGTCTGTCTGTCTGTTCGCTGGCCTGAGGGACCTTGCCCACTGGTCACCTTTTGTTTCTTGGGGAAATCCCTTGCCTCTGCCTCTGGCTTCCCTCATTGCCTCTGCCTCTGGCTTCCCTCATTGCCTCTGCCTCTGGCTTCCCTCATTGCCTCTGCCTCTGGCTTCCCTCATTGCCTCTGCCTCTGGCTTCCCTCATTGCCTCTGCCTCTGGCTTCCCTCATTGCCTCTGCCTCTGGCTTCCCTCGTTGCCTCGGCTCTGGCTTCCCTCGTTGCCTCGCCTCTGGCTTCCCCTCTGCCTCTGGCTTCCCTCGTTGCTTCCCCTCGCCTCTGACTTCCCTTTGTTGCCTCGCCTCTGGCTTCCCCTCACCTCTGGCTTCCCCTCATTGCCTCGCCTCTGGCTTCCCCTCGTTGCCTTGCCTCTGGCTTCCCTTTGTCGCCTCGCCTCTGCTTCCCTTTGTCGCCTCAGAGTTCCTTCCGCTTCCCCTTGATCCCTGTTTCCAGTCCTGTGTGTCTCTTCCCTGTCCCTCCACTTCTATGATGAGTCTTATGCCTTCCTAGACCAGCTTGGCTGGTACTTATGCAGAGTGCTTTATCTCCTGGATATCAGAGAGCGACTGAAAGGTTCCCTTGCTAATCCCGTGTTTCCCCTTTTGCCTTCCCTCCTTATCTTTCCCTCCATCCTTCCCTAGGCTCCGACCCCAGAGCCTGACACCCATCTCAATAGCAGTCTGCAACTTGCCCCATTGAAATTCTGCGTAAGTTCTTTTGTTTTCCTTTATCCTAACTTTATAAAGTTTCTTGTACTCTGCAATCTCTCTCAGGATATGGACCTTTAATTTTTAAAACCTTAATCATCCTATACATATCCCTTTTCCACTCCCTACATTCCCCATCAAACCAAGGGGCACCTCTCACTATATCATTTTTCCTAAACAACTTGACCTCTCTATAAAATATGGGGGAGGGGTCAGGATTCCCATTATCATGTGCAAAGCAGCCAAAGAATCCTCCACACTAATTGGCTCCAACAGCCGTTGCCTTAAATTCAGGCATTCTTCAGATACTAGAATTCCTTGTATTTGTCCAGAGATCCCCATATCCCATCTCAATCGTCTATTAACTATAATAAAAGGAGGTCCATCATTCATCTCAATACCACTTCCAGTTGCACTATAAGGGCAAAGCAGTCTAGCATTATCATAATCCCAAGCTAATTCAAGATGTAATGGGACGTGGTCACTTTCTATCCTGTCTAATACTAGAATATTAATCACTTTAAACCAGGAGCTAGGTTCAATTAAAAAATAGTCTATCACACTAGAGCCTCTACCTGAACGAAATGTCATATTAGAAGAGAACAAAGTATTAAAGGCATTATGAATTAATCTCAGGTTCAAGGTCATCAAAAATTCATACCGGCAATTGCTAAAATCATTGACCGCTATATCCAAGAAGAACGGGGAAGTAATGTCCCAAATCATGTTAATCTCCAAAAAAATTCTTATCACCTCAACTCAGCCCCTGCAAGCGAGCATTGAAGTCTCCAGCTAACAAAAACCTATCATTAGTGTATTCCTCCATAAGGCTTTCTATATATGAACTCAAAACCTCCCAATTACTTAAGTAACTCAAAGTTGCACGAGGAGACATGTATATATTGACCAATATCCATGCCTCCATCGTAGAACAAACTATCTTGACAGCTAGAGCTAAATCTCGGCAGGGTTTTAATTCTTGCGACTGAACCTTAAGTTTTAATGAAATCATAATCAAAGACCTGCCCGGGGGTGACCTCTGGAAGAAATAGTTTCTGATAATAAATTAAAACATGTATACCCAAAAAGAAAGGATCTTTACACCAAATCTCTTGTAGACAGATTGTCATATTTTAGAAGAAAAGTCACTAGGTCTGAATCACCTGTCTTGTTCAATATTATTATTATTATTATAAACATTTATATAGCACCGGTCATGTACCTGGTGCTGTACAGAACATAGACATAGACGCGGTCCCTGCCTGTGGCTTACAATCTAAAAGACAAGGAGGGGGAGACAGGAAGAGGGGACAGTGGGAGAGACAGGGGAGAAGACAAACAAACATTCAAGCGGATGCGAAGTCTCAGGTGCATGTGCTTGGCTTGGTTACAATCAGGTTGGTTGCAGTAGTCTGCAGAGGAGGGCAGATAGACAGTAAGTATATGGGGAACGACTAGCAGGCATTGGGAAAGGCGGCGAGGAAAAAATGGGACTTGAGGAGGGATTTGAAGGAGCGGAGGGAGGGGGCAAGGCGGATGTTGGCAGGGAGGGAGTTCCAGGCATGAGGGGCAGCAAGGGAGAAGGGTCGAAGGCAGTTAGGTGAGCAGGAGAAACAAGGGAGAGTGAGGGAGGGGACAGAGGAGGAGCGGAGAGCATGTGCAGGAGAGCGGAGGGAGATTAGGTCCGAGAGGCAAGGGGGAGCTTGTTCGTGGAGTGTTCTGAATGCGAATACCAGGAGTTTAAACAGGATACGTTCAGGAAGGGGGAGCAAGTGAAAAGAGAAGAGGAGAGGCTGCAAATGGTCGAAGCGACGGGTAGAGTGAATGACCTTGGCAGTGGAGTTTTGGATTGCGATAAGGGGGGACAGGTGAGACTGAGGGAGGCCAGCAAGGAGGAAGTTGCAGTAATCGAGGCGAGAGATAACCATGGCATGAGCGAGGGTTTTGGCCAAGGAGGTAGAGAGAAAGGGGCGGATCCAAGCAATGTTATGGAAGGCGAATTGGCAGGATTTGGGAACAGAGTCAATGTAAGGTTTAAAAGAGAGGTGCATATCAAAGATGAAGCTCAAGCTACGGGCTTGGAGAACAGGATGGTGACTCCATCGATGCAGATGGGCAGGTTAGAGGGAGAGGGAGGAAAAATGAGGAGTTCGGTCTTGGCCATGTTGAGCTTGAGTTGACGTCGGTACATCCAGGCGGAGATATCAGAGAGGCAGTTGACGAGGTGTGAG
>QEPC01002794.1:1020339-1052898 GCA_003113815.1 Sphenodon punctatus
GAAGAACCCAGAAGTCCTGGCTCTCACCCATCCTCCTCTTACCCACCCCCCGGCCCCGCAATTTACTCACCAGCGGTGGCTCAGCTCAGAGGTTCATCAGGCTCCGGCCTCTTTGTCCCGGACTCCAGACTGGTCCTGTCCTCCATCCTTCTGATGGTTGCATGGGAACTCCCAGGCCCGAACTGTTCAGTCAGGCCTGGGAGCTGCCGCACAGCCGGGCTTCCCCAAGTTCCTCCTCCCTCCCAGAGTTGAGTCAGTTTGACTCGACACAGGGAGGGAGGGGGGGCTGGGAGCTGCACGTGCGGCAGGAGCTCCCAGACCCCCCCCCTGCACAGCCGCGGGATAGGCAGTTCATACCAGGGCACCTGTATGCTGCGCCCTGGTATGGACTTCCCCCCTGCCTGGCCCCTGCAATGGAACAGTGCCCCCTGCAGCACTGTTCCACTTCAGGGTCCCTTTATGCGGAATGGACGGCGCTTCTAGCCGCCCATTCAGCATAAAGGGAAACGCCTCCCTTTTGTCCCTGAAAGGCTTCCTTAGGAAGCCTTTTGGGGAGGGAATGGGTGTAAGTCACTGGTTGTGTGTGCGCACACACGCACAACCAGTGAGAACGTTCGGATCCATCTCTCAGAACCTGGTTTAGAGCAACAACCTTCTCTGAAGGTTGCTGCTCTAAACCAGGTTCTTTGAGGTGGCTCCCCGGCCGCTTTTTTTTTTCTTGGCGGACTCGGGGCCAGTCAGCCGGCCGGGGAAGTCCTGGAGGGGCATTGCCCCTCCTTCCCTAGGCGGCCTACCGCCACTGGTTGGGTCTTCAGTGAAGAAGCAATTAGATTTTCTTGGCAATGACTGTTTGCTCTGCGTTATTGTATGCTCAAAAAGAGACTTGTTTGAGAGCCCAATAATTCTCTTCTAGCTATTTTCTCTAGCAGGATAACGCAATGACTAAAGCCAGAACCCTATGATTACAGACATTTCTGTGCAATTTGTCATGGAGCCAAAATCTCAACCAGACCCATGTGAGAGTAGTGGTCATCTTCTCTCCAAGGCCAGACATGTGCATTCTCCCTCTCCAGTCTCCTCCCATAGAGAGGTGCAGAGGGAGAAGCAACCAGCTCTGGAGCCAGCAGCAGCCATGCTGGAGCCAGCAGCAGCCATGCCTGCCTGCCTTACCTGATAGCAACTGGAATCCAGTGTCTCCATCAGAAATACTAAGAGACGAGTGTCCTGTAACATTCAGCTTGAGGAACTGCCATGAAAAAAACAGGGATGAGGAAAAGTTTTCTTGCATATTGATCCTGGCTCCAGCACTTTTTCTTCCTTGCAGGTCCTCTGTAGTGGAGAATACTGTCCCCAGCAACCATCGTTGCTATATGGAGGCCGTTGGGAATGGGTGGGGAAGAGCAACTAGCACTGTGAACTTGTAAGAAAATCTCTGGGTGTTTTAACACACGGAAGCAGCTGAAACCTGTGTTTAATCTGTGGAGTCCCCACAACTCTGCCACCCCATAGGTAGTGTTGGGAGTCCTAATGGGCTTGGACCAGCCACAAAAAATGGTGCTAGCATGCTCTCCTCCCCGACCCCATGCCCCACCGCTGAGGCCACCTGACAGCTGGGGAGCCATGCCAGCAATCTTACTGTCCATGGGTGATCTGGGGACAGTGATATCACTGACACCACTCCCCCAAACTGTTAGGTGGCTCCCAGGGACAGCATAATTGTTCACACTCCTGTCCCTCCCCCCTCAGCCAGCTGTCAGCAGAGAGGGGCAAGCAGGTGAATCCCAGGCCAATGCAGCCCAACACAGGTCACTGGCTTGTCTGTTTTCACCCCACATCTTTCCACCAATCCATTGTACTGCTATCCCACATCTCATATGTCACAAGTCCTCTGCTACAAGCTAACTTCCACCTGTCACATAGGAGCTACTAACCTAAACAATAAACTTTCTTCACTTTTACACTTGAAACCACTCTCTTAATATTTCATATAAATATCATACAATAATATAATAGATGTAGCAATAATAAAATTCCTGCTCCAATTAACCTTACACTTTTTCTACACACACAAAAATTCCCCTGATTTAAATTTCTCCACAAAAAATAAAGGTGGTAGAATTTTTTTTGAGGACATAAAATGAGAGGACGGACCTGGACTGATAATGGAAAACAAGTGCCACCTTTTATATGGAGTTGTTCCTGTCGGAGGGAAAATACTGATCTATTATGGAGATGACACAGTTAAGCATACGGGATGGCACATATATGGTGATGTTTATATATATATATCCCAGTATATATTAGTGTAGAGTAGTAATGATAGCATACTCACACATAATACATAATTATATTAAACACAGTATATGTTATGAGTTTTAGAGTACTTTGAAAGTCAGGCTAAGAAGCTGACATGAGCAGAGACTCATGGGATGGTTTTGAATAAAAAGCAAACGAGCTAAAGGGAAATCTTATCAGGAAATCGGGTAGACTCGACAGAAGGACTGACACCCCAGCTGGTGTATCTCACTTGGCATGACAAGGAAGGGGAAGAGATCAAGGGAACAGTTATGGATGGGCGACTGAGACTCCGAGGCGCCTTAGAAGGGCACGAAAATTTAGGAGACAGCCATAAAACTTTGAATCATCTACAAATGAACTTTGGGGCTGAAAATGCATATTCCAATTCCAATTTTATTTATATCCCGCACTCTCTCAATAATGACTCGAGGCGGCTCACAACACAACAGTATACATTCCTGGGCTCGTTATCCCACGCAGGGGACCCAGCTCAAAAACAAAATTTCCACAATACATCATAGAATATAACTTATCACAATCCCCCCCATGTCCCAACTGATGCTGTCATTTCACCAATTCTTCCAAAAACAGAAAAATTGGTTCCATAATCAATCCTTCTATCCCCTGCTGCCACCAGGGTACATTTGGCCAGCTCCACCCCTCTCTCACTGGAGAGAGTCAGCCATACCATCCTCCTCATCAGTAAACACTACCACCCCCAACAAAATGCACAAACTCTCCCACCTCCGCCTCATAGCCCGGCCGAAGGGCATGGCCAAAGGGCAGGCCCCTTTGAACGTGCTCCTTCGACACGTACCCACGGCACGCATCTCCGGCACAGCTTCTAACCACTCCCATTGTTATGAGGAGTGTCCCGGAAGTTGCTGTTGCTAAACCCCGCCCCCGCAAGGGTGGGGGGGAGGAGAAGGAATCCCGCGGCCCCCAGATTGTAACAATAGGGCCCCCGTTCCCTCAACCACATACTGTCTCTGTCCTGGTTGACCGGGGGGGTGTTGAAGAGTGCCGCTACCATTCGCTCCAACCCAGCTGGCCGCCCTCTGCTCCCACACGCTGCTGCCGCCACCTCTCTCCTCACTCCGACCGCTCCCATTGTTATGGGGAGTGTCCCGGAAGTTGCTGTTGTCAAACCCCGCCCCCGCAAGGGTGGGGGGGGAAGGAATCCTGCGGTACCCAGATTGGAACAACGGGGGCCCCCGTCCCCTCAACCACATACTGTCTCTGTCCTGGTTGACAGGGGGGTGGAGGGGGTGAAGAGTGCTGCTACCATCCGCTCCATCCCAGCTGGCCGCCCTCTGCTCCCACACGCCGCTGCCGCCACCTCTCTCCTTACTCTGGCCGCTCCCATTGTTATGGGGAGTGTCCCAGATGTTGCTGTTGCCAAACCCTGCCCCTGCAAGGGAGGCGGGGGAGGAGAAGGAATCCTGCGGCCCCCAGATTGGAACAACGGGGCCCCCCGTCCCCTCAACCACATACTGTCTCTGTCCTGGTTGACGAGGGTGTGTGTGTGTGAAGAGTGCCGCTACCATCCGCTCCATCCAAGCTGGCTGCCCTCTGCTCCCACACACTGCTGACGCTGCCTCTGCAACAGGGGTCTCAATCAGATTGGAGCATGTCATGATAGAGGGATGTCATTCTGGGTGGGAATATTATAATATAAGATATGGACCAATGTAACTGTCTTTGTCAGCTTGTTAAGATTTAGGGAATTAGCTCTCTTTGGATCGGGGGACCCACACACCCTGGTCTGCACATATGAGAGATTCACATAGAAGGGATCTTAGTCAGCCCCACACCACAAATTAGACGTTTTTAATTGGGTACAACACTATTTTATTATCCTGCTCACACAATCAGGTACAGCATGAACCCAATGCAACAGTTCTTAGATAGATCCTAGCCTGGCCTGCCTAGCACATAAAATATGTTTCTTACGTGTCCTGCAGATCACAGTGGCGAGCGTTGGTTTGGAGAGGTTGATACAGGTGGGGGCCCGGGGGTCCGTACCCGGGAAAGGTGCCCCTTGTTGTGTTGCAGAACTCCCTATGGAGGAGCTCCAGAAAGGGTCAACAGCCCACGGACACCAAGTTAGATGCCAAGCGCTGAGACAAGGACCTGGAGTATTGCTTGGCTTTTTATACTGTTCTGGGTGGGGACATGTTGTCAAAATACTGAGTGCAGGGTTCGACTGACCTTTCAGGCAGGAGGTGTATCAGCATATTTGGGAACAAAGCCTTTTGTAATCTTTTGATGGTTTGGGGCTTACCCAGTTGATATGCTTATTTATTTTCCCCCAATCTATTTCCAGAGCATTCAGACCCCAACCCTCCAGTCCGGGCCAAACCTTCTGTAATTTAGATTGGGGTATTACTCATGCCCCTCCTGGCATCTCCAAGGCTACTTTTCTCGTTGACACCCAGTCACTCTGCATCAAAGTACTAAAAAGGCCCCTTTGTCTGGTTAGGTGTTGCCGCCTATCTCCTGTTTTGCAGTACTTATAGCTTTGTTTATAGCAACATTCCTTTCTCCTCTCCTTTGTGCATGGCTCTCAACTTCGTATCACTGTGACCTGAGGATTTTGGTTTGAGGTTTAGCTGGCTAGTAGGTTCTTTAGCTTGTACCCATCATGCTCTATAATATGAACCAGTGTTTTTCCCACTTGGGCTAACATATATTCAATACTATTTATATTTAATCTACTAATGCTACAAACAGGTGTTATATAGTTACTAAAGTCATCTAAACGCAGGTTTACAATCATGTGATATGGGGAGAATACAATCAGAATGCAGCACAAGTCAGTGTACACAGTTACTAAGATAAAAACAGGTTTACATGGCCAGGTGAGATTACAATAAAAATGCAACAAGCTGAGGGGGCACCAATGCTGGGGGGGTGTACTCAACTCTCCAAGGTTCCGTAGAGGAACTAATAAATGCCTACACTGCCAACCGCTTGCTTGTCTCTGTGCTAACTGCTCACGTGGCAGCATACACCTAAAAGGAACCTGATCCAACATTTCCTCCAGATTCTTCAAAGTCTGCATACAGCATAAAGTCCCTGCTTGAAGTAATGGGTTCTATTTTAAAATAAACTGAACTGAATAAGGAGGGAAGACAGTATTCCTCTCTTAAACTGATCAAATTTGATTTCCTCAGCTTGCCACCATTCTTACTAGGGATGGGCGAACGCGGTTCGGGAGTTTGGAGTTCAGACTGAACTCGACCAGTTCGGTCGACCAAACCGAACTTCCGAACCGAACCGAATTTTCGAACTCGACTCTGTTCACCCATCCCTAAAAGATAATATTCCATTTAGTTCAATGGGGTTTGAATTTCTGAACTTTGTTCAGGAGTTCGGACCGAACTCGATTAGTTCGGTCGACCGAACCGAACTTCCAAACTGAACTTCCTAACCGAATTTCTAAACTCAGTTCTGTTCGCCCATCCCTAATTCTTACCATTTTGTTGTCTTGCAGATGGCTCCTGAAGTTGCCTGACTTTTCTCCCCCTTCTGCTGTATTTGTCCCATGTAGTCATAACAGTTTTTAGCTTTGACCAGTGTGTTGTTTGCTCTGTTTGAAGGAGACAAATCACTAGTTTCTTTGTTACAATATAGTAGTGGTGTTCTTTTTTCCCCTTTGTCTTTCCAGATGTTCCTAAACCATGCAAAAAGCATTCTTGTGAAAGAGTTTCCTTCTACTCAGATCAAGATGCTGCAAGAGCAGAATGCCAGCCTGCGGTCTGCTATTGCACAAATGAGAAGAGAAATGGAGGGCTTCAATGTTCAGACAATCCCCACTAAAGAGGAGACGCAGCACACACAACAGCCTGCCGTTGGCACTGATGCCTCTATAGTCACATTCACTCCTGGTAATAAAATTAAGTGGAATGAAAGAGTACTTTGTAGCAGCTGTGTATGCTCATTATACTTTCCTCTTTTCAGGTAGTGCTCTTAACTCAGAATTTCGTATTTCTGGCTTCCTTTACAGAAATAACAGTTAAAAACAAACAAAATGTTGAATCCAGGGACCTTCATTTCCCCATTGCCACCAATGAGGAAAATGCAGTGAACACAGATCTCTGATTGAAACGATGTCGAATAGTGCTTCAAAACATTTCCCTTTTCAGAATTATTTTAGTTTTGAAAATTCACATTTTTCAGAGAGGTGTTTGAAATTCTCTTCATTAAAGAGGAGCCCCAGAAAGAACACTTTGATTATAACAAATCAATGCATTCTAGGACAGTCTTGTACCAACTATTGTCGCTATTTCCAACATAACCCCAAGCGTATACATTTCTGAAAGAACCCATGTTGAGTTAAATTTTGCATATCTACTGAGAGATGACTCATTTATTTAGTGAAAGGTTTGGTCAAAATTATTCAGCTGATGTTGAGTTCAAGATAAATGAAAAATAGGTTTTCCTTTGGTAGAGTCCCTGTATTTCTTTGAACTTTGGCAGAAATAGGAAAGGAAGAAAATTAATTTTTATTATTGTTATTTATATAACACCAGCTGTATATTTATTTATTTTTAAAATGTTATTTATTACAAAATGTAATATCCCGCCCCTCCCGTACAGCGGCTCGGGACGGCTCACAATCACAATAAGCAATCACAATAAAACCTTTAAAAACAAAAAACATCAAAATAGGAGGACTAAAACCAAACCCCAAAACCAAACCCTATCCCTAAACCAAACCCTCCCACCCCACTGTATACATGGCACTGTACAATCAGTAGTTATAGACAGGTCCCTACCACCCCCCACCCCCCAAAGGGCTTACAATCTAAGACAAGGGAGGGGAAGACAAGGGAGAGCAAACATTGGGGAGAGACAGGTGTACATTCAGGAGGTTGAGAAGTTGCAGGTGCACGTGCCTCACTTAGTTAGAGGGAATTAGATTCTGAGAGGGGGAAGACACACAATTTCACTCATGAAGAGCTAGGGAATGCCTGATGGAAGAGGTAGGTTTTCAGGAGGGATATGAAAGTTGGGAGGGAGCAGAGGGAATCACAGGTAGGAAAACAATTACTTCTGATGTTTATATACCCTCACGGAATTTCCTTTTGAAGGAGATAGCTATGTGCAATAAACTGGTAGACTCATTGTGTCTATCCCACCCTAGAGCTATTGTAATTATGGTGGGAGACTTTAATGCCTGGTTGAAGGAAACGACTTCTGAATTTTTGATGAAAGTTTACACACTCAATTTTATATTCCATCTAGGTTTTCCAAAGATTGTGTTGTGAATAAGACTGGAGAAGAGCTGAGAGATCGTATGACAAAATTAGGGATGATAGTGTTGAGTGGTAGAGGGGATAAAGATCCAAAAGGACAGTATACTTATTGGGGTAAGAATGAACAGATTATGTGATAGACCCAAAGACAGCTGGGATCAGTTTTCTGATTTTTGAGATTAAAATTTGTCCAGAAAGTGACCATATGCCCTTAGTCGTGCATTTAAAGACACATCACCTGAGGGCAGAGAGTGGGTATTTTCAGACATGACGGGGCCAATTGACCCTGTCACGAAACCAATCCGTTGATCCCCCGCCGGGGTCACCGCGTCATGGCCCAACAGATGTGCCGGGGGCTCCCGGCGGGGAATCAGGGAGGGGGCGGGGCCATGCAGTGCAACGTGCGACTGCACGGCCCCACCCCCTCACGTTCCCCTGCCGCCCGCCCTCCGGGGAGACGGGCAGGCGCCGCGGCCAATGCGGCCACAGCGCCCGCCCAAATTGACCACAGGCCGGAATCCCTGGGGGGATTCCGGGCCGTGGCTGCCGTCCAGACGTGACGGCTCAGTTCATCGCGGCGGGGAATCGCCTTCACCACGCGATCACCGCTGGTTCGGCCGATCGCGTGGTGAATGTGATTCCCCACTGTGATTGACCGTGGTGAACATCTGGGGGGGAACGGATCAGACGTTACGTGGTCACAACCACCACAGGGAATTGACTGTGATCTCGTAATGTCTGAAAATACCCCATGGTTAATCCATGCTTGCAGATGGACCCTAAGGATTAATCGCAGGCTAGTCTGGTAAGCTAGAGGACTAGATGGTCTACTAATCTGGCAGTAAAGGCTTTTTAATTGATGTGGGACCCAGATATGACGATAATAAAGTTAGATAACCATTCTGGGGAAGGTTGAGGGTGAATGCCTGTGAGACTAATCAGGCATCACCATTAGGAACATCCTGGAACTGTTCAATAGACAGATCACCTCTAAATACCAGACCCAAACTCTGTACTTTATTTGGCCAAATTTTAACAATAGAATTTACTGTCATACGAGGCCTTACACTTGTTTCTTCTAATCATTATTGCACTGCACCAGCACTTGATCTAGATCTCACACTCCAAGGCTGCAAACCCAAAGATCTGGCTCAACTTTTAGCTGGGGGGCTGGTACAAGGGATTGTGGGAAGAGTAGGACATCTCTGTTGTTGCCCTGTGTCCCCCTCAGTCTGCCCCCCATTTCCCTTGGCAGAACTGCCACCAGTGAAGGAATCTTGGTTCAATGTTTGGCCATGCAGGGGAACATTGTGCCTCATCATCCCCAGTGAAGCGATATGGTGCCCACAGTACAGCCTCACTGCTGCTTCTCCCCCTCCCCCCCATCTCATTTCAATGTGCCGCTGCCAAAGTCATCCACCTTGACCATCATTTTAACCATGTTCAGCCCTCCTCTCCACCCTATACTGGCTCCCTTTCAGCACAGGTCAGAGGAATCCAGCTCCTGGTCTTCACCTTCAAGGCTCTTTATGGCCTTGTTCCCTCCATATTGCTCCGCTCTTGTATCCCACCACACTCCTGCCCGGGAGCTTTGCTCCTCCTCTGCCCCCACCCTCGCCTGCTCGTCACCCCCTTGCTCCTCTAAACATCTTTCCCCCTTCTCTCTTGCTGCCCCTCATGCTTGAAAATCCCTCCTTGGACATGTTCGCTCTGACATTATCCATCATTATTTCCTCCTCATTCCTTGCCCTGGGAGGAATTCCTAAAAATTGGTTTCCATTCCTCACAACTTGTTCGCTGAACTTAATTCTTCACTAAGATGCTTCCTCCTTTGAGTCCAAGCAAAGGTCCTTCGTGTCACTATGTTCTGATTTCTATCCCCCAAGCTCCTCCTAGTATCAGGGCCATCCCCGGATTCCTGTTCTAATTTGTGATCCAAATTTCTGTTGATGTCCTCTATTACTTGACTGGCAGTATCTTCCTCAACAATTTCACTTCTAACGGGGAGTTCCAAAACTCCCCTGTGTTCTAATATTCCCTGGTTTCTTGGGCTTAATCAGGACCTGGCCAACCAATGAATCATTAGGAAATTGGTCTGTTGTCTGCTTTTTTACTAATTCCCTACCTTCTGCCTGTGCAACCGTTAAGGGAGTACAGCCCCATAACTCTTCAGTCTGACTTTCAGCATCCCTCATTTCTATTGGTGGTGCTGGGAGGGAAGGGATGTTTGCTTCTTGGATTCATTTGGCCCTTTGATCCCCTGCAGGTGTGGCTTTTGTCTGCCCCCACCCAGAGGTATGTTAGAAAAGGGGGCAGTAGCCCCGAAGGCAGTGGCCTTTGGGTGACAGCAGAAGGGTGTTAGTTTCTTGGCGACCCGTTTGCATCACAGAGGCAGTGGAGGCGGCATGCTGCTCCAGAAGAACCCCACTTCTTTAGTCTTGTGGAGTTGTGTTATTGTACCTGTCTGATTATTCTAGTAGAGTAGAGATACTGTTTAAGATTCATATTTATAGGTGTTTACCTTGCTAACAGTGTTTTGAATAGGAGCAAGATTTTTATTTTTTTTTATTTGCTTTTTTTAAAATTATTTCTAATGATACCATTTAATATTTTTGTTTATAGATGTTTGTTTTGTATGCAGCAGTGCTCTACTTAGAAGGTGATGGTGAGTGGAGAGCTGCAGGAGAGTGGCCATCACAGGGACTAAGTGCTGTCACTGTGTATGCCCAACAAAGGTTGAGGCTCTTTTTTCTTTTCTTCCCCCCAGAGTTCAGCACTAACCTTGAAAAGAGCTCTAAATTATTTTTTATTAATCTATTTTGTTTGTTGACTTTGTCATTGCCATTGTAAGATCTGTTAAAGAGTAAGGCACTTTTAAGAGTTACATACTACCACTGCGAGCTTTTTAAAGCTCCGTCTGCAAGGTATCCTTTTATTGGAGGACTTAAACGCATAGCATCAAGTTTCATGAGGATTAAGGCCTTAGGGGCCTGTTGGAACTAAGATCCAGTCACTGCGAACATACAGTAGTATTCCAGCATTACTGATTTGTTACTGCAAAACTTAGAAGTATTGCTGCCTTTCAACCCTGCTGTTTGCTGCTAAGGGAGTGAGCTGTTTTGGTGTCCACTCCCCTCCACTGCAAGGAACTTTCTTCCAAGGCTGTGTGTTTCAGGAGCTGTAAATGGTGAGCCTGAGAACTGTCAGCTGGTGAGGGGCAGAAAGCTATATTAGATCAGAGCCCTGCGGCTCTCTTTGGAGAGGATTGAGGAGAGATTGGATGCAGTACTGAAGCTCCTAGGATTATTAGAGAACTAATAAAATGTGACCTGAACTATTATTGATTAAGAGTGCAAACAATTGTATTTTGTTTTTAAATAAATAGATAAATAAATAAATTTGTTAGTCACTTTGAAGTAGATCCAGGTGCAGCAGCAGAGAATTTACAGGGCGGGACTGTGATCTTGGGCACCCCACCCACTTCCCCTGTGGGCCACTTTGAAAACTGGCAGCTGTGGCTGACGCTGCAGACACGAACTGTGTGGCTAACGGTCATTCAAACAAGGGTGCGCCCTTGTGCAAGGCCCAGGAGTGATGGGAGGCTGTGTTAGTGGAACTAATTTGGTTTGTAGATATATTTTGGATTTAAAGCCCCTATAATCTCCTGATTCTTTCTTGCAGTTCTATGGGGTGTACCAATTTAGTGTATTATATAGTTATTATTTTTCTGCATTATGGTGACTACTAGGAGCCAGGGGGAAAAATCTAGTACATTCTCTGAAGACAAGAGAACCTACCGACAGTTGGCTTTGCCTGACTGTTGGTTAAGAAAGAATAGTCAAACAAAAATGCAGCCAAAGTCACTGGAAATCTGCAGAGCTCCCCAATTCAAGCTAGTCCAGGAGTATTATTCAAAATGTCTAACATAGTAGGGATACAAGAAGGACTCAACCTGATAGAGGTAGCTGGAGAAGTGACGGGGGATTCTCAGGAGCAGCCTTCCCCTGGACAATTAATTGGGGACCAGAGTGTCCAGAAGATATAGGAGAAGGACAAAGGGAGGAAAGGACGTTGAGCTTAGGTGCCGCTAATAATTGATCATGTGTTAGATTGTAAGCCACAGGCAGAGACCGCGTCTATTTCTATGTTCTGTACAGCGCCAGGCACATGGCTGGCGCTTTATAAATGTTTATAATAATGATAATAATGGGAAGAGGCAGAGGATATTATATTTAGACCCAATGTACACTCCTCAATGACTTCCCCACTTGACTTCATGGGGGCCATAGCTCAAGTGGTAAGAGTGCGTGCTCTGCACGTATAAGATCCCAAGTTCGATCCCCAGCATCTCCACTTCAGGATCCCTGGAAGCATGCCTGGGGGAGGCCTCTGCTGGGGGCTTGGAGGGGTCTCAGGTAGCACACCAGGATGGCCTCTGCCAGAGACCCTGGAAGAGCCAGTTTTGGACCCAAATTTGAAACCCCTGCTGCCGTGTCAGGTTGTGACAATACTGGGCTAAGATGGACCATTGGCCTGACTCAGTTTGGCTTTTTAGTTTTAACCTGAGGAAGTCAAAAAATGGGGGGACTTTTGTTTGTTGATGGGGCAGATGGCTGCTGAATTTCTCAATCATATAGCTGATTTAAAAGTAGTCATGGACAAAGTATAAGAGATGGTTGTAGAGAAAATGCAGAAGAGGAAAATAGAAATGAGGGATGCTGAAAGTCCATTTCATGTCAATTACCCTCTGGCCTCACTCTGTACTTTTGCCTCCCTATGAAAAGTTTGCAACTTTTCACTCCATACTTTTCACTCAGTATGAAAAGTTGCAGACTATTCATATGGAGTGAAAAGTATGCAGTTAGGCAAGAGGGTAATTGGCATGAAACAGACTAGAGGTGCCTCTTGCTGGCTTTCTGAGTCAAGTGGGTAATTGACATGAAATTGACTAGAGCTTAAAGTCTTTGTTGCAGAGCTGGCTCCTGATAAAGTTAAGTGATTCTAAAAAGCAGAGTCATGTAACTTTCCTTATGCTGTTTTTTCTACCACCACAAATGGCAGTCAGCGGCTGCTCGACTGTGAATGTGCCAGACAGCAGAACTGATTTTTTAATCTTTAATAACTCGGTTTTACTTCACCAGTCATTATTACACTACACCAGCACATGATCTAGATCACAAGCTCCAACGCTGTGAAATGTGGGAGCTCAACACATCATGGGGGAGGAGATATTGATGATTCAAAATAGTCAGGATGCTGTGCATTTTGACCACAACCAATTAACTTTTAAACAGTTATAACTTTTGATTTTCTGTTGGATCTTCTTCAAACTTTGCACATATGACAGTCCCCACAAATATAAGCCATGGATAAATTTTTAGAACTGTAGCTCAAGCTGTTTCAGCAGTCCCCTGTTTATAATGAAGAACAGTTCTGCCTTTAAATTTTTTGCAGCTATTGCTGCAAGAAAATATAAACAGAATAAATAGCCTTAGAATTATGTCCCTGAGCTGAAAAACACTTTACAAATGGAGATTAATGCACAAAAATATGCTTCTTTTACCATTCATGTCACTGAAATTGTGGACATGGGGTGATTTCAGATGTAAAGGGGCCCGTTGGCCCCGTACCGAAATCACCCTAGTCATTCCCCACCAGGGTCACCCCGTCATGCTGCAACAGACGTGCCGGGGGGATCCCGGCGGGGAATCTGGGAGGGGGCGGGGCTGCGCGGTGCAATGTGCGGCCGCACGGCCTCCGGTTCCCCCGCTTCGGCTGCTCACGTGTCGAATGCAATCCCCAGCCGTGGTAACATCTGTGGGGAAACATCCGTTTCCCCCTACAGACGTGACGCTATCACAGCCACCACACGGAATTGAGCGTGGTTCACTGTGATATCGTCACGTCTGAAATCACCCATGGTAAGGAACCTGAGTAGTTTTAGATGAAACACATGAATTTCTGTCAATTTTAGATGAGTTTTCTATCTGCAATTCTAATGCCCAATATTTCTTCTTTAGCTTTCTTATTCTCCTTTCAAGGATTGAACATAAACTATAAACATTTAAAAAACCAACTGAAAAGTTCTTCCTGTCTCTGACCATCACCTCGCTTCGTTTCATCTCTCCCACTCACCCCCTCCTGCTTCCACAATCTCTTTCTCTTTTTTTGACCTTCAATCCATTGACCATCTCAACTTTGCCTCCTCCCTTTCCCCCAACTCTCATCTGTCTCCTCTGCTACCTGCCTGAACTCTTCAACTCATTCCTTTCTTCCACCCGTGACTCCCCTCTCGTGCCATCCTATCCATCAGATAAACCCCTGTCCTTGGCTCACTCCTACCATCTGCTGTCTCCAATTCTGCTCTTGAGCCATCTAGCTCCTCTCGTGGAAGTCTCATGAGTTTGCTGACTTCCTCCACGTTAAGTTTGCGCTTTCTGCATTTAGCGATGCCCTTTCCCTGTTTCACTACTACTCTACATTAATCAAATCTCACTACTGCAACCCCTGCCATCTCTTCTCAACATTTGCTTCCCTTCTGAAGCCTCCCTGTCCTCACCCCTGCCCTGCCCCCACACCTTGCTGTCCGCATAGGATCTTCTCTCCTTCTTCAGTGACAAGATTGATAAACTCTACCTTGCTATTGCTTCTCAACCCTCTCCCTCCCCCACTTCCTTCCCTGCTGTTTCCCCTCCTGCCTCTCTTTTTCTTCTTCCCAGCTTCTCTTAATGTCACATCCCTCCTCTCTTCATCCAATTCCACCCCCATTTGCCTCCATGTCCCCATCCCCTCTCACCTCCTAATGGTGATTGCCCCCACTGCTGCACCTTCGACACAATTTTTTCAAGCTGCCATAACTCTCTCCTTTTGCACAGAATTGCATTGTGTACAACCGATTAAGTTGTCTACAGTTCATTGTCAACAGTTCATTGTATAACATGTATACAATTTTTATACGTGTACACGAGAGTTAAGGCAATTTGAAAAAAAGGTTTGTTGTTGAATTATGATAATAAAGAAATGATCAATAAAGAAATAATGTGATAGTTTAATTAGTGATAAATAAAAGTATGTATGGTAAGGAATTAAGCATATATATTATGTTAATGTTGATGGTAAATTATGGAATATAGATAGAAAATCTGGAAATAATTTCCATGATATTTGGCATTTAATTTTTGTTATAATGTATGTTAAATGTTTTTTTAACTGGAATTGTAATTCATTTTCATGTGTTTTGGCGTTTAAGTTGGGGGGAAATGTATTTTGTGAAATGGTTTTGAAAAAGAAATTTTTTTGTTTTGGAAACAGTTCTGCCTTTAACAGTTTTTTTAACTGTAATGTTTTTTGTTTTAGAATATTTGATATTACAGCTGGAATGCAAATGACAAGGACCCAAGAATATTTTCTTCAAAATAACATGTTTTAAACAAATATATTGTTAGATGGATGCTCGTGAAATGTCCTCATGAGCAGTAACTGTTTCTAGAAGTACTCCTGCTAGCTGGCAGAGTTAAATGAATATTCACATAGTCCCCCATTCTTGGCTAAGTTACTTCTGTTAAATAGGCCCCCTTGAGTTTGCTTACAATAAAATAGAATTTGTTTACCAAAATAACATTCCTATATTTTAATTAAACCAACTCTTGTTAGATTATTTCTTGTGAATTCTCAGAACAGGGAGTTCTTGATAGAACAGGGGGTTCTTGATATGGGTTTTGAGGTTTGTGTTGGTTTTTGCTTTACAGTACTCTTTTTCCTTTCAGGAGCATTGTGTGCAGATGCAGTTTTGATTGGGCCCACTTTGAAAAAGCTGGATGTCAGAGCAGCTCACGTGGTACCAGAGGACAAACAAATGGTATGAAGAATCCAGAGCAACTTAAATAATAATAAATTGCTTTTGGATAACAATTTATTATTATTTGCTCAGAATGCTTCACAATGTTAGAATACACAACCACCATAGAATACGTATAAAATCCCCTTAAAACCACTTTTAAAAGAGTAAGGAAAAAGGAGAGGTTAAAACACATAAAGGGATCCAGCAGTGGATCCTGTAAAAGCACCTGAAGAACAAACACATTTTCAGATGCTTTTTGGAGGTGAGGAAGGAGGAACTGAGATGAGCATGTGAAGGGAGCAAACTTCCACCCTGAAGAGCCTGCCACAGCAAAGGCCCGATCATTTGCTGACTGCAGGCATGATGTCAAACTCCCCAAACAGCAGGTGGCATCTGAATGCAGGTTGCCAGTGGAGTAAGATTCTAGGAGGAAGTCTTGAATATAGCCAGGGTCTATATCATTTACAGCCTTAAAAAATTAGCAGTGCAATTTTAAATTCATTCTGTCACTCTACAGGCAGCCAGTGCAAAGAATGTAGAGCAGGTGTAATATGATCACAGCTGCTCTTCAAAACACATCCAGTACCTGAGTTTTCATGGAAAGGGAGTGGTTGAAAACAATGCTCAGGTTCTTTACCTGGCCCACTACCTTTACCTGAACCCCTGCAACATGCAGAGCCCTGAGGGAGGCGAGGGCATTCCCATATCAGCTGCCCCTCCCTGCTAGCATCACTTCAGTCTCCTCTGGATTGAGCACAGGGTAGCTTTGATGCATTCAGCTGGTCATATCATTCGGACATTCCACCAGGACAGGCAAGCTTACAGGGCTCAAGGGGTAAGAGTCCCTTGTTGCGTATATCAACATACTGATGGTACTCAACCACGTTCATAGTCATGGCGTTCTTGAAGGGTTGCATGTATATATTGAACAACATGGGCAACAAGATATAACCTTGGGGACGCCACATTTCAAATCTCAAGAATGATGCGTAACCGTCCATCTCCACCAACTGACTCTACTCTTGCAGGTATGACTCAAACTACTTACCGGCAGCTCCCATCACACCAGCAACATCCCTCAGCTGCTGAAGCAGCAGCCCATGGTCAGTTGTATCTGCAACTGCAAGGCTGCTGCAAGGCAAGGCATAACCAAGGTGGCCAGCTGTCCTCTATCTAAAAATCAGCAGATCATTCATGACCCTGACAAGAGCAGTCTGTATCCCATAGGAAGGCCAAAACTCAGACTGAATGTTCCCAAAATGTTATTGGCATCCAAATGTTGCAGCAACTGCACCTCCACAACCTTCTCAGTCACTGTGGTGGTGGTGGTGGTGACCCAGAATCTTTAGGGTACCAGTGGGATCTTGGGGAATTTAGCTCATCCCATCTGCACACGCTAGCCCTTTATGCAGAAGGTACTGAAGGTGGTTCTCTCTATAAATGTCCAACAGAGTCTGGTCCTGGGTAAGTAGTATCCCTTTCCTCAAGTACCCACAAGATAGAAGAGGGTTCCTGGCTTCCAGCCTCCCCTCAAGCCAGGCCTGTCACCACCAGTAGTGTAAGTCCTTATAGTTCATGTAGGGTAAGAGCCTGTTGTAAGTCTTAAGACCCTCTGGGTCAGTAAAGAATGGATAACACTTAGCAGAGACTCCTCTGGATCCTCCTGAAGGCAGCTCACTCCCATCCAGTTAAAACAGACCTCTGAATGCAGCATGCTGTCCTGAGTGAAGGAGAGTGCTCCTGCAGAAAGCTCCTACTCCTATGGCCACCCTCCTTAGACTAAACCTGGGGTTTATATTTCCCCCAAGCATACTGAGGCACCCTGAGATCTCCCCATTGAACATGCCCAAAGTCTTTGACTGCAGTCAACCAGTCTTAGCCTAAGACTGCACTCCGTCCACTACCTAGTAGAGGAAGCTCCAGTGCTACACCATTCACCCTGTTTGTCTTAGCCTGAGACTTTGCTAAAAATATAAGGTTAGAGACCAGGTGGTAATTGACAAGCACTCCAGCATCAAGAGATTTTTAAAATTATTATTATTATAATTTTAAAAGGGAGAGAAGCTCCACGCACTTAAGACAGGACAGGGTCCAGGGTGACAGGGTCCACAGAAGTAATGCAGGGTCAGGTCCAGATAAGTTGTGTAGGATAGTTCATGCAGGGTCTATGTCCAGGAATTCAGGGTATCAAAGTAACGGACTGGTACAGAGGCAAAGCAGGCAAGATGCATGGATGAAGCAGGCAGGACAGATGGACTCTCAGGGTTGACAGACATGCAGGACCAGAAGGACCAGCTTCTGGGCAAGGGGATCAGAGTCCAAACAGAGCCAGTCCAAAACTCACAAAAGACCCAGGAGGGGGGTGGAGCAAGCAATGCTGGTCCAAAAGATACATGGAGACAAGGGGAAAAGACACACAGGAATGTGAGACAGGAACAGATGATCTGCCCAGCTTCCTGTGGCTTTAGACTGGCCTTATTAATATTTATTTATTTATTTAAATGTTGCTAACAACATATAATGGCTTTATATATATATATATATATATATATATATATATATATATATATATATATATATATATATATATAGCCTAACAACATATAAAGGCTTATATAAAGGTTAGCAGCCAACCAGGAAGGTGGGGGCATGGAGCAAGGCTGAGAGTGTGTGTGTGTGGCCTGACCAGTGCTGGGGAGACCCTGGGCGATGGCCCTGGCCTGAATGCCTCCATGGTGCTGAAGCACCAGCTGCCGTGCTCTAGTCCCCAAGGGTCCCAAGATGCAGGGCAGCCTACAAATCATAAAAACATTAAAATACAAAAAACTCAAAACACCCCACAAACCCACCCAATACCAGCACCCCATTCCTCAACCCCCATACCATCCCAGTCCTCAATTTATCCCCATCCACCAAATGCCTTTTCAAATAAAAAAGTCTTACACCGCCTCCAGAAGACACTCAGGCCTGGGCTCAAAATGAACCTCCAGGGGAAGGGAATTCCAAAGCATCAGGGCAGCAACCAAGAATACCTCCCTGCGAGCCCTTGTGGTACAAACAAGACTGACCGATGGTACCCACAGGGAAACACTTCCATCCGATTCCAGGGACCATAGTGGAGCATGGAAGGACAGATGGTCTTTCAGATATGTGGGGCCCAGACCATTTAGGGCTTTAAAGGTCAAAATCAGCACCTTGAATTGTGCCCCAAAAGCTATAGGGAGCCAGTGCAGACTTTGGAGCACCGGTGTGATGTGCTCCTGGTGCCTCGTGTCCGAAAGGAGGCAAGTCACTGCATTCTGCACCAGCTGCAGCTTCCTAACAGTCAACAAGGGCAGCCCCATATAGAGCGCATTGCTGTAATCTAGCCTCAAGGTGATGAAAGCATGGGTGACAGTGGCCGAATCCAAATCAGAAAGAAAAGGCCGCAGCCTCCTCACCAGATGGAGTTGGTGAAAAGCACTTCTGGCCATCACTGCAACCTGACAATCCAGGAGCAGAAGGGGATCCAGCAGCACTCCAAGGCTGAAAATCTGGTGGACCCATCAATAAGAGCAGTCCCAATCCCCTCCAGGTCACTCAGCCAGTCAACCATCACCACCTCAGTCTTGTCTGGATTCAGGTGTGTGTGGATCCATTCTTGTTGTACACACCTCACTGTAATTAACTTTTCCACTTCCCCCAGTGGTGTTTGCAGTTTGGGCTCTGATCAAAATGGAATTTACATCTTTCACTACATCAACAATGAAAGCATAAATTATGGGTGCCAATATGGTCCTACTTGAAAGTTTTACCATTTGATTATCATTTCTTTTTTGCCAACCAGTTTCATGTTGATTTTATCCAGAGTCCAGCCACACATACCTTATACCATTGCTCTCCCTTCCAGAATTCAGTGATCAAGGGGCTTCAGAAGACGATTGCACAGCTGAGACAACAGTTATCTGGTATGGGAGCAGGTGATGGGCCCCATCAATGCGTGGGCTACTCTGCACAGGTAATATATGGTAAACTGAAGGAAGCTGTGAGAAAGATCTGCAGCCTAAGTCAAGAGAAGCAGCAGCTAATTGAAATGGGAAACAGACTCCGAGCAGAACTTGGAATAGTGTCAAAGGAAGGTAAATCTATTCTGTAGAAGGATTTTGTTTTATATGTGAAGATGCCGACATAAAACATGACAGAAAAATTGTGTCACTTGCTCCCTCTCGGCGGTGGAGACCTTTGGGAAAGGGGCAGTTGCTGTGTTGGTCCCAATATAGGAGAAGACAACAATGGGTATCTTTAGACAGATCAGCAACTGGTCACTCCCAGACCTGCTCCGGGGGTGGCCAGCCCCGCATCCAGCCCTGTGCCAGGCTTACACAGACCCAGAAGCTGCTGCCGTCTACCGCATGGTGCTCCCCCTCCGACACATCATAGAACTGTGGGCAGACTGCCCGATGCTCTATGCTGCCTCCTGCAACTCTATGGCTGTCACCAGGGCCCCTCTGAGTGCCAGGGGGCACTCCAGGGTCACACAGGGAACTAGCATGATGCTGGGACACTAATGTCTTATAGTTCTTAAACGTCTTATAGTTCTTAAACACTATAGGGTGTCCCGATAGGGTTGAATGTTCTTGGCCTCCAGCCACCCCTATACCCAGGCCAATAGCACCAGTAGTGCAGAGAGGGATTTCCAGCCTTCTGCTGCACTAACCCTGTTAGGTTCAAGATGTTCCTTGGGCCAAACAAGGATTGTCCCACCTTAGGGTTGCCATGCAGTCCAAGTCCCACATCAGTCCAACAGATGATAGGGCAAGACTCGCAGTGAGGGGGAGGGGACGCAAGGCGAGGACAGGTCCCTGACCCCTTAAGTCTTCTGGATCCTCTCAAGGAGAAAGGAAAGCCCTCCAGGGAGCTCCTCCTACAGCCTCCTAGCTCCAACTGAGGGCTTGGCTTATACAGTCCCAGAGTGCCTCAGGGCACTCTCCAATTGTCTCCTGGGTGGCTGTCTATCTTAAGCCCCGCCCAAACAGCCATCTTAGGTCTACTGGTAATTTTGTGTGTCCCTTAGCGACAGTAGCCATGCAAGACCTTAAAGGGACATAGCTTCTTGCAGGTTCCCTGTTACAGTTCCCCAACAAGACAGGATGACCAGGAGGGAGTCCCGCAAACAAAAAGCAAAAGGAAAACAAAAAGTGTACCCTGCCAGGAATCACCACAGCACCCAGCCCTGGGACACTAAAAAGGACTTCTGCCATACCAAGAAGAGCATGAACCCTAAAAAGTCCTCCCAGGGCTCACAGAAAACAAAAGAACAACACAGTACAATTCCATAAGAAGTCCAAAACCCACACGCAGTGCACTGCTTGCTCTGTGTGTGTGTATGGTTTTTGGATTTTTTGGTGTTTTTTTTAAAGTCCCAACAGTTCATTTCTTCCCCTTATTCCATCCCTGTGACTATGAAGTCACTGGCAGTATCACTTGGGGAGTAGTTCATGCTATAGCTCATGCTAAGCACTCACAATGATCCTTTTCTAGCCAATATGGGGCTCCTGCAGTTCATTGACAGACCATTCATTTATAATCCTTGGGTAAGGTCCATCATAAAATAGTCCACATCACAATAATCAGAACCATAGATGTTCGAGACTGGTGGTGCCCAGGGTTGTGGCAGCATAGAGGGACAATGATTAAAGAATCCCCACACTGGATCACTAGCAGTCTTTGGGATAACTATAATTCCCACTACCCCAGGCTGAGATTCTGTGTCCTTTATCTGGTCCATCACTATAGAACTATCCTTCAGTTCACTAGTCTGAACACCCAGGTCTTGGCATAAGGGGTTGCCTAACTACCGATGTCCCTGAACTGGAAAGTTAGACACTCAGCTTGACACTCTGCCTTTGCATCTTGAATTAGTTTTTGTATGCCTTTATGCAACCCTATTATAATCCTGACAGCTACGGGGTTTGTAGTCTCTTAAGCCGCCCTGAGCCTTTGGAGATAGGAGAGAATATAAATAAATAATATCAAAATAAGTAAATAAATAACTGAGGCGGTTTGAACCCCTTTTTCCATTCCTCCCCAAGGTGGAGACATGGCTTCTACACTAGTAGAATCTGGGTGCTTTTCACCTGGGTCCTCTCCTTTTCCCTTTCTTTGGGGGACACGGAAAACCTGGTTCGCTGAACCATTCCTGACTCACTCTGGATGGTAGCAGGGAATTTGGGGTCCTGCCTCACCCACCTTGGTGCAAACCTGTCAACTCCAGGTCCCTTATCTTCCCTATCATGTATTTGTTCCCTTTTTATATTCCTCCCCTTTTCCCGCAATTCCTGGTCACAATTCCTGGTCAAAAGCACCCAAATCCCTTCCTAGAAGGAGATTAGGAACCACCCCTGCCCAAAAGAAATAGGCTTAGCCCTGGATTTGGAGGAGAATCCAAGTAATAGGACATTTTTTCCGATCCCCATATATACATGGATACATACACTGTAGTTGTATCTTTTCCCCAGGACTTATTCCTCTTGGATCAGGGTTTGATTCAATCCTGAATCTAACAGGGCTACAATTGATGTGCCCTCAATACACGCCCATCGGGTATAGTGACTGGGAATTGCCATCAGGCTGCTAGAACATACAAGACCTGGGCATGATCAGTTTCCATTAGGGGGTAATGCCTTTGTATCTGCCCCAGTTTCCCACAACAGAAACACTCCTACTCGCTCCTCTGCAGTCTGTCTAGGAGGTTCGGATTCCTCCTATTCCCTAGGTGGTAATGTCTGGTTAAGGGAACAGAAGCTTGGGATCTATCCTTTTTCATGGACCCATTTCCCTTGGAGTAAGTGTTGCCACTGGGTTTGGAGGCTGCCTTTACCCTCTTATATGTTAGCCTATTTTTCATCCTGTTTGCCTGGACTTAGGGAAAGTAGAAGTATTTCCTTACCTTCCTCCAACAGTTGGTATCCTTTCTGTTGCCAGGTATGTTTCAGTGGCCTCCTCTAAATCATCAGGCTGTTTTCTCCTGACCCACACCTGGAAGAATAAACAGGAACTGCTCTAGGGCAGCCTGCTCTATTATTTGATCTTTATTCTTTTCCCTAGGATTGAGCCATCTTTTGGCCAAGTCATGTAGTTCTACAGTGAGAACTCTGAGTTTTTCCTCTCTATTAAACCTGAAATTACAGAAAAGGGCCCTATCGGCGACTTCGGATATCCTATAAAGCTATAAAATGGCCTTCTTACAACATCATAGGGTATTTTCAGACATTATGAGATCACGCTCAACCACAGTCAGTTCCCTGTGGTGGGGAATGGTCCCGTAACGTCTGTTGGGGAACCGGAAGTTCCCCCCCCAGATGTTTACCATGCTCAATCCTCGCTGGGAATCACATTCACCACGCGATCGGCTGACTCCGCGGGGCCAGCGCTGATCGCATGGTGAAGGTGATTCCCGGCAGGGATGAAGTGGCCCATCATGTCTGGATGGGAATCACGGCCCAGAATCCCCACGGAGATTCTGGCCCATGGTCACTTCAGGCGGGCGCTGCGACCACATTGGCCACGGCGCCCACTCATCTCCCCAGAGGGTGGGTGGCGAGGAAGCATGGAGGGGGCAGGGCCATGTAGCCACACGTTGCACCACGCGGCCCCGCCCCCTCCCTGATTCCCCACCGGGATCCCCCAGCATGTCTGTTGACCGTGCCAGAGTGATCCCGGTGGGGAATCTCAGGGTTGTTTCCGTGACGGGGCGAAGGCGCCCCGTCACGTCTGAAAACACCCATAGTCAGATGCATCCTGATCCCTAAAGATCTATAAGCTGTCTGGGCTTCCCCTGATAAAAAGGGGGCAGATCCCTACAGATCTATAAGCTGCCTGGACTTCCCCTGATAAAAAGGGGGTCAATCTTACACACCAGGCGCATCTGAGCTACTAAGCAGCAGTAGCTACTCATTCAAAAGTTATTAGATATGCCTCAGGCTCATTGTCTCTGGTCATTTTAGAAAATGTCAACATTGGCAAGACTTGGTATGAGGAGCCCTTTTCAGTCCTTTGCTGTGGTGACACTACTACACCAATGTTTGTAATAAGTAATAACTGTTCCTGTTGGGTTTGAGCCAACTGCTGTTGGTGTACTAACACCTCCCAGGACGCTTTCTGCTACTGCATATATTCAAGGAGGTTTTGCTGTTGTCAGGCCATATGGCCAACAGATCCTTCACAGTGGGCTCTGACTCTACTGACATGGTTGTCATCACCTCCCGCTGGCTAGAACCTCACAAAAGTCAACTGACTCACTATATGGAATAAACAATTGAGGCACTGCCAATAGTGGCCACTAGGGAACACTATGTCTGCATTCTCAGCCACTCAGGTCACTGGGGCCCCTCTAGATGCCAGGGGATGTTCCAGAGTCACATGTGGAATTAGCGTGACCCTGGGGGATGAAAATCATATAGTTCTTAAACACACAGGGTAAATGTTGTTGATACAACTCTCAGCCCCAGTAGGGTTTGAATTCCTGGTATGGTTGCCATATTCCAGTTCCCCAAATTTGGGCAGCATAATTTGCATATTATGCATATTTTTTGCTAATTGTGCAAACCAAGCATTGTCTACCAGTTGCTTTGCGTCTGCTCCTGGCAACTACCACAAAATGTTGGGGAAGGATCAGACGAAACATCTTTTTATCTGGCCATTTGCTCATGCCCAGAATGAGTGGTCTCCTCAGACAACAGCAAAGCTTGTTGGGGAAAGATGTGGCAAATTGCTGTGTCCTACTGTTGCTCCAGCAGACAGTGGCTCTGCATCTGCTCAGTTAATGTGCAACTAGAAGTTCCAAGTATTTATTTATTTATTTATTTACAGTATTTATATACCACCCCCTCCTGCCCAATGACAGCTCGGGGTGGTGCATAGCATATAAAATACAAAACAATATAATATCAAGTATTACTTAAAACCATACAAACAAAAGACGCCTGAGAAAAAGATCAAAACCCCTACCCCACAAAAAGAAGAAAAAAAAAACCAAAAACACCCACTACCCATCCCCCTCAGCAAGTATGGAGGGAGGGGAGGTCCTTGTTTTTCTCCCAAGTCTGGAACCTTTGATAGTTGAATACTAAAAACACTGTACCTTAGCTTGTAGAGTTTAACCTCGATTAGAAGAAAATGGAAAGCCCTCATAGGGTAATTTCAGACCTTACGAGATCACAGTCAACCACACCGAATCACACACAAACCCCCAGCGTGGCCAATGAGCCATGAACGTCTGTTTGGCAGCATCCAGATGTTCACCTCCATCGATCACCAGTAAGGGCCAAAACCAACCATGGTTCTGGAGCTTGGGATGGGACCACCTCCAGAACTGTGGTCAATGCAATCCCCACTGGAAACCGGCCAAAAGTAACATCAGAACGGCAACCACCAGACATGATCACACACAACAATCCCCAGCCATGGTGAATGCATGCAGCGTCACTGCCAGGCAATGACCAACAAACAGAATAAGGAGGGATATTTAAAGGGCACAGCACCGGGGCAATGCGGATGCCAAACAACAAACAGGAAGGGAAAGGAGAGACACTGCAATGGAGCAAGAGCAGCAGCACCTGCAGGGTCCACAGCAAGCCACCCCACAGGGGAACACCGAACAGAGGGCAGAGGCCCCCCGCAAATGGGTAAGGAGACCACAACAGGTGGGGGGATGGACAGGAGACAGACAGGCATGGAGGGAGGGCGGGAGGTGGGGGCCAGAACATAAAGAGCACAGTAAATTATTATTATTATTATTATTATTAAACATTTATAAAGCGCCAGTAACAACCTGGCGCTGTACAGAACATATAATCAGCTGCGGTCCCTACCTGTGGCTTACAATCTAAAAGACAAGGAGGGGGAGACAAGGAGAGGGGACAGCGGGAGAGACATGGGAGAAGACAAACAAACATTCAGGCGGATGCGAAGTCTCAGGTGCGTGTACTTGGCTTGGTTACAAGGTGGTCGGTAGCAGCAGTCAGCAGGGGAGGGCTGACAGTAAGAGCAAGGGGAAAGACTAGAGGGCATTGGGAAAGGCAGCATGGAAAAGGTGGGTCTTGAGGAGGGATTTGAAGGAGCGGAGGGAGGAGGCAAGGCGGACGTCGGCAGGGAGGGAGTTCCAGGCATGCGGGGCAGCGAGGGAGAAGGGATGAAGGCGGTTGGGCGAGCAGGAGAAGCGAGGGAGAGCGAGGGAGGGGACAGCGGAAGAGCGGAGGGCGCGCGCAGGAGCACGTAGGGCGATTAGGTCCGAGAGGTAAGGGGGAGCTTGGTCATGGAGCGATTTGAATGTGAAAACCAGGAGTTTGAACAGGATACGTTCAGGAAGGGGGAGCCAGTGAAGGGAGAGGAGGAGAGGCGTTACATGGTCGAAGCGACGGGCAGAGTGAATGACCTTGGCGGCAGAGTTTTGGATCGCCACAAGGGGGGACAGGTGGGAGCGAGGGAGGCCAGCAAGGAGGAGGTTGCAGTAGTCGAGGCGAGAGATAACCATGGCATGAACAAGGATTTTGGCCAAGGAGACAGATAGAAAGGGGCGAATGCGGGCAATGTTGAGGAGAGCGAATCGGCAGGATTTGGCCACAGAGTCAATGTAAGGTTTAAAGGAGAGGTGCGTGTCAAAAATGAAGCCCAAGCTGCGGGCACGGAGAACAGGACGGATGGTGACCCCATCAATGCAGACGGTCAGGTCGGAGGGAGAGGAGGGGGATGGAGGAAAAATGAGGAGTTCAGTCTTGGCCATGTGCAGTTTGAGTTGGCGTCGGGACATCCAGGCGGAGATATCAGAGAGGCAGTCGACGAGGCGTGAGCGGACAGAGGAGGAGAGAGAGGGGGTAGAGAGATAGAGTTGGGTGTCATCAGCATAGAGATGGTATTGGAACCCGTGGGAGGCAATAATTTCACCAAGGGACCGGGTGTAGATAGAGAAGAGGAGAGGGCCAAGGACAGAACCTTGGGGAACCCCAACCGAGAGGGGAAGGGAGGGGGAGGTCGACTCGGGGAGGGAGACATTGAAGGAGCGGTCAGAGAGGTAGGAGGAGAACATAACCCCCTATGTCCAACCAACAGACCAGGAAAAGAGCCCAAGCCCCGGAACCCCCACAGGACACCAGCAGAGAAGAGGAGGAGGAGGCGCCACAGCCGGAGGGGGCATCAGGGAAATGGAGGTACAAGAGAGGCGGACAGTGGGGATACAAGAAGACACAGGTCTTCATAAAGATCTGGGGGTCCCTAGAAAACCAGATAGAGCTGGCAGTCAACAAAGGAACAAGCATGTCTTTGACCAGATTGTCAGGGAAAAGGAACAGGCAGGATACCAAAGATCGGCAACACAATGCAGGTCCAAGGCGAAGGAATTAAAGAGGGGGTATAAGAACATAAAGGACAATAATGAGAAGTCCAGTCATGCAGCAAGGACAGCGCCCTGTTACGATGCCCTGGACTGTATCCTGCACATGAAGGACTCGTGGTCCCCAGGCTGGCAGGGAGCGCCATTGGCACAGGGCCAGACAAGGGAGGATGTACCACCACCCATGGCAGCATGAAGTGCACCCATGGCAGCATGAAGTGCACCCCAAGAAGAACAGCCCGGGACCTCGGGGAGCAGCAGACCCCCATCACAGACAGGCATGGGGAGCCCAAGACTGATGTCAGGGTCAGGGGCATACGATGATGACACCCTGGTCACCTTCAGCCAGTGGACATGAGGGGAGCACTCAGCAGAGCACCATGTAGCATCTGGGCATGGAGGACTCCGAGACAGACATAGAAGGTAGGCACAGGGAGTGGAAAACACAGGGGCCAGCACCGACACAGCAATGAGAAAAGGGTGGGGGGGGGACAAACAGGCAGGGAACGGAACTAACCAAACCCCCCACCCCATTGCCACAGGTGAGACAGAGGTTGAAGAGGAGGTAACAGAGGGGGAACATGCAATGGGAGCAGTGGAACAGATGCAAGAAGGCAAGCAGAAGCAACAGTGCCCACAAGAAGCCAGGAGAGGGAGGGGAGAGAGGGACAAGGGGGAAGAGACATAAACACCCCAAAGACTCACCACCACGTCCCGTTCCACACAGGTCCACAACCACACCAGCAGGAGGAATAAGCAGATGAGGAGGCGGAGGGGGAGCAGCAGGAGCAGCAAGGTGAGCAGATGGGGGAGGCCAGTCCTACAGGTGAAAAAAGGGGTCTGACCCTAGAGGGAGCGGATGGGAATGCACACATGGATCCCAGAGCCCGTAGGGAATGAGCAGCACAGCTGCATGAAGGGAAACCGAGGATTAGCACGAGGGGTCTCTGGACACAGCTACATGGAGGGAGGGGAGGGGACCAGACCACCCAAGGGAATGGGAAACAGCAGGGATGGGATCCCAGCCTCCCACCCCCCGCAGCACCACCACGGAGAGGTACAGGTGCAGCTAACGGCAGCCACACCTAACATATCCAACCTATATTCCACAGAGCCACAGCCAGCCCAGCCACGACCGGAACCAGTTCCACCGGCCCAGAGGTTGCACGAGCACAGAGCACGTGTATGGCGCTGCTGGGAGGACCTTGCTGAGGAGATACTGCGAATGAGCACACAGCAGGGGGAGGCCATGATAGCAGCCATTGACAGGATGGAGGCTGCCACCGACAGAGCCATACAGCAGGTGGAGGGAAAGGACAGGCACCTGATAGCGTAGACGCGGGAAGAGAGGAAACAGGAGCGAAGACTACACCAGGCAAATGGAGGCATTTGAGAGACTAACCCAAACAATAGACCGCCTGGGAGCGGACCACTCCAGGAAGTTGGACAGGTTGCTGGAAATTGGTACCTCGCCGCTGCTACATGCGGGCACCATGAGCGCATACATCATGGCAGCCACACCACCGGGCACCATACCAGCTGCTGCCCAACACCCAACACCCATCCCACCTCCATTGTCCATCCCAAAGCAGCTGTAGCAGCCAAGGTCACAGGGACTGTGCATTCGCTTACCTGTCCCACAGGGGCTGAGAAGGCAGCAACCGGCCATGCAGGTGCAGCAGCACCAGCCATCTCCGGGCCCAGTCCAGCCCCCATCCCCTGCGAAGAGTCGTGCCAGAGCCAAGAAACGCTGGAAGGGGATGACAGCACAGCCGAGGGCAGCTCACAAACCACCGAGCCGCCTGTCAGGTGAGGGAGAGGTTGGCCCAGAAAGCAATGTGTTGGGGGGAAGGGGTAAGGGGAGGGGGAAGTAGGGTACTGAGAGCACTGTAAATAAAATAAAAGCACCATTAGACACTGTAACCATCATGTCTGTCATTCTTAGCTATTCAAGTCGGGGACCGTGCTTGAACCGGGTCAAGATATTTATTTATTTTTATTTTTATTTATAAAAGATTTTTATCCCACCCCTCCTGCCCGCAGGGCAGCTCGGGGCGGCAAACAACAAATTAAAACAATAAAACAATAAAAGCAATTTAAAAGTTAAAAATCCCACATGCAGGAGAAAAAACAACTCCCCCCGCCAACCCACCCACCCCACCCCCCCCACCAAAAACCAGGCGGAACAGCCAAGTCTTACACAAACGTCAAAATGACAGGAGAGTGGGACCAACCGAGTCTCCTCCAGGAGTGAGTTCCACAGCACAGGGGCAGCCACCGAAAAAGATCTAACATCGACGGCCACCCATCTCGCCTGGTGAACCTCCAAAAAGGCTCCCACGGACGATCTCAGAGGTCGCATGGGCACATGGGGAGTGAGGCGGTCCCGCAGAGCTTTAAAGGTCAAAACCAGCACCTTCAACCTAGCCCGGTGCTTTATAGGCAGCCAGTGCAGAGTCCGGAGCACAGGTGTCATGTGCTCCCTGCGGCCCGCCCCCGTAAGGAGACGGGCCATGGCATTCTGCCCTGTTGGTCACGACTATGCCACAGCTTCCACACCGCGGCCTCAGGAGCCACGGGGCATGTGTTGAGTGGGACCTGGAGGGAAGGGAGCACCCACGGGCAATGGAATGGGGATCCAGCTAACAACCACAGGGGAATACTGGAGATCCACAGCCTACTATCCCTTGCAGCATCCCAGCAGACTCAGGGCAGGGGCCCTGGATATGTGCCTCAACACAGCTGCTCGTATCCGCTTGGCATAACGGTACTCCCTGGGTACTCCCTGGGGTTCACCGCGTTCACATATAACGGAACAGGGCCGCTGGCCACTGTGGCAGGGAATATGGCAGGCCAGCCCCATCAGTCTCGCAGATGTTGTGCAACATGCAGCAGGCACCAATGATGAGGGCGGAGGTCTCCACAGCAAAGTCAAGATGCCCTTCAAGGCACCTCCATCTCTGCTTGATGGCACCGAAGGCCCTCTCAACAACGGTCCTCAAGGTGCACAGCCGGGTGTTGTACAGGGACTCCATTTGATTCCTAGCCACTAGATAGGCCATCATGAGCCATCTGAGGAGTGGATAGGCTGGGTCCCCAATTATGCAGGGGGGCATCAACACCCTCTTGATCCGGGACATCCGTATGTTGGCATAGTCTCCCCTGCACATCCGTGTGAAAAGGGGAGATAGCGAGGATCCAGGCTTCATGGCTGTGGCCGGAGTGGCCAGTGTATCTGTGAACCGCCCCCAGTGGTCGACAACAGCCTGGAGCTGCAGTGAATGAAAGCCATGCCTGTTTATGTACTCGACTGCATCATCATTGGGGTGATGGAGGATCTCGATATGGGTGCCATCAATAGCGCCCTGACAGTTAGGGAACCCGGAAGCCCCAAAGCCGGCCATCACAGCCTCCTGATCCACAAGCTGGATCACGCGGTTGAGGAGAACCGCCTCCATAGCCTCACAGAACTCGCAGGTGATGGTTGTCAGGTCCACACCGAAGTGTTGTGCCACAGAACAGCAGGAATCCGGGGTAGCCAGGGCCCAGACGGCTATGCCCACCCGCTGCACGATGGGTATAGAGGAGCGCATGGGGGTGTGCTGCCACTCCAGCCAGGGCAGCAGGAGCTCAGCTAGTCACAGGAGGGTACGCTGCTCCATCCTGAAGTGGACCCTCCAAGCAGCATCATCCCACTGTGTCAGGGCCCCGCCCACCATTGCTGGGCCCTGTGCATGACCCAGAGGTGTCGTTAGGTGGGCATGGCGAGCATGACAGTGCTGAGGAGGGCTGCTCTCCTCCAGTAGTGGCGAGCAGCTGCTTCCCTGAGGGCTGCTGGACGGGTGCATGCAATCAGCACGGCCCTGCGGTAAACCCGGGACAGCCTGAGCGCCGTGTGCATGGCCTGGATGCGGCGGTGCCTGTGGTGGGTGAGCAGGCTGGTTTCAGCAAAGCGGGTCAGACATTCCCGGACCCCGGCATACAGTTTGAGCAGCTCTGTGGTGACCCGCTGGAGCTCGGTGTGCTGACGCTACCACTCAGCAATGATCTCCAGTAAGAGCCAACGGACACCCCACTGGTTGACATCCATGGTGGGTAACAGCGAGGGACTGAGCAGGGAAACGCCTCAAAAGCAAAGGGTGTTGTCATACACACTGCTCAGAGGCACGCAAGTCCTTGGAGCTCCCCTAGTTGCCTCCTCTGCCTACTTTGGTTTGTGGGGTCCCTCTTTCCTTGTTATTCAGACCCTCTGCCACCTGCACCATGGCCGGTGATGGTGCCTCAGAGTTCCCATTCTACAGGTCTGCAGTCAGTCCGCATTGCTGTACCTACAGGGAGACCATGGCTCTAGCTGACCTGTGGCATTCCCACCCCATGCAACTGCTCCTGTGCTCTCCAGCTACCTTCCCTGATGCCTATTTGTGTCTGAGCTCGGGCCTTCACCGCTTTGGATATGCAGCTAGCGCTTGTGAGTGCCGGCTCCATGCCGAGGAGCTGGGCCTCTGTCTCTTTCCGGATAGACGCATTCCGGAGTTGAGGGGTTCACACGTGTCATGGTCTGCAGCAGAGATGGTGTCAGCTCTATCTGTATGTACATTGTCCGGCTTCCAGATCTGTCTGGTGGAGGGAGATCCTGACTCCTGCCCTGGCTATTTCCTTCTTGTGCTGAATCCTCAGGGCCTGTAGCTACCAGCGTTCGTGTGGGGCTGCTTACCACCTGTTGGAACTTGAACAGCTGGTGTGGCCCCCTGTGGCTGACTATGCCTTGCCTGATCCCACAGGACCCGAGCTGCTGGCACTTTCTGTTGTGTGGTCTCATGCTGATGTTCAGGTTGGGCTCACTGGTCCCAATCCTTTTGAGGCCTACTTTCCTGTTGCCCAACACATGGCACAGATGGGCTATCAGCAGGGCATGTTGCAGTGGCTGCACTGCGTTCATATGTCAGGCCACCCTGTCCCACCCCCCTTCGTGACCCTGTGCAGCTGGCTGTAGGTCCCTCCAGGATCATCGGTGTCTTGGATGTCGTCTCCACCATGTGCTACCTGCACCTCCCTGGCCATGATGCCTCCATCACTGTTTGTGTCTGGGGTTCTTGTGCATGTGACACCTGGCTTCCCCTTGTTGGGGGGGGGGGGGGGGGCTACATCAGCTGTACACAGATTGAGGCTCGATTCCCTTGCCAGTCATGCCTTTTCATCCAGAACAGGTTGTCTTGCTGTTGGGACCTGCCTCAGTCCTCTCCAGTGACTTCATAAAGTTGGTGGCTCTATGGCAACCTATTTAACCCAGTTAAAGGCATTTAGACCCAGATATCTTTTCTTATGTGCCCGGTTGAACTCTTTGCCTACTAAGATACAAGAAGATTGAATATCAAAAGTAGATTATGCTCTTCGTTTATGCCCTTTTGACTCAATGACTGCAGAATCAGTTGAACATATTATGATTGAATGTCATCTTTATGATAATTAACCAAAGCAAAAATGTAACAGTTTAAAAATAAACTTAATTGCACAAGAGTTTTCTTAAAATACAAACAAGAAAACAATTCAGTACAATTACAATCCAAAACACCTTCCACTCCATACATTGCAACAAAACATAACGCCAAAAAAATAGAAATTAATTCACAATTAGAGCAATATTTAATATTTTATCATCAACATACATGTAATATATGTACTAAATTCCTTACCTGTATGTTGATGTCCTAAAATATTAAATATTGCTCAAATTCTGAAATAATTTCTATGGTTTGGGGCATTTATGTTTTGTTGCAATGTATGGAGTGGAA